>OZ023139.1:18745432-18896041 GCA_963675895.2 Styela plicata | reverse complement strand
TCTACTGTAGAGTCTATACATATTTTCTACCACACATGTATATGTTCAATGGATGATTAAAAAACAGTACGTGTGTCTGAGATCTGAGATTCACTAAATCCCCAAAAGTTATGCTAAAAGCGAAAACCCGTAATTTGTCATTTTCCTTCAGCGCAGATTTACGTTTTCGGATGTCTTACGATTGTATTATATGATTGGATTTTATTTATTGAAATTTGTTTTTCATATGATATTTTGGCATGCTATGCAAAATGACTCAAAAATCAGTTGCACGCCTTCGGTGTTCCCAAATATCACGGGCCTTCCAACACCGCTCTTCCTATCAATTGGTTGTGTATGAATTCAATTATTTCAGAAAGCCCCTCCTATAGTACTCAGCTGAGCTACTCCATTTGAAAGTTTCATTTGTCAGGCATGGTCCACAGATGAACCGCGTCTCATCGACGCGATTCATCGGTGGCACATACTTGACAAGAATGCTTCGACCAATCTCTGTCCGTCTTAACCATTTTTAGAACGAATTGCGAAAATAGAAAGATTTAAAATAAAACACAGTCAATATGAAAGAGCTATAGCCGCCTACTTAAATTTGAAATACGCTCAGAAAACTTCTAATGGGACTTTTTCTAAGAGGTTTGTAATAAGGTGCAACATATTGGGATAGCTTGTTGAGCGGTTTGTGCCCAAAATAATATTGTCAACACATAAGTTGCCTCAGCACTGTTCCCTTTAATTAACCCATAAACAAACAGATGTTCTCTTGTATTGGTGTATAGAAAGAACTCGAATCATGCAACTTCCCCTTTTGCACACCTTAATATACTCAGAAAAATTTATATGTAATAACCTTATGCATATCTCATGTCACGTTTAAACCGAATAGGCATAGTTGAAAGATGAAGCGGCAACAAATGCTTGTAGCTGCCAGTATGCTAGAAATTAATTTTCCATCTCCGAATTGATGTGGTTTGCATAACATTGAAAATCAGTAAAAGATTGTCAAGTATAATGACTGTGGCCTGTGGCAATATACTTGGCAGCTTCACAAATCTAAGAAGTAGCGATGATATATCCTCACCCAGGGCAGACACCACGAACACCACTCTTACCATAACAGTGCACTAAATGTTTTTGTTGGTTGGTTCTCCCAAACTACTGCTTCCAACCAAAATTTTTTAATTCAGATATAGAAAAGCTGACAATGTCGAAAACTCAAAAGTAACCAGTAAACGAACATACCCCAAAGCTACACCGTAGCAAAAATTATATATAAAGACTAAAGTTTACCAATTTAAGACTAAAGTCACCCAATAATATGAAACACTAGAAAAATATATTTATACAATAGAATCGACGTATTTGGCCAAGTATGGGCTGTTAATGGAACGCACCGTCAATCAATACACAACTGAAGTTGGCTTTCAATCAAAATTCTAAAGAATAAAAATTGAACTGAATTAAGCTGAAAGTTCAAATAATTTTAGGATATAATTGGATAGTTTACTAAATGTCCAGTAAAGCAAAAATTACCAATTTTTGGTTGATGGGTTTACTATCAGGCTTTATATTGCTATTATTATCATTATTCGGAAAGAGACTATTGTACAAGCAATATGTATACGAACCATATGCTAATATATATACGCAAGGCGGTATGACATTACTGGTACGTGTTTACGCTTATCACACCTTACGTTTCGTGACAAAGTGCGTGAAGAACGTAAATATAAAATAATACAACAAAAATATGATCTCACTTTGATCTTTAACATCAGCAGTTTGACGTCATTAATTTTTTCTCCGAGCATATTTTACTGACCATGCGTTGCTTGACAAAATAAAGTTTCTGATTTGGTATGTCTCTAAATATACAACAATATGGAAAAAACGAGTATTCGCTCATTCCTAATTTTGATAAATGAATTGAATTAATAAATTAGGGATATTAATAACACCCAACATATAGACAAATATTCCTTTATTTAACGTACCCTCAATATTTATATATAAGTTGCACGAAAAAGCCTTGATATGCATTTCAAATCAAAACCTCGGAGGGACCATTTTCAACGGGATTTAAATACAGGTAAGAAAACAACCAACATTCTGTGAATAATGAAATGAGTAGTATATGGCATTGGTATATAACCATTCCAATTTTTTTTATAGAAAATCGTTCCTTCAACCTTAGACGTTTTTGCACAAAAAGAAGTTATTCCCTAATGCAGTACTGAATTATGTTTTTTCTTTGGCGAACCGCAGAACCATAAATGAGTAATTGTAAAAAAGAATTTAGCAGACACAAAAATAAATGAATTTTCGACATTTTTATTCATATTCATTTGAATACCGATTAGATTCATTTCTAAAACTTGATCTTATTCTTTTTTATATTTCTCCACAGCTAAAAGAACAACAAAATGGATTCAAAAACGACAATTATGATCCTCCTCATCACAATTGCAATGATAAACACCAATGCTGCATGGTGGTATAAACCTTTCTCCGGGTATCATAAATCAAAGCATCATGCTAATGTGCTAAGAATGCTAGGGGTGAGTTACAACATATGCCTAGTTAAATTTATTAATTTTCATTGCAGCACTGTCAGAAAGGTACAGAAAATACACCGTACATTTGCGGTAATTGTGTATTTGTAAAGATCAGAAACTTATCATCCATAAGATTTATTTCAAATACGGACGGACTGACTGGTAATAAACCGCGCCCGGAGGCGGGTTTTTTTCCAACCGAGAAAAAATTAACTGATAAAAAAATATCACCGCCAAAGATCGGTGGAGATCGGGCTTATTAAGAATAAATCCCTGGATTTGATACTTTAAATCGACATAAAGCACAGCACACACTACTAAGGAAATAACCAATAAAAGAGGAAGTCAAATTTCAATTGATTTGGTATAAACCTAAAACTCCAAAAACCCTTCAAATTTATATTTCAGCGTAAATCTATAACCAGAATGTTAATTTTAGCACATACTTCCAAAATTCAGAAATTTCTTGTTTTCACGAAACTCAGGTCTTGTTGAAACCCAATTTTTTTTAATATATCTATGTCCTACGCAAACCAAATCTATCGAACAATGTTCAAATTTGCAACAAGCAAACTGCATAGCGCATGGTTTTCCCCGAGGTATATTCATGGTCAGATACATAGAGCACAATCGGTGAATCAAATATATCTGTATTTAAAAGCACAAAAATCTAACTAACATTGAGAGCATGTTATAAATAATGTAAACCATCCATATTTTTCAGGATAACCAAGACATGGATGATGCAATCGAAAAATTTGCAGATTTTCTTGAAGCTGCTGATCGAAACGAAGGTAAACGATATTATCTTGTAGTTGACATTTTTTTATGAAATTGAAATGTCGAACAAGATATATAAAAAGTTTTGTACAGCAAAACGTCAGTTTTAAACAGAAATAAAAGTACAACATTGACAACAGTTATTTAAATGTGTTTAAAAATTCAATCAGCAAACCGAAATTTCATTTTGTTTAGCATGAGCCACAGATGGACCGCGTCTCATCGACGCTATCCATCAGTGACTCATACCTAGCAAAATTTGTTTTGCGAATATTTTTCAGATTGACATCGCAATTGATTAAAGTGTATATTAATATTTTTCCCTACCCGATCAGAAAATTTAATTTATATAAGCACGAGCCACAGATGGACCCCGTCTCACTTACTAACGAACAAAGCTTGGACAAGAATTTTCCGACTTTGCGTGGACGACATTTCGACTCCTTTATAACTTCTGTTTTTCAAATAACTTTGAATTACAATTCATAGCTGACCAACTTAATAAATACCCGGAGATAAGGAATTGCGTGCCGCCGTCCAAAATCGTAAATGTACACAACCTTACAGAAAACGTGGCCAATTTTATGATTAACTAGAAAGGTTCAAAGCCTCTCTAGTTAGTCATAGTTACTCCTTCTACTGTATCATTACATGTACTACATACGAATTCGCAAACACAAAGGCCCAGAGGAAGGATAAGTAGTTAGTCCACATCCCCTAGACCGATACCAATTTTATGATTGTTTTGCTTTTTTGCAGAAAAATGAAGCAAAAGAAGAAAAGCGACGACCAGGCATTCGTATTATAATAATTGCATTATTTATTAAAATATTATACATTAAATGTCTGCTTTTTTAACTATTGTAGAATAATATATACATGGTAGTGATTTGCTGAGGTATCAAAATTCTCCATCCTCCCTACCGCACTGAATAAAATCGGTTGCTAAGTCGGTTAAAACGCCGTCATATAATCAATGTGGGCCGACGGTTTTATGCCTAGTCGTTTCCCCGCTCTGTCCTTCAGTAACTTAAAGAAGCAATTGATAGTCACCAGTTGTCGGTCATATAGGCTAATGGACACGCCATAGCCTACTAGTTTCACTTTTACTGTCAGATTAGATTATATGTTTGACGCGGATAACTCGCTTTCCTAGGATCGTTTATCCCAGACAATAGTTTGCATTGAAACAAAACCAGTGAATCTGAGTGGGTGTTGAAATCAAGTGTTGTGTTCTATGAACAAACTATTAATAGAAAAAGAAATTCTAAGAAACACTTCATAAAGTAAAAGCAATCCAAATCGGTTCTTTTAGTGCTGTAGGCAAATTTAAATAAACTCAAATACATTGTTAATCGCAGCCGTGAGGTAAATTTCTTGTGACAGACACCGGCAAATATTTGTGTCCCACACTTTTAATTGTAATGATTGAAAAAGTTACAAATTGCGGTTAGTTTAAGCGTATATATATCGGATTATTAGATCTGAGTTTAGTAAGAAAGTAGGCAACAATATCTCTAGCAAGTTTGCGAACCGGGAGCCGGGATTCTTTGGCGGTTAATGCACAATATAATATGTCTTTTGAACGGCAGAAATTCAGTCAATTCAGTCACGCCTCCTAGGCGGGGTCCATTTGTGGCTCACGTTTAAAAAATTAAATTTTTTACGGGGCGGTATATTACGCGTGGATTGTCCAAAGCAGCGCAGATGGCAGATGTGCCATGTGGAACTTTTTTGATAAAGAAGTGTTGACCGTAAAACAAATTATAATTTTTATTTTCAATTGTTCAGTATCGTCAATTTTAATATCGATATCAGCAGTCTAACGAAATATTCGATGCCAACACCACCAATACTGAAAACGTTCTTACATAGCGACATAGCTTTTGTTTAGTATGAGACCCAGATGGAACGCGCCGAAGAGGCGTGGTCCATCCGAGGCTCATAATTGGCAAAAATAAATTTCTTGTTGAGCAGAGAAAAGCGAGATTAGAAGAAGCATGTGGAAGAAATTAACCAACACCCGCCAATATGGCAAAAAGTTACATGAAATGTGAAACCAGCAACCGCATTATATACGGGTCCCGATTTAGGGCAGGTAGTAGTGTAACCACTTTGCAACCTGTCCATAACATTCTCCATACATGTTCTGCAGAAAGACGTCATGTTTAAAGACAAAATGTTAGCGTTCATCGCCGCTTTGGCGGTTTTTCATGTCACCGATGCATATCTGTATCAGATGGAAAGAGGTGAGTTAATATTGGACGTTTTGTTAATATAATACTATGTAAAGATACTATATCGTTTGTGGAAATAATTTACATTTCTGTGTATGTGTATTGAGGAAGTATATCTCACTCCAACTTCCATGTTTCTCTTAAGTTGTCGAGATCCACGCAGAAATAGTATCAAGAGTAGTATTTGCAATTTAGGGTAAAAATTCCGAGTTTACCTATCTTCCTAATTCGAACTTATTTCAAAAATACATATACCTAGTTCCACGAATATCTGATTTACGTACCGGATCTTTTACCGAGATTTTTGTTTGAAGTTTCCCCTAATAAATTCACTAGGTAAAATAGTTAAATTCACCTAATTTCCAACTAGGTACATGTGTTAGAAACTAGATAACTAGTAAAATAAACTAGGTAAATCATACTCTCATTAACAAAAAAATTCTAGATTTTAGTCTTCAAATCTATTATGCCTTAAAAGACAAAGGATAATTACCTATTTTGCCCATTTTCAATCAAACCACTAACTTGTTATTAAAGTAAAAAGTGAGGCACTATACTTTTAAACTAAAACTAGGTTACCTAGTAATACCTTACTTTGTTGAGTTGTTTCACAACTAGTCAGGAAATCAGGAACGTCAGTTCGATCCATCAGTGCTCCGTACTGAAAAAAACCTGTTGTCTTGGAATGTATTTATCTAACTAGGTAGCAAAAAATGATTGAATATTTTGACATTTTTATTATTTGAAAAAAAAAATTGCGCTTTACCAATGCAATCGATCACCCAGTGTCCCATATAAACCAAACATGCGTCGGAACGTATCTTTTTGTTTTTGCATTTGTTGGATACTTTGACATTTTGATAGAATTTTTCACGAAACAAACTAACTTTGCCAATGTACTCTAGTGGTTGGTTGGAGATTTCCAAATGTTTTGCATTTTTTCAGGTTCAACCATTCAATTAAAATGTCCAACAGACGGCGATGATTCAACACGATCAGGTAATACAATAAGCGAAGTGAGAGGAAGTCCAGGAAAAATGGTGAGATATGACGTTTTTAAAGTTCGCTTACATTAGATCACTGAGGTATAACTAGTTTGAATTCATCACTTTTCATATAAAACATAAAAAATATCGTATTAATTCATGGGGGTATTACTAAACAAATAACCTTAGCCTGCATTTGTATGTGGTGTTGTCTTCCTAATAGGGTATTTTCACGTTTCGCTCATATTTTACCTTTTACCCATAATTGGTCGTTAGTCTCTACAGGTTTCATTCAAATATAAATAATTATTTATTATTTTATTCATAGGGACCCCAAGGCCCTCCAGGCCCACCGGGAGAGAAAGAACCGGACTCGGTGCTTCGAAAAAAATACGGAAGTTAGTTGATTCTTTGGCAATTTTGTCGAGACATGCTCATTTGGTTAACGCCGAATAAGCGGGTTCTTTATACGTTTTGACAATTTATTATAACAACAAATTACGGGAAGGCAACCGTACGAGATCTGAGCATGACACCGACTAACGTTCTTGAGACGGTTAAACATGGTGAACGTTCTTGATCACTCGGGTATGCCCAACTTTCACCTGGTGCTGCGGACCACATGAAATTCGGCGCATATTGTTACAAACCCTGCCGTAATTCAAAAGAATCGATGTTTTATCGAAAATAAGCTTGTTCATAAATTTTGTTCTATGGTATTTGTTTTTAAAAAGGGAGAAGAAATTACATAAAAGATTTAAATTTGCGTGCGATTTTGATCACGTTCAGCCATGTTCCTTCGTGATTACCGTTACCCATTTACTCTCCATAGACTTAGCATAATTATTGCCACTAAAGTGTTAAAGAAAAAAAACATCAGCTTTCCGATTGAAAACATTATCAACTTTTTTAAAATAAAAATATCAATCAGAGATACACCAAGTCAGTCAAATTGAACTTTTTTGTTGTAACTTTTTTGTTAAAAGCTCATAACAAGAAAATTATGTTTTCAGACCGAATTTCTAAATTGGAATCGAAGATATCAGGTAAGTCACAAAAAGCTAGAGCTAGTCAAAAACCCTGTTCGAATTTTTCCTATTAAGCATACGTCACACGAATTGTGCCGCCGGGATTCTACGGCTGTCTAGTATTCTTTCTGACTTTGATTGCGAACGATTTTGACACAAGAACTTTGCGGAGGACTGAAAAATTCAAATAATCGAGATTCATAGTAGTGGATTCAGAAATTTTTTCAAACAAAATATACATTCTTGCTGTTGAACAGAGAAAATAGAAAAGCGCAAGGAACGCGCGAAATTTTTTATTGAAATATTATTTTATGGTTCGACAAGGGGATTCAGGTTTAACCGATTTTAAAGCTTTTAGAAGCACTTTTATGACTGTGATACATTATTAAGGTTTCTTCCCCAGAATTTTAATACATTCCGGGGTTTTGGAGCCTCCCTCTTCATATATACTCGCACATGTCGAGACTTGATATTCGCCTTACAATGGCTGGAATATCACGTCATTTTTCCCAATTAAGAAGATACTATAAATATATCAATCAATATATTTAAGCAGAATTTGATTCAATCGAAAAATTAGGATCTCAAACAAACCCAGCATCAAGTTGTGAAGAATTGGATAATACAAACTCAGCCAAAGAAAATGGAATTTACTTTCTTAGAGATTTTGAGGTAAAATATAAGAATTTTGACCCAGAAACAAAAAGGGGCAAAGGTAAATCATTTATAAGATAGCATATTCTTATCGTTGGCGAAGAATTGACCATCTTTTCTCTCATTGCTGGTTGGTCTGGTGATTTAGTCCGGCTTGGTAAAAGATGACCATGATGTTTTTTTAACTTTGTAATATGGTGCATCAACAGCCCATAATTGGCATAAGTCTCATCAACATGGCGTTTTTTTAACTTTGGAAATATACAATTACTGCGAAGGACCAGTAAATTTATTGTACTTTTGTTACAGTTTATAACTATTGCTAAAATGATTCAGCTATATATAACTACGTTAGACATTTTTTTCGTGGACTATCATTGATTATTGATTCGATTTTCCAATTTCTACATTTTTCAGGGGAACGTTTATCAGACATATTGTGATCTGACAACAGATGGAGGAGGTTGGACTCTAGTTGCATCTATCCATGAAAATAATATGAAAGGAAAATGTACAAGTGGAGATAGATGGTCCAGTGAACAGGGTAATAGTGCGGAACATCCACACGGAGATGGATTTTGGGAGAATAGAGCCACTCACGGTAGAGCTTCTTCCTCCACCAGCGATGATTACAAAAGTCCTGGATATTTTACAATGAAAGCGCAGGATATCATGATATGGCACGTACCAAATGACACTCCGATGTATGAATTTGAGCAAAGGTAATGGTGTATACAGACCTTTTACACTGTAACAAAAAATGCAACAAAATCACTGGTCTTTGACAGTGATTTTACTAGGCGGTATTGAAAAAAATGAAAGTTCAAAGTTCTTCAACAGCTTATGATTGGAATAGATCTCATCAACATGGCGTCTTTTCAACTTTGGAAATATGCAATTACTGCAAATGACCAGTAATTTTACTGTATTTTTTACAGTGTATAAGTAATTGTAAATTTAAAAAAATTTTTAAGGAGATTTATGACAAGTATGAACTGTTGATGAACCGCACATTAGTAGTACGTTTCATCAACAGTCTATAATTGGTCGAAAAAGTCTTTTCTAAAGTTTCAGTTCGATATCATCAATCAAAATTACTGTTAAAAACAACGATTTCACTGCATTTCTATTACAGTGTGAAGTGAGATAATCCCGAGCTAAATTACAGCACTGTGCTAACAAGTTATGTATATTGGGAAAAGTATTTAATATTTCAGGTCTCGGTCAGATCCTTTTCCGAGTTTTGCCCACCTCGCCCTACTGTTGACAATACTAGGTAGAAGTACCGACTTTAACTAGTTTCTCGAATATCACATTTACCTAGTTCAACTTTTATCGAGATTTCGGTTTGAAACTCTACCTAGTTAATTTAGGTGAATTTACGTACTTTTTAATTAGATACCATTTTTTATTGAATTTTTTAATATTATTCACTAATCAGCAAGGCTGGAAGCAATGCCTTAAGGGAACCAACGAACGATCACTTCACAGTAAATAGCTACTACAAGATGTAGTATCGGCAACTGCACTCTAGGCGTAAATCATTTAAAAAAAAACAAGGTATCTGGTTCAAAAAAGAAGGTGCGTAGTATATTTCAATATTCAAATCAACTGAAAGTGTCTTAAATGCAGCAAAAGAGGGGGTATCCAGTTTGCCCCTTTTTTATCTAGGTATTACCTAGTTTCGAAGGTGAAGCTAGGTTACCTAGTAATAACTCACCTTTTTTCGTTGTACATTATCCAGTTTTACTTTACCTAGTAAGGTTGCCATCACTACCCCACACACATTGTCCACCACCTACAATAATTATATCACCTATCTAGTGCTTTTATGAAGTACTTCACAAGAACGAAGTTTCTCTCAAAATACGGAGGTAACCTACAGTCATTATACTCGAAGTATTTTCCTATGAGAAGCAAAGAATTTACAGCAAATACAAACAATGGACCAGCAATTCCTATCGTTTGGTCGAGAGGGAGTGACTCTCTGATGACGAGTCTCACCCCAATCAATTCTCGGAAGGAAACCGATCCTGGATATGTACAGGTTAGTGTGCGTATGTTTGGATAACCCTCAGAATTTCTCGAGTGGGTGTTCGCTCAGACAATAACCAAATATATATCGAGCATTTTTTTGATGTATCTGCTTTCAAAATAGTGTGTTTTCACAAAAAAATGCCGCGCAAATTTAGAGTGACAAAATTCAAATATCCTAATACGGAACAAAAATATTTTGTTAGACCCTTTGGGTCTGGGTAATTTGCCTTTACCTCAATTCATGCGATATACTACAAGTTTAGTTTCAAAGTAACCGATTCCATATATTCAATCTTCACATTTTAAGAATGTCACAGGTAGAGGTGCAGGTGAAGATCGATCATATAATTTACCCGTTTTTTTTAAAATTATTATCTAGGGAGGTATAGGTTGTATTTCCTCCGCGCAAATTTACACAATTTTTTTTTATTTTGTCAAGCATGCGTCACAGATGGACCGCGTCTCATCGACGCGATCCATCAGTGGCACATACTTAACAAAAGCTGTTTTGACAACATTTGTTTCGATAAAGGATTTAGTCATTTTTAAACACTTACGACTTATCCTTCTTTTTAGTTTCGAGCCATCAACTACGAACGGAATGCATTTGCACTGTGTCCGGGAGTTCGCATAAAGGCAGGGAAAATGAACGTTGAACATGTATGTATCGGAAGTACAAGTTACAACTTGGGATCGCATGCGGGGGAAGAAAAATACTGCGGAGATTTTGCAGCGAAAGATTGGCATGACGTCAACTGGGCTTCGAGTGATCAAATAGTGAAATCTGTTGTGATGATATTCTACCGGTAGATTAGAAAGAAAGTGTAATTCAATACACGGTACAATAAACAAAAAGTATAATATATATAGGCATGAGTAGAAATAGGTTGTGCAGTTAGCTCAATTGGAAAAGCATTGGGAAAACGCACGATTCCACGGTAGTTCATATAGGCGCTGCGTACGGCTCCCTCCACTAACCAAGTTCACGCACAGGAAAAATGAGAAATATAATAATTCACTCCGATTCGGAACTGGTGTCTGAACGAGTGGCCGTAATTAGCCATACGCTTAAGGTGTATTTGCGGATCTCCTCCCCTGCAGGATAACAATGAAATCCTATCCTAAATTCAGAAGCAAAGACGATATGAATAATTTTACGAGGGTCAGGTTGGAAAAAGTCTTCCAGAAGCTGATTCACCCAGATCCCACCCGCAAAATATTTTTTTAATGCATTTTAGGGAGTAATGAATTAGATTTTTTGCACCGAAAATTGAGGGATTAAATGTTGTCTGGTAGGCTATACCACGTCGGCGGGCGGTGAAGAGAATTTCACATCAGGATAGGATAGAATTTCATTTCTATCCAGCGGGAGAGGAAAGCCTAGAACACAGCGTAATCCTATGGTAAACCACAGGCTCTCGTGCAGATACCAGTTTTGAATCGGTGTCAATTAATTTGACTTATCCTATTTCTCATTTTCCGGCGCGTAGACGGGGTTGGTGGAGTAAGCCGAGGCGTCCAGCAGACTTCTCGTTCATAATCATCATTCCTCACGGGATTCGAACTGGCGTCCTAGCGATCAGAGATGCGTGGCTCGAAGCGTATACCCAAAGGTAAAGTTTATTGCTTAACATTTTACTTATTATTCCTAAGCATGAACATGGTTGGTGTGGACTACGCACTGTGTACTGGTGGGCGTCCAGCAGACCCCTCGCACACGGGATTGGAACCTTTTTCTCCTGGGGTTGAGGAATCATGAGAGTACGTACGACAATATTGAAAACTACGATATTCGGTGTCAGGGGTGATGGTTTTCGCTTAAACGCTTCCTCATTTTTCCCGTGCATGGTTGGCGGAGAAGGTCATAAGCAGCGCTTAGGTTGAAGTGTATATAAAATCTAGTATATATTCATCCCTCACAGGATTCCCCGTCATGACGATCAAAGATGCGTAGCTTGAAGGGTATTCTTAAAACTTTTATCGATTGCGCTGGCCAGCAACCGCAGGCGATGGTTGGTTCTTCAAGGGCAATTGAATCCGGATCCAGATCGATCCGATGCACAAATTATACGAATAAGCTGTCTTTCTTCTACCCCGGGATAAAAATTATTTACGTGTGTTGAATTCTTCCGAGCTTACTGGATATGACAAGGTGTAATAGGGGTCAGCCCTTGGTCACCAAAATAACCACGTAAGATGTATGCAATTTTTTGTATCTTTTATAAAAAAAAAACTAGTAATCTACAGAAACGTCTCGAGCACAAAGGTAAAAATTACAGTTTAAATTCATACAAAGATGTTGAGGAATATTAAAAGTAATTCTACAGAGACTTGAAGAAACAACTATTCCAATGCAAAATAATGAAATGAATTGAAAAATTACAGATTACGCGCGTTTCAGTGGCTGCTGGCCGCGTCTTCAGCAGTCCATGACCAAAAAGACGGGTTTTAATTGTTATAAGCTGGATGACCAACGCTTCAGATATATGACCATTTACCAAAGATAAAAGTATATGTAACAAACATTGAGAATCCTAACTTCAGTCTGCCATCCACCATTGATATAATACAACCAAGATAAATACAATTGTTATATTTAAGTGGGTTTTAAAAATATTTGAAATAATATGATTTTAAACTCAAGCATTGCACCATTATGACATAATCTTGCTTTGCTTTTGTTGTCTAAAACTTTCGCGTTATGAGTTTTAAAATAAATCAAAAGACTTCGAACCATTAAACTAAGCCACTTCATAGTACGGTTGGTAATATCGAAGCTTTTTGTATAGTTCGGCTATTTTCTGGGTGACGGAATGTCTTTTTTTTGGGATATCCATAAAATCCATGTAAATTTCTTCAAGAACAGGTCACCAAAAAGCTTCGAAACCCACAACACTGCTTATTTCATAGCAGTGTTGATGCTTTTGAACTTTTCGTGGCGTTTTGATGTTTCCAGACAATCAAAAAAGGGCATTTTTAAGTTCTTTAGTGAAAGATACACAGATGCCCATATACTCAATTTTCTTCTGATGGAATCATTTTCTTTGGGTTTTTGGATAGCTGACCTTCTACCAGTCAGTCTACTTTAATAAAGAAATTGGAGTTTGAATCTTGAGCAACACTAATAAATACATGAAAATAACATTTCTACGCTGTGATATCAAATAAAACAAGCAAATAAATAATAAAAATTTGAATAGTTTTAGCCACGTTTCGCATAAGTGTATTAATCCAGCACCGGTTCTAGTGTCTGATAAGGCACAATTGAACTCCATAGAATAAAAAAAACTGCTTTTCAACATCATCCTAATATTATGCATCATCCGAAAAACAACAAATAATGTTACTTTAAGAGCATTTTAAAAGCATTAATTAACATTTATTAAGCAAATAAAAATATTGTAGTAGAAGATAAAAATGAACGGAATGAATAACAATAATTTCGCAAAAGAAGAAAGAGCATAGAGTAACACAGGTTTGACAATAGGTGTGTATTCTAGACCACAGTGAAAATTTGTCTTTTTCCGGATGTCGCTATCAGAAATTTAATTTTTTCAAGCCTGAGCCACAAACGAACTGCACCTCGAAAGCAAGGGTTAGCAGTGACTCAAACCACATCAAAGATTGGCTACAACTGAGGTGTATACACAAGTACACATCAAGTGGCTACAATCTGCAACAGAGGTGTATAGAAAATTAGAAAAAGATGAAACATGCTTTCTGGGCAAAACCAATGATTACAATTAAAAAAAATTTTTTTTTTAATACTCTAATATACTATAAATAGCGTGATGGTACAGTACATTGTTCAAATTAACCTTAATTCGGAGTTCGTTCTTTTCAACATTGCATAGCTGGAGTTGGCTTTCTTACTATAAATTGAAACACTCAATCCCCATAGATAACCACGTTGCAATTTTTGTGAACTATGGTAACATCTGAATTACCATCAACAATTGTATGGGCTGTGATACCTCCAGCTGTAAGATAATTTATACTTGAGAAATATTTCATCATTTGAAGTCATTTTTTATCTCGCAAAAGACTTTACTTCGTAACAGTGTCAATCACGGTGGCAGAATCTCGGTTTTCTTTGGAGGTTGGGAATGTTTATGTCATTTTCTTCAGATGATCAAACAAGCTTCAAAACCATCAACACTGCTATTTCATAGCAGTATTGATGATTTTGAACCTTTTTATACTGTTTGGTTGCTACAGGAGTATCAAAAAGAGGCATTTATGTGATAAAATGCTATCTGTTTGCTAAATCTTCTTCCGATTGAACCTATTTTCATCATGTGTATGAGTAGCAGAGTAGCTTTCTCTTCTCTCCTGGTGTCAACGATTATAAAACATTTCCATAGATCCAAAGAAAATCACTGATCTTGAAAATCATGCAAACATTACAGATATCCGAGAAAGATAAGATTTTATTATCCAGTTTGTAACAGAGACAATACCAGATTTAAACCAAGGATTGCTACGTAATTATTAGTCCAATCGTATTTGTTCAATATTATTTGTTGAAAAAATTTTTCAGAATGTCAGCCACTCAAGACACCTGAAGAAAATGAATTTCATTAGACGAAAATTTAGCAAATGAACAAAATTTCATGATACAATTGTGGCTAGAAGATTTTAAATATCTCTTTTTGAATGTCGGATATGTAAACAAACTGTATGAAATGGTTCAGAATCATCAATAATGCTAAGAAATAGCAGTGTTGATTGTTTTGAAACTTTTCGTCCGGACGAAAAAAGTACACAAGTGTTTCAGACACCCGAAGAGAACCAAGATTCTGTCACTCTGTGGCCAGTACAAGATAAACGTTTCATTGTCTCAACTCCTTGAGATACAAATACGAGGTCAACAAAATTCTTCAGAGTTAAAACAATAAGCAGAGTGATCTTGCAAACAGCATGGTGAGAAATGAGTAAGTTTTCAAATTTGTGTCGAGTATAAACATAAATTTTGCTTACCCTTCCGACCGGCTTGGCTAGAGCCATCTATTGTAATAGTTGAATTTCTTATTTTATGAGTGAAATTACTTGAATTTGTAATATGATTTACAGCCGTGACTCCAGATCCTGATGCTTCTGCACAAAAAAAGAACAACTGAAAGATTCTATTATTATTTGTATTTTACATTCATACATTATAGTACCGTACTGCAAATACCAATACTTAAAATCCTGATGTGATGAGTGGGGGTTTCCATCGAATAATATTTTCGAATCAAATATTCAAATCAGAAGTCATATAACAAACAAACAAAGACATATTTTCGATAGCTTATAATATAAGTAAAACTTCATTTATAATTATAATTATTCCTTTGTTGATTTCAAATTGTTGCAGAAATTGGATCGAATAATTTGGACAGCCCTAGCGGTAAGGTATGAGAAAAAAGAATAAAGTGGGGAGAAACTAATGATGTGAAGACTAATAAGGATTTTAAAACCTCCATTAGAGACATGGAACCGGCAAAGAAACAAGATGTCTTGGTTTTCCATCAGGTTTAGTCACATTTTAAGATTAGCAGAAAAAGGATACTTACGAATATGAGAAGACATATTGTCTTGAATTAAATCGACTCGCTTCGCTCCTTCAATTCTGTTTATTGCTGTATCTTTCCCATCACCCCCTGAAAAATTTAGTAACAGGAACTCAGTTAATCCATCTCAACTCAACTGATTTGGTTACACTTATACAATCATAATCAGACATTCTACTTTGACGAATGCCTTATAAATGTATAACTTAGAAAAGTAGCATGTCAGCTACTCATCTCTTATAGAAAAGAGGTTTATCAGAAGAAAATTCAACAAACGGACAGCATTTCATGATATATCTCTTGCTTTCGAGATCATTTATGTCTATTTTAAGTGAGTAATAGCCACCAAATTGCAGAAAAAGGTTCAAAATCATCAATACTACTACGAAATAGCAGTGTTGATGGTTCTGAAGTTTTTTCCATACATCTGAGGAAAACGGCATGAACATTTCGGTCACCCACAGAGTATGGGCGGCCAAAATCAAACATATTTTGGTTTCAGAATCAAATTGAAAATTTTTTCCGAATTAAATCTAATCAGAAGTCCTATAATAAGCGAACAAAGACATCTTTTGTGAGCCTATAAAACAAGTAGAACTTCACACATACTTCTGAAAAAATTCAAAATTATCATTTTGTTGATTTCGAATTTTTGCAGAAATCTGATCGAAAAATTTATGATTCGAATATGCCGAATCAAATAGTTTGCACAGCCTACCGCAGAGTAACAAAAGTTGGTCACCCTGGTATAACCGGTCCAGGGTAACGAAAGTCAAAGTTCTGTTAGTTTTATTACTATCACAACACTTCATTTTTTGACACTAATGACAAGCTGGGACAGATGGAATGACTTGTGCTATGATAAAAAAAACTTTTCTTAGTTCTGTGAAAATAATACACCGGTATACACATGCAAGAAAAACAATTTATCCACTGATTTTAGAAGCGCAGTTGCTGGTACTGTATCTTGTACTAGCTCATAGCGAGTAAGTGGCCGTTAGTTAGTTTCTTTTAAGAACTGCATTCGGCTTTGCTTAGAGTGAATTTAAATAAGAAAAGGAATGCAATAGCAGTGCTGAAGGTTCTGAACACCTTTGATCAATCAGAATAGAATGACATAAAAGTTTAGAAGGAAAATACGATTATGTCAGTGTCACCTGAACCAGTAACACACACAACCCATGTAAAATAAACCTTGCAATTTGCATTTTAGCATTAAAGAATTTTTGGTTGAGTATATTTCAATTCGAATTTTGAATGATTTAATTTCTACAAGCCTCTCACCCCTTAGCTCCACATCAGCTCCTGATTGATCAATGTGAACATTATCAACATCAATAACTCCAAGATTGGCATGAGTAGCAAGCTCGCTTTCAGTTGAATCTAGACAAATAAAAGGTTGTTTGATTTAAGCTATTTGGGTGAATATAAAAATGACAATGTCAGGGGTGCAAATTAGGATTTCTGTATAAGAGTACGCCATTTTTTTTACACACAGGTATTTTGAGGAATTAATCCTTAGTTTTGTAAAAAAAGGCTACTTTCATTCCACAGTTGTAATTTATATTGATAACTTTAATCGTAAGTTCAGTTCATTCAGCATTCGAGACCACGGAGAATATTTTGAACAATTGTAGAAGAAATGTAGGAACATAGCCTATTCCAAAATATAAATACTCTCATTCTGTATTTATGAGAAAATTATTCAGCGGCTATTGATGTGATTCGCTACCATTTCAAATAAATTTCGCATAAGAGCCTGGGAGACTACAATACAATACAACTTTATTCAGACTTCTCAATGCAAATAATAATATAACTTACACAAAACAAATACTGAGTATGAAGAGGGAAAAAAGCCAGAAAAATATTAGGGTTAAACGGTAAACGTATTTCACACGCTTCCCTACCCGCAAACAAATGTACAGTCAAACACTTTAGGAACTAAGTTAAGTTTTTAAAAAAAGTTAGAATCAGATTCAAATTGCAAAAGGATTTCGTTCAACACTGAACAGTTCAATACCAAGTGCAGAGTGACAGTACGATTCGAATTGATCAGAAATCTTTTAAATTAAACTGCAAAAAATTAAAACGCGAGGTACCAATGCATAATTTTTGATTTCTTGCATCAACATCCAGACTTTCTGCTCCGATCACTAAATTTCCATAACTTGCATCTTTTAACATTTTTTCTGCCATGTTGCCGATCTGCTACACTGTACACCAACCTATCCAAAATCAAAAATAGAGCTTGATAAATTTTCGGTTTCCTTTCTCCCAGTCAAACTATTTGCTAACTCTGAAGTGGGCAAAAATCTACTCGGCACTAAGTGCAGTGTATCAGTTTGTACTCTTTAATCTATGGCTGGCTAATCTTCAAGAATTCATCACACACTAGTTTGCACACATGAATAACATCTTTACTGCTTACAATTCAGTATCGACAAAATATAAAGGCAACTTAAACGGATATTACAAGAGTAAGGTAACTCTACCACGCCCCGGCAACCAAGTTTGCCCTTCCGCCCTTGATGGCCGACCTAGACCGCAATCATTAGCAGATTTGCATTCGCGCAGGGCGAAATCAGTCATGCAAATTATTACGTCATAATCTAGAATCACGAATACTACATCCCTCCTTTTCTCCAAGAAAGTAAATTATAACATTTAGTTCATGACAAAGTCATGATATCACTTAATCCAAAAAAGTCACAGGTTCTTATTATCAATTCCAAATTAACTGGAGGAAAATCTGAAAATTTCAATATTTTTGTCAATAGAATTCGTTTATCTATATGCCGGTCTGTGAAATATTTGGGTATTTACATTGATCAAAACCTCACATGGAGTACCCATATTAATCACTTAGTCAGCAAATTGTCAAGAGCCGTCGGGGTCTTAACAAAGCTCAAGTATTATGTTCCTAAAAATATTTTACGTACTGTTTATTTTTCTATTTTTCACTCTGTGTTACAATATGGTATAGTCTTGTGGGGAGTAGCTGCACAAACGCAATTGAATCCCCTCAAAGTACTCCAAAACAGAGCTATAAGGGTTATTTCCAAAGTTCCATTACGAACAACATTGAGTCCTCTTTATAAGAAACTAAATATTTTGAAACTAGATCACTTGTACCGATACGAGGTGGGCAAAATAATGTATAAATATAACTCTGGCACTCTTCCGGAATCTTTTGCTCTATATTTTTCAGCATGCAGTAGTGTACATTCCTACAATACTCGATTTTCTTCGAAACAATCGTATCATGTTCCCAGAGCCGATAGCAAAGTCCTGCAAAAATCCATTAAAGTTACTGGGGTTAAAATATGGAACAGCATTCCTGAGAATATCAAGGAATCCACATATCCTCTATTTAAAAAAAATACTTGTGCTTTTTAATCAGTGATTACTGATATTGTGTTCTCATGTGTCTTATATTAAATCATGATAATTCTTGCAGTGATTACAAGACATTGTAAATGTTTTACTAGTTATGTCTTTTTTTGTCATTTATTGGTGATCATCGGTACTGAGGTATCCTTATTTACATATGCTATATACATACAGTTAGTTAGGATTCCTATAACCGTCTCATTTTGTCTTCTTGTATAAAGTTTCATTCTACACGATAGGCGTGATACATTGCTTTTGAAATACCATTGGACTGAATATTTAGCTGAGCTACTATTTTTTTTTTTGAACTACTATAGTTAGCAGCTATAGTGTTCCCCTCTGTTTATTTATTATATTGCCTCGATTACCTCTTTTTTGTTCTCTTTCGCAAATTTGCCAGGTATTGTTCCGGGCATTCTTGGTGTCTGTGTTGAATTTTAAAATACGAACACCAATGTGCTTGAATGCTATGTGGAAAATGAGAGTGTTAAAATATTTTCTTGAAAAGTGTCATCATTTGTAAGTGCAAAGATTATTATAGTATATTGCAAATTTTTCTTTATATATATTTGGCAGGAATGGGTGATGGCAGACTTTGATGACCAACTGGTCGTATCGCCATTCCCCAGTCTGTACCGAAATACATATGCTGTGTATCTACATACAATTTAATTGTAATATGTGTTGCATTTCTGGTTGACAAAATAATAAATTCTCTCTCTCTCCCTTAAATCTAGAAGGTAGTTTACGTTCACGTCCGAGACGTTCTCTAGGCAAATTCATTGGTTCAGTTTTACTAGCATTTCAAACTATTTCGGGTTTTTCAGCATTTGTCATTGATAACAGTTTCTCCTTCAGTGTCCTGTTCATATTTCTTCACGTAAGATGAAGTACGACGAAATTCACGGCCCTCTTCAGTTTTAACTGCAACTTCCCCTCCTTCCTTTTTAACAATTTCACAAGGAGTTGGTTGGAAGTTTGTAGAAGGTTTATTGGACTTTTTTTGCTTCAGAAGAACCGTGTCTCCAACTTCGAGATTTCCAGACGTTGCATTTCTGACATCATCTGCGTACAACTTCCTTTTTTGTTTGTTCTTCCAATCCCGATCTCTGTATTCTCCGTCTGTGCGATTCTGTAATCCTGTCTGAGTTCTGGAAGTTTTGTTCTCATCTCCCGTCCGAACATTAGAAAATACGGTGATACTCCAGTCGTATGTGGTGTAGACCTGTATGCAGTTAAATATTTGTTAATTTCTGTTTTCCAACTTTTACCCTCCACTTGTGCTATTCTAATAGTTGGCATCAAACTTCGATTTTGTCTTCTAACTTCGCCGTTTGCTCGAGGCCATAAAGGAGTAGTAGATCGGTGTTGAACTCCCATGTTCTCTTAAAAAGGGATACAAATTCATTTGAAACTAGCCGAGGGGCGTTGGCCGTTCTCAGCGAAAATGGATTTCCGTAGCGGGCAAAAACAATACTCATGGCTTCAATTATTTCAGAACTAGTCGTCGATCGCAAAATCACAACTTCATAAAACCGACTGTAGTAATCCACAATTAATAGCAAATTTTCTCCCATTGGCAGGGGCCCTAAAATGTCGTCACAACAATCCTGCCACGCTCCTTGGTTTTGCTCTAGGCATCGGTTCAGGAACATTCGAATATTTGGCCACCATACTTTAGATCGAAGTCCATTCTTCGTCTTTACAATTCCTTGGTGCCCTTCGTGTGCTAGCTGTAGAACTCGTTTCTGAAGTATCCGTGGAATAACAATTCTAGAACCACGTAAAATTAATTTTCCATGTGTTACAAAGTTCATTCCTTACGTGCAAAAAAAGGCGTACTTTATTTCGACCAAATTTGTGATTTTATACAATCGCGTACAATTTGAACCTCCGATTCACTAGCCTGTTCAATTTTGCGAAGTGTCAACGCATTTGGACAACTATTTTGTGCAATCATTCTTACAAAGTCCTATTCAGCATTTAAATCTCGTTGTTTTGTTGCATTCAAGCGAGGCAATACATCGGCGATGTTGTTCTTACCGGGTCTATATATTACCTTGAAGTCATACCCTTGTAAACGTAATACCCATCGCTCGATTCATGCCGACGGCTTCGATGTCTTCGAATAGATGCATTCTAGAGGTTTGTGGTCGGTTTCAAGTTCAAACTTTCTGCCAAAAATATACAAATTAAATCTCTCGCATGCCCATACAATTGCTAAGGCTTATTTCTCCACCTGGCTGTATCGTCTTTCTACGCTGGACATGGTATTCGATTCATACGATATTACTCTCCATATTCCATCTTGCAATCGAGTTAACGCTGATCCAAGTCCTGTCGGTGACGCATCTGCAACAATTCGCAACCAGATCTAAAATGAACCAATGTTTTTGTATTTGTTAGTAATAGTTTCAATTCGTCAAAAGATTTATCACATCGGTCATCCCAATGAAATTTAGCGTTTTTCCTAGTCAATTTACGTAACGGTTCAGCTATTGATGATAGATTCGGTATAAATTTGGGGCAATATTGGACTAAACCCATAAATGATTTTACTTCTCTCGCGTCTCTTGACCGTCGAGCATCTTTTACTGCTGCATTCCTCGACTTGTGAGTTTAAGACCAAAAAATTTAATTTCAGCGAGTCTGAATTGACACTTCATACTATTCAGCGTCAAACCTACTCTAACCAACTTATCGAGAACAGCAAACAATCTGCGAGCGTGCTCCTGCATATTTCGCCCATGGACAATGATATGGTCAGCTATATTTGCAACGCCTTCGCAGTCTTTCATTACGTCTCTGATAATCTGCTGGTACTTTTCTGGTGCCGAAGATAAACCGAACGTAAGTCGTCGATACCTGAAAATACCTGTGAGTAACAAAAGTTGTTATGTATCGATTTTTTTCATCTAGCAAAATCTGATGAAATCCCATTTCCAAATCTTAACTTGCTAAATATGGCACTCCCGCTCAGATCACTTAACAGTTCAACTGTGGGTATGCGTTGCCACATAATATAATTGCGTATAATTGCTTGGTTCGCTCGGCGCATATCAACACAAACTCTAATATCGCCATCTTTCTTATGGTCAATTTTTAGAGGCGAAATCCACGTACTAAGGCCTTCAGGTGCTTCCTCAATGATACCAGCTTTCAACATTTCATCAATTTTGGCATAAACTTTATCGCGTAATGCATAAGGAATTCGACGTAAAGGTTGAGCGATCGGTTTAACCGTTTCATCAATATTTAAAGTTAACTTATAATCTCTCAAAATACCAATTCCATCAAATAGTTTTCTGTACTTCGAAAATATGTCAGAATTTGCAACATTACATACCATATTGTTGGAGGTTTTAAAATCTGTCGGTCCAATTTTCAGAACATTCAATTTAATTTCAGTTTCTCTCCCCAACAAAGTTTGACAGTTACCTTTAACAACTACAAAATCTGTTCTACATTTATATTCGTTATCTGGCGCGATAACATTTGCGGTGAAAGTTCCTAACACCGGCAGTGCCTTTGTACTTCCATAAGCATAAAGAGGCGGTATCGAACATTTCCTAGATTCACACACAATTCGCTCACTTTTCAACCATTCCCGAGTATTTCTTCCCATAAAATTTCGACGAGCTCCCGAATCGATTATTACGTTGGGCAAATTTATTCCTCCCACGTTTAATGTAATTACATCGCTATTAGGAGATCTTCGGTCCCTTACAGAAAATGTATAATCATCGTTCGATTCAACTGGACTATTAATACAATTCGCATCATTCATTCGCTTACCGTATTTCTTTGTCTTTGTCGCGGTATCATAGCGATAATTTGGTCGCTCCATCTGTTTACCTCTAACTTTTCCACACCTTGCTTTGAAATGACCAAATCTTCCACCTTTAGCACATTGTTTCCCTCGTACTGGGCACATTTGATCTCTGGCAAAATGTCCACTTCGGCCACATGCATAACATTCCCCTTCCTTCTTATTTACTGAAAGGGAATTGAAATGATTGGATTTATTGACCGAATTTACCTGTTGCAATTCTGCGTCAGCTTCAATCACTTTAGCTTGTTGATCGACTGCTTCCATTGCCATTGCAATTTTCAATAAATCAACTAAATTAAAATTTTCTTTTTCGAGAAATCTGCGTCTCATCGCGTTAGATTGGCAATTATCAATTATCTGGTCTTTCATATTGTCGTCTTCCCTGTCTTCAAATCCACAAGTGATAGCACGTTGCCGTAATCTACATATAAACTGATCAATCGTTTCGTTACTGGCTTGCTTGATTTGTCTGAATAAATGGCGTTCAAAAGGTATATTGGATTTTGGAGTAAAATAATCGTCAAGTAATTTTAATGTTCCGTTAAACGTTTTCTCTTCTTCTAGGCTAGCTAAAGTATAAAAAATATCTTGTACCTTCGCACCGACTGCAAACAATAACAATGCCTTCTTCGGGCCACCACTGGTCATACCTTTTGCAGTCATATACAGTTTGAATTATTGTTTCCAACGTCGCCAACGTTGTGAAATTTCATGTGGTTCACCTTCTAGGTCGCATTATCCCGATATCGTTCTGCATATTCGTCAATAAATATCTGCTTGATCTGTTTCAATCAGTAAATTCTCAACAATTCTTCGTTTAGCCTTAGTTTGCCCTTCTGCCCTTGATGACCGACCTAGACTGCAATCATTGGCACATTTGCATTCGCGCAGGGGCGAAAGCAGTCATGCAAATTATTACGTCATAATCTAGAATCTAGAAAGAATCTTGTTTTGCTGTTCCTAAATCTACAATCTGTGTTCGCCAACAATCAGTTTGTATACAAGACTGTTTGTCACTCAGGGTTTGGTATATCCCGAAGCGTAGTCGCACGTTAAAAATAGTTGGGAAACATATCCGATATTCTAAGTGATGAATCTGCGTATTTTGAGAGGATGGTTCCGGAAGACAGACTACATCAGACAAAGCGCTTTGGTAGCTAGGACATATCTACGGGTGCATGTTTAGAACAGACTAGCAAGGTGACAGGATGCAGCGTTGAAGGATAGGTAAAATTTAAGTGAGTGGGTGACATTTAGACAGAAAGAAGATTCGTTTGGGCATAGTGGGATCGGATAAGAGTCGTGGATTGGGTAAAAACAATTTTCTGTTGAAAATTGCGTATCTTTCGTCTAACTGATTAAAATCTAAATACAATTGTAGGTGCGAGCTTAGAGATTGCTCTAACGTATTTCAATATTGTCGTAAGAGGCTACTAAATAGAAACAAAGAAGTAGTAGACGACTTGACTATGGCCGAGGACAGATACCACTCACTGCACTTTATTATATCGGCTCAGTCCTCTCGCGGATGTTTTCTTTTTAAAAGCAGTTTCTGCTACTTCATTTTGTACTGACTCTTTACAACTTGAGTGGTAGTTAGTTGATTTCTTCTATGCAATGCTCCCGGCCTTGCTTAAAGTGAATTTAAATAAAAAAACACCACTTGCCCTAACGAAGGAATAATATTTATTCCAAACAAATTAATATTAATTTTAAATTCCCTAAACTAAACATTTTAGCCTCACTCATGAAACAACACAACTTTGATCTCGCATTATACAATCTCAAAAATGTTCAGTCATTTTTAAGCTGTTCATTAAGAAATATATTGATATGCAATTAAAAGCAATTAAAAATATACAACAAAAATTAGATCGTTAGATTAGACTTTGGGCACTTAGAGGTTGAATAATAATTACTAAATAAAATATGCAAATTGTTACGTAGAAGGGTGGAAGTAATGTCGTCAAATTGAGCACTGGTCAGCCATAGGTTGTCATATCATGTTTTGTCAAGTTGACGGGCAAATTGAGCGGATGAGACTAGGTCCATCTGTGACTTATGCTTGACAAAATAAAAGTTTTGATTTGGTATCAGCTAAATGAACATCTGGCTGATTTGGTATATTGTTATCAGCAGTATCAGCTAAATGACACATTCGACTGATTTGGTGTATTGTTATCAGCAGTATCAGCTAAATGACACATCCGACTGATTTGGTGTATTGGTATCAGCAGTATCAGCTAAATGACACATTCGACTGATTTGGTGTATTGTTATCAGCAGTATCAGCTAAATGACACATCCGACTGATTTGGTGTATTGGTATCAGCAGTATCAGCTAAATGAACATCTGACTGATTTGGTGTATTGATATCAGCAGTATCAGCTAAATGACACATCCGACAGATTTAGTATATTGGTATCAGCTAAATGAACATCTGACTGATTTGGTGTATTGGTATCAGCAGTATCAGCTAAATGACACATTCGACTGATTTGGTGTATTGGTATCAGCAGTATCAGCTAAATGACACATTCGACTGATTTGGTGTATTGGTATCAGCAGTATCAGCTAAATGACACATTCGACTGATTTGGTGTATTGGTATCAGCAAAATGACACATCGGACGTGAATTGAGCAAAATTTCAAAAAAAGGTAGTTCCTCAGTCGCCCAACATTTAAAAAGATGTAAAATTTTAAATTCCACGCTATTTGCCGTTGCTTTTGCAAGTTTCGTGCACCAACCTTCTATCTTTTCATACAAACGCAAACATACTTTTTATATATATATATATCACTAAAACGCATTCATCTTTTTACCATAATCCATTACATTCTAGCTATGTTATTGAAGTAAGATATTAATGTTCATCTTTTAAGTTTTTTAGTAGTTTAACACGAGTCTCAAAGCCTAGAGCAATGCTCCAATAGCCCATGCTTAACAAAACAAAAATTCAGCAAAAAGTTCATCTGTTGTAAATCGCTTCGCGTTGTATTTCGTCTCGTTTTCATTGTAAACAAATTTAAATTTGTTGTTCTTGAGCCATGGCTTCATCTTCTTTGTTTTTGCTAACTTGAAAAACCTCTGGCTTTGTGTCTTCGTTTAAAATAGAAGGTTGTTCTTCCACGGCCTGGAGTTATTTATGATATATTGTTATTTTAGCTAATAAAATTACCGACCAAGGGTGGCCAAAATCGAATATCGCTTGGTTTCAGAATCATATCGAATAGGAAGTAATATAATAAATAAACAAAGACATCTTTTTATCAACCCATAATTTACGTGAGAATTGTAAACTTATTTACGAAAAATCAAAATTATCATTTTGTTAATTTCGAATTGTTACATAAACCGAATCGAATCGAATATTTTTAACAGCACTATTCGTATGCACACAATTCGAAATTTTATTTTGTTAAGCATGAGTCATTGATGGACCGCGCTTGTTCAGCGCGATCCATCAGTGACTCATACTGGACAAAACTTGTTCGCTCGCTAACGATAACGTTTTATCCACTCATAGTGCGAAACAAAAAAATTAAATAATTTAAAAAGCCTTTGCTTGTTTAATATGAGACAAGGTTTCGATTCAAAAAATTATTCAATTCGGTCACACTTAATCATGTTTAACTTCTTTAACCATTTTCTACTCACATCCCAAAACACAGCATCTTCAAAGTAATCGTCTTTATCAAGAGCATCAAAGAATCCAGGCAAAAGTTTCAGTAAAAATCCAGTTAACGTTCCACCAACCAAAGCAAGCGCCAGGGCAACAGCGAGGGCGGCAATCTGATAACCACCTTGAGTTGTACCACTTCTTGAGTCAGGGAAGAGTATGTCATAGCTGAAATATACAAAATAGTTATTTTAAAACCCTTCTTGATTAAAAAGTTTTGTTTGCGTTTTGAACACCGGAATTTTATTTCAATCAAAAAACTGGTTGTGGTTCGTCAACTTATTTCTTACTGAGGCAAAATGTATAATTTATGACAAATTACTCAACATAAAATCCAGCATATATATCTAAGTTTATCTGCACTATGAAGCAGTTAGTGATAATGAAAAAAGCAATTAGCAGAAAGGAAATAATGGCGATGTTTTGTTACGGACGATGTCGATTGCAATCGGCAATGCACTTTTTACAGCCAATCATTTGAATAATTCCCTCTGAACAAGGCCCTGTACTGAAAGCGGGCCATTTTCATAGGAAATAACTCTTTACACAATAGTTATCTGACACCATTGCATCAGTTATAGTTTAAGTTCGTCAATGAAAGTGCGAATAGACCGTCGACGTGGGCAGAGGAAACGGGTTGAAAGATTAGTCTCACACGTTGTTTACTTTAGTTCTAAAAATTGATTGAAATAGTTGAAATATGCGTGATTCTTCGGAACGCAATATGTTTTTATTCTTTCAAGTTTTAAAATGAGGGAAAATATGAAGAAAATACAGAGAAAACCTCGAGCTCAATTTTTCGTTGGTTCCTCACTGAAACGAATAGAAGTACAGGTAGCTACAATATCCTTAAGAGTCTGGTATATTTATAAAACCTCATTAACATATTTGTTCTAAATTCTCATTCTTATATTACCTGTCTTTATAACTTTCCCTGGTTGCAACAGCACAAATAATTGCACTGACAACAGCTCCCAGTATACCCGGCATACCATGTAGATTATTGACACCGCATGTATCATGAAGTTTTAGTTTGTCCGTAAGAACTGGCTGAAAAGAATAAAACAAAATTTGATTATACAGGAATCATGCGAGCAAAGTAATCTATGTTATGATCTATGATAAGAAGATGATAATGAATATACATTCCTGATACTAGGGGCGGAACTTTTGAACAACTGATGAATGTGGATTCGAATTAAAGTCAATTCGAAGAATTCAGTCTTTTATTATAATATACAATTCAACCTCACGCCCGACTTTCCCCTACTTCTAGTCGTCATGTCACCATGCCCCGCGTATTAGATTATAAACATGAGACTTACTTGTAGGTATTTGTATCCAAGAGTAGATACGGTAGCAGCAACCATGCCACAGAGTAATGACCCATATGGATGAACCATCAAATCCGCACTTGCGCCCATGATAACTCCGCCGGCTAAAGTTGCATTTTGTACATGGACCTATGTAAATTAAATTAAAAAATAAAGCAACAACAAGCTGGGCAGGAAGCAGTGCCCAGAAGGAACCAAACGCACCGCTCATTGAGTGGCAAAGAACTACTACAAGCTGTAGTACCAGCCATCCACTGCTATAGGTTATACTAGAAAACACCACAAGGAGTAAGTGATTGGTATCTAGCCTGGGCGATGGTAAACCATTTTCTTTTTAGAAATCAGATGCAATCAATAATCAATAATATATTATTATATATAGCTATTCAATATTCACCAAATGGATACTGTGTATTACTACAACTAGTCCAGAAGACTGTTACATTCAAATTATATCAGAAATATTTTTCTGCTAATATTTCACTTGAACCTGTGACACTTCTGGCAAAATCCGTAAATCCAAACCCGTAAATACACATTATTATCGGATATGATTTTATTTTGTCAAGCACGAGCCACTGACCCATACTTCTCAAGGCATGCTCCGAGGAAATATGCGATTGGTTCCTTTTTATGACTTCGTTTTTTATGACTTCTGGCCGTTTAATAAACATTGGTGTCGAAACATTAAAAATGACAACATATTGAATAAAAAATAAACCTGGTATTGGATAAAATTTTTGGCATACTATTATATAAATATGTATATAAATTATCGTACCATATCAATTTTATTTTCTTTGTTCACAATAGCAGAGATGGCAAATGTCATCACAGTACAGGCAGACAAACTCAATATCGTGTTGATGACTGCGCGATGGCGCTCGTTGTCCACAGCCGGTCCAGCATTGAAACTTGGCCAATAGAGCCACAGGAACACGGTTCCTAAAGTTTGAAATAAGAGGTTATGTAAATGTTCGAGTGCGACAAACCAAAAATGAAATATTATCATGTCTTAAATTACAATTCCGAAAAGCTTTCATATGAAAACATAGTTTTGTCGACATATTTTGAAGTTGAATAAAACCGAATGTCGTGACTTGTGCAAATATATATATGTATAATCATCAGTAACGGAAAGTTGGAAATGGCTAGTTGTTTTCCTACGCCAGTGTTTTGTGTTGTTGATTCTGGCAAAGTTTGTTGTGTTGTTTATGACACGGTTAATTGTGACGTGTCCATCGCACCGTGTGCTTGTTGTTGATGGTTTAATAAAAGCCATTCTGGACAGAACCTCAGAGAGGTTGTGTATGGTTTTGTTGCCTGATTGGGAATGGGGAGTCTTGGCTATTTACTGCCGGTAGTTTATCTTTTCGTCTTAGAATTTGATTAGTTTTACGATATGCAGCAAAACTGGGTGATTTTCTCGCAACAGCTCTTTAAACTTTTTCCTGTTGCAGAGCAGAGAGACTAAAAAAAGTCGCCAAGGTCAAAGTTCAAGGAAAGGTCTTTATATGAAGATTTATGTTTTACGTTTAATTATTCATTATAATACTGCTGAAAAATCTTACCAATCATTGCAAAGATATCAGAGTGATAAACAGATGTTTCTTTCGGACTTTGCGTTTGTGCTTTCTTGTAAATAACACGAGATACTGCCAGACCGAAATAAGCACCAAATGCATGAATGAAGATGGATCCGCCAACGTCGATGCACTAAAATATAAGAAATATTCCGTTTACTACGATAAATTTGAAACAATTGGTATACATCCTTGCATTATACCATTTACCAATGAATATAAAACATTTTTTGTATGTTTCGCCTAAACGAATATGGATTCTCGATCAAAGAAACTAATATTATTGCAAATAAATCCGCATGGACCACATAAGTGAATGCTTCAATGGTTTGGTTGGAAACGTTCAGTTTAAACGATATTCAAAAATCACAGTATAACTTGAATAATGTTTCAACTTTCCGGATTACCGAAATTGTTGTTATTTGACCATATTTGCCCATTTTGCAGCAATTCCATTAACTTTACCGTTGTAAAATCTGGCATACGTCATGCTTTCACTAAAAAATGAATCAATTTAAGAATAATTGAGAAACAAAATTACTTCCAATTAGGATTTTTGAATACCTGACTATTCGAATGAGAAACATGAAAATATACAAAACTGTTGGTTTGCGTTGAATGTGAAAGTGATTTTGAAATATAATATTGCTCGGACGTTGTATTATTAAGGTTTAAGCCCTGTATATCATAAATGTTGTAATTCCACATACGTCACAAAAGCCACGGCTTCAACTCAAAGTTATCATACCTTGAAAATATCCACTCCAATGTAAACGCTGACATTGTAGAAGACAACTTCCAATGTAGCCATAACCAATAACTGAACAGGACTTGTCTTCCCGAGCACAGCACCAAACGATATAAGAACAGTAGCAACAGCAAAATCTGCTTCCATGAAACTGAATAAAAAATTTCAATGAGTATTAAAAATCCAATAGTTCGTATATGTACTGAAAGAAAGGTTAGAAAAAGAATGAAGACGCCTTAAGAATCAAAGCACCCTGAGCTACATAGTTGGGACCGTTTTGGTGATTTCATGTAATATTATTTATGCGTGACTTGTTACATTTTATTTTTTACCCGGCGGGGTTAAATTAGTGGTTATTACCGGAGCAATACATCAACGTTTCAATTGTCACCTTGCTATAACTTGAACAAATACATTAGCAAAACGGATATTCAATCTCAAAATCCGCGCATGAATTATTATAGGGTCGGGCAATTCAATAGATGGATTCGAAGAACAAATTTTTCGAATCGGTAGTCAATCAGCCATAAAAAAATACAAAAATAGGTGAAATTAATATATTTTCACTACAAAATACAACTTGAATTTTTGAGATTGATCAACTTTGTTTATGCCTTTGGGTGTGAAGCACATTGCCTCTTGAAGTATTTACAGTATATTTTTTGTATCTGTTAGCTAGCGTGTGAATTTGATACTGGCCCAGTAAGATATCTATTGTTCAAACAAGTTTTTTTTCTAGTATGAGTCACTGATTGATCGCGCTGCCAATGCGCGATCCATCAGTGGCTCATGCTTGACATGAGGGGGGTCAACAAATCAACGCCGCAGCAAAAACGGGCCGTTTGTTGTGTGTATCAAATTACTGATTCGATCCGATCCAAAAAAATCAGCCGAATCGGATTTAAATCCTAAATTTTTTGGTTTCGTCCAGTCCTAGTTATTACACATATTTTAAACCCGACGTGCTCTTGTAAATGGACTCGATTACCCTGATATTTCTGGTGGTTATGTAAGTTGATCCTAATGCGGATAAAAGATAGAGAATACACATTCCAGCAAAAAGTGAAGATTTTTGTATTTTATTTCCAAGTTCATGCGATATTGTTTGCTTTTTCACACCCATATATGTCGAGCAGAATTATAGTTGTTCGGAAAAAACGGATTTTTTGGTTCGGCTGAGTTTTCCTAAATTATTATACGCTGGGTTGAATGGTGCGCTCGGATTATGCTTAAAACCTATGCCGAAAATCATGTATTTATTCCAAATCAGGCATGCTTTCAAATTTATTAGCATCTTGAATAAAAGTTTGGCATTCTTACATGCGATTAAATTTTAGTTTTAAAAAATTCATACCGTCAAGTGTCTTTTATAAAAGCGTTTAAAATTATAAACTAATTCAAATTTTTATTAATCTACATTCTCTCTAAGTATGTCTTGTTATGGTCTCTGTGTGAAAAAAGTTCATCTGTGGGCCATGCCTGACAAAAAAATAATTTCTGATCGTTTTCTCAGCATCGTTTTTCAAAGAATTTGTTTTCTGCAAAAACTGATGATTACTCGGTTTTAAAGATCACCCCACTTTAAAACCATTGGTGTTGGTGCGGTTTCTCGGGTACGGTTGAAGAACTTTAGGGGCGTTGTATGACTAACCAATGAAATAGTTCGTTCACTGGAAATATTGAAAAAAGTCTTATGCAACTCGTGAGTATGAATAAAAAAGTCGCCAGCATGACTAGCGTTATATTTGTTGATTTGTATTGCCTGGTTTGCAAAATATGATATTTTTGATAAAATGGTTTGAAATCTTTGAATAGTTTCCGCCATCAGAAATTTTACTTTGTCATGCATGAGCCACTGATATCTAATAATGCATGATCAGACTAATGATACCGACTGGCTTTGCTTGTCGTGATTAATTCGTTGTCTTTTCATTTATAAATTGTATTATCTCCCAGGGTGGATAGTATATACCGTCCACTACACTTACTGTAGCAGTTGAGTTAAATTTGAAATGTTTTCTGCTAAGTTACTGGTACTATCTAGTAGTAGCCGTTAGTTTGTTCCTTTAGGCACTGCTTTCGGCCTTAATTAGAGTGAATTTAAATAAAAAAGTGACATTTTAAAGTTCCGGAATAACAAAATGGCAAATCTATAATTCGAAACTGTTCCAAATCGGAACCGTTTCAACTAAACAGATTTTCTGAATTTCTGATGACTGAAATGAATTAAAAAATAAAAACTAAAAAAAAACAATATGAGCACAAAGATTCAGTAATAAACCAGTTATGCTCTTTGTCTTTGAAGCAGTATGAAAATTCTTTGCATACCTTGAAAATTGAAATGGTAAAAATTTTCCTACTTATACGTAAGAGGTTAATTATATCTTCTTCGCGTATTATTCTAAAATACGCCTTTTTTGTGTATGGACTATGGGTCATGGTTCGATATGGCAAACTGTAGTTTCTTAAGATTTTGTTGTTTAAGAGGTAATTTTGAATTAATAATTATAGTATATACTATTTACAATTTTTATATTTTTCAATACTGTGGACAAATTAATAATTAATCAGCTAGCTTTAGCACAGACAATTTATATTCATAAAATACGATCTTTTATTGCTTTTTTCTACCAAGGTATCAAATAATCAGTATCGGCAAAGAAGATGTGGTTTATCATTTTTTATTTTGTTGAATGTGAATAGTTGACAGCGTGTCGAACTTACTGCGCGATCACACAGTGGTTCATACTCATCAAAATTTAAATTTCTAAATTTGGTTTTACTTTATAGCTGTGTGAAATATTACAAAATTGGACCGTTTGCTTTTCGGTGCATTCATTATTCCAATATAGTTGTTTGTATTTCAATATTTTGTTCGGCGGCCAGCAAGTTTAAACGGGAGGACGAAGTGATACGGTTGGCTGCAAATGTCGGGGAAGCCTCGGCGAAATTTGTCAACTGCGCTTTAAAAGAATTGCACGATAATGGATTTTTCTCTTATTTTATTCGCTTTCGCGAACTAGTTTGCACGCGAAGATTTGACCTCATCGCAAGGTTTGAACGCGGTAGCTGCGGATTGTTTAAATTAAATAAAAATAGAAAAATAATACAGGAACCTATGGGATTATAATCTCCACTTTATGCTGAATTCCAATCTTTCGTTATCGTAACGCAAAACAAAGATAAATGGGTTTAAGGGACGGTTGATTGGTCTAGCTTACGATTACGGATATTTAAGATGAACTGACTAAATAAAATAAATCACTTTTTATAGTTTTTAAATATTTTGAAGCTATAGGATTACCATTGCCGAAAGGTCAGGTACGTTCGCGTTTAGCGGAAACTAACTGGACCAGTAGGCGTGACATTGTACCCCATTTCAAGCCTATAATAACAGAGTAAAATGAGCATTTGTTGATTTAGTAGGGTCAGTACAAAAATGTGATGTGAATATTGACAATTTATAGTTCACAAGAAATTTTTCCAGCCAATACCGTATGCTTGTTTAATTTATAATTTTAAATCTGTCTAAACAAGCGAGGGCAATAGCCCCAATAGCCCTCACCCGCTCCACGATTTACGGCCTCTATCGTGCATTTTCCAAGTTTTTCGGAAAGGCGTTTTTATATTTTTTTACCCGTATTTCCCAAAGTGTTCGATTTTGACGCGTGTTTTACTCTTTAGATATCATTCATAATTTTCGCGCACTTTCCAGAGTGAAAATTCGAAACCTCCTAATTGTAAAAATCACCCCGATGGTACTTTGTAGTTTTTTTACCTTTCTTGCTTAAACGACTAATGGGACACACACCGTCAAATCGCGAATTCGTGGTCCAGGGGTCTTGAACCTCTATTTGTCACTTTGACAAAGTGCATGTAATATATTTATTACAGCCAGCAAAATGACCCTCACCTCATGATATTAAGGGAAATATTGTTTCCTCCTTCCTCAATCATGTCAAAATAACCATTGATCAATGTCGCCCATTCTATGACGTAACAAGTCAACATGAAGTTGAACCCAACCGACCCGAAACCATGATGAGCGAGAAACGTCATCAAAAATCCGAAACCGACCAACATCATCACGTGAATGTCTTGGAACACTAAAGAAAATTATAATTAAGTCAGGAGATATTTAGAAATATTTGTAGTTGTGGAATTTGGGAAAAAAAGTTAAAACTGGTGATTTTTAGGTCAGGATACATATATATCCACGTAACCAATTAGAAAAAAATTGCTGATGTCGTTATATACAGGAGGTATCGGATCACGCCACCAATAAACCCAGTAGTAAACCTTTGTTCAAATTTGTTTATCACCTATGTGTCACTAACTGAACGTGCCGCCAAAAGCACAGTCCATCTGTGGCTCACGCTTGACAAACTAAATTTCGGATTGGGAACCCAGTCAGATAAACATTGTGCATAAAACATGTTTCGTGAAAGCACCGTGCTTTCTCTACTTCATGATCAACGGTACTGATGTTGGCAATTCTAGATAAAAGTACCTAGTTTACATTAGTATACTTAGTTTACCAAATATATTCTAACAGTACTTATACCTAGTTTAACCGAAATGTAACCTATCTAGTGTAACTTCCGCTGAGTTTTCTGTTAGAAGTTTCATTTACTATGCAAAATTGTAAAATGCACCTATTTTTCAGCTATGTTTCTGGTATAAAAACAGGGTGAATGATATTTTCATTGTAAAAGGCTTTTGAATTTGACCAATCGTTGATTTAAATGCAGCTAAACAATGTTAATTGAGTGATTGCCACCAGGGTTAAAAAATGGTTAAGAATGACTTAACCATTCCATTGCCCTGATGAAGAACGTCTGTATAGACATTCGAAACGTTGGCAAAATATAAAATATCGTTTGCACATCACCGGTTAAGCAATTAGATTCACAATGTTAATCTAGGTTACATGGTTATTAATCAAACTACCACCTTGTTTAGAAAGTGAAACCACGTTACCTAGTAATACTTTACCTAGTTTTGTCTAAATTTCGTTATATTTTATATAGTTTAATATAATATTAGGCTGCCATCACTAAATGAATAATACATAATCATGAATATAGTAAGAGTACTGTGAATGTGAGGTAGTAATGGAACCTTGTTATTTCTCAAACTAGGTTAAGTAAAACAAATTCACCCCAAAGCTAGGTCAAGTATTACTAGGTAACCCAGTTTCACCCACAGAACTAGGTAGCACCTATAGGTAAACTAAGTAATTCAGGGCATTTTTAATAGATTGAAAATTTAAAATATTCATAAGTCTATTATGAATAATATTTTTGAAATAAAAATATCATTTACCTAGCTTCTTATACTAGGTACCCGGTTTTTAAACCACTTTAAAATTAGGCAACTTTACCCATGTTAACTAGGCAAATTATTGAATTATTATTAATTCATTAGGCAAAATTTCAAACAGAAAACTTTGAAAATTAACTTGACAAACTAAGTATACTAGGTAAAATAGGTACTTTTATTAATAATTGCTAACAGAAGTGTGAAGTAAAGCTCATTCCATAAGTTACAAAAGAAATTATGCAAAGAATATCAATGAATTAAAGTTTGAATACATTTTCGTGAAAAGGGTACTGATACTCCGCTTTTGATAGAACGTCGTCACCTAGGCGGAGCATATGTACGGACATTGGATTGGTTACGTCCCTGGATCCTCATTCTGGATTTTTTAATTGAAATCCTCTCTAAGCAAGGTCGGAACGCCCATGAAGAGATACCGCTCAAGTGAAAAATTCGAGAGCACAGAGCGAAAACTTTCCCAGCGGAACTAGACTGCTATGGTAAAGTGCAGCGAGTGGTTTCTTCCTTGGCCTATGATGAAACCATTTATTATTCTTGTTTTATTTTATTGATATCTTAATTTTACGTTGGACAAACAAGACAATGTGTTTTTTTAGGAACTATCGTCAAAAAAAAATATTACGTATTTCTATCATTTTCTGAAAATTCATCAATTTAATCTCAGTGAAAAACATGTCAACATGCTTTTATAAATTTTGGCAGTGGACTTTTTTAAATCATTGCTAATCCTGAATGACCAACGTCAAGCCTATGTTCGGTTACATTAAAACTATGACTAAACAAAAATTTTTGGGAAGTTATACATAATCCGGATCAACATAATCCCAATAATTCAAGTAAATTGGTAGCTAAAATGCCTGGAAAATTATATTTCTTACAAAAAATATGGAAAATATAAACAAAAACAATGTCATTTGTTTGTGACTAATTGAAAGTATTTTTGAGTTCAACCAGCGTGTAGTTGAAGACACTGTAAACATGTTTGCCTTCAAGTAGCAACGGGATTAAGTGCTCCATAGAAGATTAGTTTACATCTGGTATAAGATGGGATTTAGAAAATTGATTAAAGTTTGGAATGGGTCGGGAGCGCAAAAGTTGGCGACGAAACAATTTTTTTGTTCAGAGCATCGAACTGCTGCCCGTTTACGCAGCACGAAATCTTAAAAAATTATGATAGTTTTAATTTTCTAAAAAAAGGGCGATACTCTGTAACAGAAGTACAGTAAATTAATTGGTTATTAGCAGTAATTGTATATTTCTAAGATAAAAAACGCCATGTTGATGAGATTTATTGCATTTTTTGTTACAGTATATCTTGGATACGTCATGGGTTATAATTTTCAAACTAGCTTCTCAAACTCGCGAAAAGTTATTCTTATGTCCCAATACTCACTCGGATAAAAGTTCTCCAATTTGACAGCTTCAGAGTGGCCCCCATGACCCGTGTTGTTCTTGTTTTGAGCTCCAGCGTGGGTATCATAGTCCACAAACAAACCAAACAGAACCACAAAGAGAACTTGAGCTATTATTAAGATTGCAGTAGCTTTGCCTCGAGTGTTCCTGAGAATAAAACAAAAACTTAATAAATTAATTTTTAGAATAAGTATACAACACGTAATAAATACTTTGCCGAATTCATAATATAATCTCCAATTTTCGCCAAATTCTACTATACAATGGCTGAATTGTTTTTACGTACATACAGAAAAACAGCAGTGAAGCACGCCCTTGCGCCATCTATTTTACCTTGAAATTCGTTGAAATTTGACCATCCCATGCAAAAAGTTTTCATAAGTTTGATTTTTGATGCTCTTTCATTTTAATCATTGTTCGCGTTTGAGAATAAATGAAAAAAGGACGCTAAGAATTGAGTGATTTTTATTTGCAAATCCGCTTCTATAAGGCTCGATGCCCTGTAGCTAACCTTTAATTAAAACTTGGCAAACTTATCACTACGTTGGCATTACTCGATTTACTCGATCCTAGTTTGTTGTCCCTTGCATGAGTATTGAAAATCATCGTGAACATTTTTTGCGCAATTAATACAAAACAGCAATTGCGTGACAAACAAGCAATCAATCTTTATTATAGTTCAAAAAAATGCTGTTAAATTTGAAACATTCGGTCCAAAGTCTGGACATTTTCCTGCTTTAAACAAGTGCTTTGAAAGGGATTAGGCAATTTTTCGTACTCAAGTAAATATTTTTATTTATAGCGGGACGATTAATTTGCAAAACACCACTAGCGTTTTATGGGAGAATGGGCATCGCAGACCGAATGCAGATTTGGCTTTTAATTGCTCTAAAATGTGGAAAATTACAAAATGTTTGCCTTCATCTATTTTGAGGTTTCGAATGCGCCACTGCTAAAAGCTGCGGGCAAATGGGCCGATTTGTCCGTCTCCGGCTTTACAAAGCGATGTCGATAAATATCACTCTAAAAAGAAAAAACGTGACGAGATAAAAGCAGCGACAAATTGGGCAAATATGAAAAGGGCTTCATTAATTTATGTAAAAGCAGTAATATTGAAATAACGTGGAATTTGTATAATAGGCCTGTGTGCAACCGGTGAAATAAAATCAACCGTTTGAAAATAATCTTGAACTCATACTTATCAAATTTCTGTCTCAGTTGGTTGTAGATTTGAAACGCGTAAACTGGCGACATATCCAAATTGATTGTATGGAAATGATTAAGAACAAAAATTAATAACAAGTGTTCATTACACAGTAGTTAACAAATTATATGTTTATAATTGTATAAATTTGTAACGGTTATTAATGGTGCAAGATGCTAGTTATCGAGACGCCACGGCATGTTCAATTATTACAAAAATTATCGGAATACAAATTACTAATTTATAGATGCCTAATAACAGCACCATGTTGTTAACAGACCGAATCTCCCCTAGATCAGCTGCCCAATCTTAGCCAAAGTTCATTTCAAATTACCTGGTAGAGGAATAATATGAATCGATTGGAATGACTAAGCCGATACTTTGGCACAAAGGTCTTCAGAACCATGGTGTTTTATAGTAGTTTGATCCATTCGAAGAATTAACTAAAAAGCTTCAAGCTTTCGAAGAAAAGCAAGTTTTCGTTTTTGTAAATCTGCAGCGCAGTATCCTGTTTCAAATACATTTTGTTTCAAAATATTGGAATTTCGATCCAATTTTAGGAATTAATAATAAAAAGTAAGCGAACAAGGGTAATTATATGCCAAAATACGAACTCCGCAATAAAAAACGACTCATAATAGCGCAATCAATCATATCATTGTAATAATCCACCTCACTCATATCCAGGCCCACAGATCATAACACGCATGTGAGATTTTACGAGATTTTTCGATCCAAAATCCGACATCCGTGATTAAAACAAATTCAATTCATAGGAGTTAAAAATTTTAGAATAACAAATTATTCTACTTCGCCGTAGTTCTATGTTGAGCATTCGAGGAAACACTTGTTTTATAACAGTACAATCTTGTGGCTTTCATTCCAACATCAGACCAAGAACAAAATTTATTATGATATCTTTACTATGAAGTTTAGAATTATCATGCATTATCCGTTATTTTTGTTTCACAGTTTATGAACTAAATCTATTCTCCTTAGATAACAAAGAGTCTTCTGAATTTCAGTGAAAAATGGCCGAAAGCTAATTAATATGCAAATCTTGATTACGATCTTAAAGAATAACGATTTCTGGGAAGCATGTCAATGAAATTCTTTTCTACTTCTAACATTTTTTTGTCTTGGTCAATTGTAACTTTGTTAAATATTAATTGTTTGACAAACGGTATTTATTAATCAAAAATCTGGTTGTGTCAAGCTAGAAGATATGGACGTTGACAGAATTAATGAAAACGATGTTTAAAATCATATTTAGTTTCTAAAGTTAGTTTTTAAAATTGTAAAATTCCGAATATTCGAAATTTGTATTTTGATCATATTTGGTCGATTGTGCTGCAAAATCGTGACACATGTAAAATTTACGCCGTAAAATTTGGCTTATATCACGTTTTTCTGCAAAATTAGTTTTTTTTAAAATAATTGGAAAAATATATAAATATAAATGCTGCATAGAACTCCAAGGTGCACCGATTTTTTAAAAGAAAATATTACATTTTGGCAACCCAGAGACAATCTTCTTCCTTTGTTGAAACATAAGGTGCAGACGAACCAATGCCTTTAATTCACGTTTCACGAAATAAAATTTTACCAAGAACACAAAAACACCTTTTCTGGCAGAAAATGCGTACATTCTGGTTTAAATAGGTGGGAATTGGCAGTTATATGATAATAACTTTACCACAATATACTAAAATAATTTCTATGGGTGTGGCTGGTAATGATTTTTGTGAAATCGATAAAAAAATCCTTTGCTAGTGACTTGGCTTGCTAGGCCACCCAAACCCAGACCAAAAATCATTGTTGAGTAAAAGAAAACCCAAGGACATTCCTGACATTCCGCAACGCAGCGCAACCCAAGCGATTTGAACATAACCGATCTGTGCAACCACGCCAAAGCGACCGACCCTACCGCATCATGTCATCGGCAGAGATTGGTCAGAATGAAATATTTGAAATTTAATTATTCGAATCATAGGAATCACGCCGTCTAGGTGCAACCTTCCAGATGGTTCGATGTTTTGAGGATTCAACACGGAGTGGATGCTACAGCAAGGCACTAAGTGGATGAAAACACAATAGTTGCATAGCCATCATGCCAGATCCGTGCTTATAACGATCGATAACTTCACGAAAACGACCATGACAAATAATTTAAAAAATTCCCCCAAAACAATATAGATTTTTTTCAGAACATTTTTTTTCAATCGCGAACTTCCAAGGCTGCGAATAAAAATAACGTATAAAAAGTGTGCTTATCAGTAGTTTTTGCCATTAAACAAAAAAATAGAATTGCCTGCCAAGGAAGACTCGATTTTTGACGATATTTGAAAACTATACATAAAATGAGCAAATTTACCCATGTTGCACTTGTAGTAAAAGAAATTTAACAATTCTTCGATATTATGAAAGTACATAATTTTATATATCATAAAAACTCTAAAAAATAACTCACGCTCCCATCTTTTTTGTTCCGACGTAGTCTTCCTAATTTGACTTTGAAATTTTAATTGCGTTCTCCACCGATGCGCGCCCCAACTAAAATACTTTTCCAGCCACACACTCCCGTATTAACCAATCGCACGATAGTCAGGAGAGAAAAACAAAAAATGAGAGAAGAAGTTTATGGAACGATTTCTTGTTTTTTAAGAAAAAAAAACGAAGTCATAAATTTTTTGTAGAGGTAAATATCTAATAGATGATCGACCGACCGCCGGGGGGTTGTTGCCTTTCCTTCCAACATTTTACATACATGTGAGGCCGAAATTAAACAGCTATTGATTTTGAAATCGAATTGAATAATTTTTTCAAATAATATCAAAGCCTACAATAAACGAGAAACATTTTCGTGAAAAATGCCAAACATATCAAAATGTACATGCATTTTCCGAAAACATGAACACTCTTCGTTTCATTGAATTTCACTGGAGAAAAAATCGAATCGAAAAAATAATGAATTTGCAAAGCATGAATCGAATAGAATATTTTGGACAGCCCTAACTACATATATTTTGTAATATTTCATTTGTAGAAGAAATTTTAAATTTCCCAATTCGAGTTTAGATTAAAATATATATTCATTGATCGTATTCTTAGTCTCCCCCATTTTATTTGGTCAGGTATAAGTCACAGAAGTATAAGCCTTCGGCGGCGCGATCCTTCTGCGACTGAAACTTAACAAAACTATCCGAGAGGAAATTTTTCTGTATGTGGTGTAGTGTACCTGGGTCACACCTTATTCCTAGCCATGCCGTATGCCTTGAAATAATGAAGAGTAGTACATTGCAGAGTGTTGAACAGACTACGAATTAAATAACATGACTGTTTTGCTCTTTAATGAGTGGATCACCCTGACCAAGGTCCAGTACCAACGGCCATTTATAGGAAAGGTTTATAGTTGATAAAAAAAATATGATTTGTCCTGTTCGGCTTAGCCTAACCAAGTTATCTCTAACCAATGGTTAAAATAGCGGCACTTTCGACGTCTTGTTAGTGTGGTATTTAGACTTGCAATATGTAAAAATTACGATACAATATTTTATCTTATACGCGGGTACAAAATACAAAGCAAATATTCTAATATAAACAAGATGGCAGTACCTCAAAGTTTGGTACTAAGGAGATTATTTATTTCCTTTATACGTGCGAACCCCAAGATGTTTTTGAGTAACAAGTCCTACTTCCCTTTGAAATTTATCTTTTTAAGTCCTGAAGGATTATTTCGACACTCTTAAGTTCAAAAATGAGGAAATCACCAGCACAAAATGAGTCCGCAAAAGTATTTCGCATGTTACCGTAACACGCCCAGTATGAGAGTATCACGGTCGTTGCGCTGTTCGTCTGTTTTTCATGCTCGACAAGACGAAAATATGTAGATATATTTTCCTATTGCTCGCTGTAAGAACTCAAATAATCATTACATGTTTTAATAAGTATGAATCACAGATGTATCGCGCCTCATCGGCGCAATCCATCAGTGATTCATACTTAACAAAGCATGACCATACAGATACTTTTTGACTGAACACTTCAGTTATGCCCTGTAAGCAAAATCATTGCCGTCGTTTATTAATTTTAACACTGTCTCGCTCCAGTTTCTTTTGTTATTTTGTTTTCTTCATATATTAGTGATGCGTTCGTGCTTGAAATTTGAATGACGTTTGTTGCAAAAAGGCGGTTTTAATCGACGATGTTTGCCTGTTATTCTGACGATATAGTTCGAACCGACTTGATGGTATGAACTCAATGATATACCAAAAAAAAAAAAAAAATATCACAAACATAATTAGAATTTGGGCAAAATAGGAACATGCAAATGACTGTTATGGATTGTGGTCAAATTCCGTGCTATCTCTCTTTCACTGAGAATATATTGACGTCCTATAAATTTATCGTAAAACCAGTAATAATAAACATAGAGAAACATATCGTTGTGATGTGTGTACTTCTATCATGTTTAGCAAAATATCCATTCGAATTATTGAGCTTTAAGTGTCAAAAGAGTTGATTCAGATCCATTATCGAAACGCTCATTTTCTTCGGGAAGTTAAAATTATAAATAAATTTAATATTTTGCTTTGAGGTGCTTGAACGGCCTTTAAACGTTCTAGCAGAAATCATGAAACATTGGATTATTGGTAATTTCCTCATGGTGTCAGATATTTTCATCTGTTATCTGGGGGCAATGAAGTAAAAAAACATTCGTCAGACAAATTTAACCCACTATAAGGTGCGCTTATTATTATGGGAGTATTTTTCGACTTCGGCGTGGTGTGAAAAGCAAATTTCCCCCTCAAACTTCTTAATCACAAAATCAATTGAAGCAATTAACCACAATGAATAATATTAACAAAGCACAAGTTTTCATTTCTGGGAATTAATTATAGGGTCTTAATAGAATAATTATTTAATAGCGGGGTGCTAGACAATCAAAAGTTCATCTGCCTTTAATAAAAAATAAAAAAACAATTGAAGAATGAAATTATACTTGAGTCAATGATCAAACAAGTACGTCTGAATGGCTAAATCGAAAAACGTTTTTTTTTTGTGTGTGTGTGCTTATATTCAATTTGAATTTATTTTTAAGGAAATCATTTATGCTGGTTTGTTTGCCCGTCTACGCTCTGACATATCTAATCTACATTTTTGTTGATTGGCACAATTGATCCAACAAGATATTTTCAGCGATCAACATCGTGAGAGACATTATGACAGAAGTACGACAATTTTTAAGCTAATTACTTTACAGTGCTTGCATATTTCTTAAATTCGAATTGCCTTGTTGAGATCTATGCCAAGTTTGGACTGTTGATTTTTCCATGAGGCTTTTGGTGTTAAATATTCAGCCGTTCAAGAAGAGCACTTTAACAAAAAAAGGCGTCATTTGATACTTTCCATGAAAATTATTGTGGCAATTTTTTAAAAATATATTTTCTTAATACCCCAAGTTCGGTCCGTCTGAGAATGATCAAAGGCACAAACTCTAGCCCACCTTCCGTACAAGAAGTGAAGTGCCAATAAGGTGCTTTTTTAACATATCAAAATAACAGTTGAATTGAGATTTGCTTATGGACCCTTTCATTATTGTCGATTCATATTTAGTAAAGTATGTGTCAGTGATGGGTCGTGCCGCTCAGGCACGTTCCATCTGTGACCCATACTGAACTAAGTACGATTTCTCACTGAAATATCTATAATTTCAAACAGGTTATAAAACTTTGCAAATCGAAGATAATAAAGCATGATCTAAAATTCATTATATCATATGACATGTAATTTACGTTTGCGTGAACATAAATGTGTAATCTATACGTCTCAAGATCACTATCATAATACAAATGCATGCTAAGTCACCACATATTGTCGCAAAATCCAGGTTATTATTTATGATTAAACCCCATCCGCACACGAATATCTACAAAATATTCGGCAATGATCAATTTAATTTTTTTCTTCGTTTGTTTAGGAAATATATGAAATCAACAGGTTCTATTGCGAATTACCCTACAGGCGAGGCGCAAACGCTGCTTTTTAGTTTGAAAGATGAAAAACATCTTTCACCTAGCTCTGGGAGAACAGTTAGTATTAATGTATAATCTCCAAAGCAATATACAATCTTTAAGCAGATTCCATTTTATAGGTGTACCCAATTAGCCTAATGGTTTATCATGTTGACGTCCCAAGTTGAAGATTCGAATTCTCGGCTTTGAGTCCCGGCGTGTCCGGCTGGTTAGTCCATGTCTTCCACTCAGCCAAGGATGTAAAAAATTGATAGGCCAGGTCTAACCAAAAAAATATATCTTCCAAACAGCACTAATCCTCTCCATTTCAAACACTCTCCACACAAGAAAATGGTCAAGGTGAATCACTCCAAAGAGTGACTATAAAAATGATTAGATGCTGGCGTGAGACCTTCCTAACGGAAATGCTTTCCAAACCATGCAGCACTCGAAAGAAACCATCAATCGTCATAACAAGCAAAACCGAAAAATAAAAAGTAAAGGCCGAGACTGCAAGCCAAGCGGAAGCATTCCATAATATTGCAACGTTATAATAAATCGCATTATGTATCTCCAAAACTAGAAAACCGACGAAATGCAAAAACACGTGATTACAAAATGAAACTCGAAATTATTAGGCGATCTTTCGTTTGCCATCAACGTGGAAAATTGTTTTTGTCACCATAAAAATATTTCGGAATTTCACAATCAGAATATTTATTTGCTATCATATCACATGTGGACTGAAACCTGGGCTGGGCAATTCGATTCGATGATTCGGATCGATTCGAAGCACAAGTTAATGAATCGTACAAATACAATCGATTATATTTTATGGTTAAAAAATGAAAATTGTTGCTCTTAGACATGGAGTGTAAATTGAAAATATATTTTAAACTATAAATTTCTCGATTTTCACAATGAAGGCAATTTGTAACAGTAAAAATAGGATATTTGATATTTACATGGAATTTGTGATTCGATCCGATTCGAAAAATTATTCGAATTTCAAATGATTCAGATTTGTCCAGCCCTATCTGCGACATAACGGTGACATTTCTTTGTATCCCTTATTGAAGAAATCGCTTTTTAGCAAAATATTTTTTAATTCAAAAGTATTATATGCTAGCAAAATATTTTTTAATTCCAAAGTATTATATGCTAGTTTCGAATGCTTTGGTATATAAACTTTGTGTTATAACCAGTAAAAGAAATGATTATCCATTAGAACGATCTTAGTTCTTTTTACGTGAAATTTTTTTTAGGTTGAGCTTGACATTTTTTTTTTTAAAAATTTTCCCTCTACACGCTTCGTTGTATCATCACTTTTCGTATAACAATATTATTGAGTAATTTGACTTGGGAAAAAAAAACACTTTAGTATTTTTTGTAGCCGTCTGTATCCCTTTGTTTTATCAGGCGTTGTCTTTCTTTCGGGAAAAGTGAATGAACTTGACATTTTAAACTTTACAGGCGTCTGCGGTATTATCGCTTTTCGAACTACAGCAACCGCACATAAAAACTAAGTGTCATAGGTAAACTGGGTACTTTTACCCAAAATTGCCAACACCAGTTGTTTCCGCAAAGTGCAGTCGCCGGTATTATTGCATTTTGTAGATGCTTTTTGCCATGTAATTGGCCGCGAATCGGTTTTTATTTGGGCGCTGGCCTTGCTCAGAGTAAAAATGAAATGCTGCAAACCGGTTTTTACGACCCCTCACCGCCGAATATATATAATTGTCTTTTCGATTGTGTGCTTTCTTATTAATAATATTTTTGACATGTTCTGATTAGACAATAATTCCATGAAACGGGCGCCATTTTTGCACGCATGATATGCAGTAATATAACTTGGTGACATACCGTTGTAACTTCACATCGTGCTCAAATCAAGAACATGCGTCAATGTCAATGACGAAGAATCGCATGATATTATCAATAACGGCAATACAGTAATTTTAGGACAGGAGTAAGAATTCATAATTGGTTAATTTTTTGAACACGCCATTTACTTAAAGAATATGAACAAATATTTATCTTTCAAATAAACAAATTTCAAAAAATATTATCGCGGAGATCAAAATTTAATGTAATTGATTTTATATTATTTTCTTTGGTCGGTACATGAACCTTCGTCGAGCGATCTCGGAAACTTACATTACGAACCTTTCTGGGACATTTTCCACATTATAGTGCTTATAGGCATCCTGGCATCCTCACAGATATTACGTAGTTCACTTGCGCTTTTTTCATTTGAAGTTTCAACTACCAAACTTACTATCTCAAAAAGATAAATTTACCAAATTTTTAACTAAGTACCTGATTCGAAAGAACTTGTGTAAAAAAGGTAAGTCGTATTTTCTTTATATAACAAAAATATTTTGATTCAAGCTATTCGAAGATATTAACAATGAAAGCCTTTCAAATGGCCTAAAATACAGCAAGGTAATACCTAGTTATGAAATTGAAACTAGGTTCGCTAGTAATATTGCATCTAGTTTCTTGATGAATTTCTTAATATTTTATCAACACTTAATAATTGGCACTGTTCAATAATTGAAACTCGTGGCGGATGGCTTAAACGTTCATCAGATTTACGGCTCCCCACGATAAGTGATTTAAAATGCTACTGGAATTCACGCGTTAAAATCATTTTCTATCATTAAAGTTTGCTCTATGCAAGGCTAGAAACAACTCTCAAAAGAAATCAATCAGCGGCCAGTGTAATAACAAGGAACTATCGAAAGATGTAGTCCCAGCTACTGGACTCTAAGCGGAAAATTTCCCTATGAAACTTGACTGCTATGGTTAAATGTAGCAAGTATTATCTACCCTGGGAGATAGTGAAACCATCTGCCCCTTCTTTGTTTCCATTTAGACACATTTTGGGAACGCAGAGAATACTCTAGTTAGATTATTCTTAAGCCCCTATCTACAAGGCTAATATTTGAGTTGAAAAATTTAATACAGCCGAGCAAAAATGGTTAATTTCAAAAGAATGCCAATTTCGTAATGACCACGGTAACTTTATGTCTAAAAATGTGTCACATAGATTTTTATTCATTGGCTTTCCTAGTAATATTTAATATTGTGACGAGATAAGACAATATTTTCTACAACACTCTTCTTATTTTGCGCAAATAATGTTCTGTAATGTTGATGACATTCCATGTAACTTGAATGCGTAATTCACAAAAAACATGCGTACACTGTGACAACAATCGCAAGAAATTTACTGTTCATTTGCAGTAATTGTATATTTCAAAAATTAAAAACAACCTTCTTGACGTGATTCATACAAAATATGTGCTTTTGATGGGCGCACCTCGGTGATAGTTTTATAGGAACATCAACGAGTAAAGTTACTGTTCGAGAGCGGTGGTTTTACTACATTTTGTTACGGGTAGATAATATCCACAAACAAACTTTTCACTATTGAAGTCAGTGGACTTTTTTAGGTATGAGGGCGGCCCATCTTTGGAGCGTACTCAGCAATATAGATTCCCTGTTTGTGATGAGAACAAAAATCCGCTGTTCGTGAGGTAATTTTAAAACAGGAAAAAATCTATAATCGGTATCATTTCGTTAAGGGTTTACATGTACTTCAAAATAGATATTTTTAATTATGTTACACGATTTCTTCTACTATCAACTATTCAGTATTAGCAATTTATATCACGTTTACGCAGATTTTACAATTGTTTCACAGATTTTCGTTTTTGTCCGACTTTAGTAGAAACCGGTAAATTGCGTATGCTCTATTTAAAATAGCATGAGTTTGATATTGGCTTTGTGGTTCATCAGCAGTGTAAACTTCAATCTAAAGCAGATTTCAGTAGAATAGATTTCAGTAGGGTGAATATAATCGTGGTGGTTGTATCTATGTAGGAACAACGAAAACCAGAATTTTAGAATAAACTCCTTTTTTTTAATTTTTCTGCGACTCAAAGTCACTCGACATATTCTTTTTCTTTGCATCTGGCCCACCTGTCCAATATAATGCAAAACTCTGTTGCGATACAGGATTAACCAAAAGTAACTAGAATTTTTGCCCTTCAAAATAGTAGATTCAAATTTTCATAAATTGATATAATTTTTCAAACACGATCACTGATGGATGGCGTCGGTTAGAAAAAAGTATGTATAAGATATTGAAATTATTTGTGACTTGATAAAAAATATTTTTTGTATTGAAACTCATTATTGATGCATTTTGTAATATTTGTGGACAAGTGCTGTAAAATATAATGAAATGCGAACGAAATTGCAGTTTTGGATTTGAATACTTTATGTTGCAAATCTTCGCGCTAACCTATTGTAAAATGCCCTGTTTTGTTTCGTACTATGTAGGGGTTCGCCGCCCTTCGCATACTGTTTAATCGGTAGGGATTCCCGCTTAAAAGTTTAATAGTTTTTTTTACAAGACAAAATTGAGTTACTGGAAAAATAAATTTAATTTCAACTGCAGTTTGGTACCACATTCCACGTAATATGTTGCAAAACTTTGAAAAAAAAAATATTTCACTCTTTGAAGAATTGCCGCACCTTGTCTGAAATTCTGAAGTTTTTGTTTAGAAAGTAATGGGACATGGACGGCGGAAGTCCAAATAGCGCGATTCATTAGTATGCCATGCACGACAAATGCATTCGGTACCGCATCTTTTTCTTTATCTATTTAAGCGATATTAATTTTTATAGTCTCAGTTATGACCACTGATGCGATGCATGTGTTTCGCGCCAGTGGTTGGCAGGAATTCTTGAAAAAAATAACAGAGATTATCCCTCCGGGCCTAACTTCGTTTTGTTTTGCCAAGCTATTAGTACGCCCTTTCGTTTCGCAAATATTCGTAGTACAAGTAATTTTCTGTCGCTTCATATATTTTTAAGAAAACCTACAGCATAAAGTCAAGTTGCTATTGAAAAGGATGTACAGGCTATAGGCATTTTTTAGAGCATCAGTCTCATAAGTTGTCAGAATCGAATCGATCAATTTTGCTTCAAATGTATTTTATGAGGTTTTTCAGACTTACTTACCCTTATTCTAAGTCTTTGTGTCCACAGATCCGTATGCACTGGATGTGCTGATACGGTAGGTTAGATTAACGATGACTAAATATATATGTTCCGAGCCCTGCTTCACACTTACACAAATTTGTGTAAGTGCGAAGCAAGACTCTATACCGATCCACCAACGCCTACTTTTAGTGTTTTTTAGTTGGTAATCGAGTCAGTGCTGATATATCCTTCGCTGTTATGCCGAGCTATTAGTTCAGAGAATTCTTCTCGTACGATTCACCAAGGAAGGTAAAATCGATTACCTCGTACGAATTTCATAGGACACAAATATTAAAAATGTCAATCGTTAAGGCTGTTTCGATTCGTGAATCATAAATTACTCTATTTGATTTTCCCAGTGGTTCGAAATCAACCGATTGAAAAAGTTGGCATTTTTCGAAAATATAGGTAAATTCTGATGTATTAAAAATTTTCAAAGAAAACATTTTTGTTTGTTTATTATAATATATTCAATTCGAATAGTCGATTTGTTTCGTTAATATTATTCAATTCAATTCGTGGTATTACTCAATACCATCAAAAAAATCCACACACAAATACCAGCATTAAAAATATCTATATTCTATCGTATAAATGCTACCGACCCATGTACGAAATGCTGCAAATGCTGATCTAACGACAATTCAATATATGCATGCATGTGTTCTAATTCCGTTGCTTTTGCAGTATTCTTTTGTCATTCATTTAAGCCCGCAGTATACGGGAATTTGACTTACCAAAAAAGCCTTGCGTTATGTCACAGAGATGACAAACAGAAACAGCAATACACGTCTGTATTGCACTGCGTTATAATCATATCTACTGGCCTACAAAGCGCAAACGTTTCCGTTAGCTCACGTGAAAACGTCAGACGCACATCACTACAGTTACGTAAAACGAAAGGCTTAAATAAAAATAAAAAAACTAGAAAATCGCAATCTATGCAAATATGTATTGCGGCCGTTATACATATCGTAAAAAAAACTTATATTCGTTCACTGCATCGCGTTTTAAAACCCAACCGCAAAACTTATGTCTTGCCTGCAGCGAGTTGTTACATTTTCGAACATTTGAACTCATTGATATACTTCCTAGAAATTGTGTAATCTAACGAGAAATACCACACGGATGTATTTTGTGGTAAACGCTTTCTAGGTATAGCAACTGTGAAGGAAAGCCGAAGGCCTCTATATAGCATTCCCGATGTCCTTGAACGCATACTAGCTGGGTATTCTGTTAAAATTTGCTTCGTTTTTCGGGTATACCAAAACGATACATTTCTGAAAAAGAGCGAAATATATGGCAAATTTTAAGTTATAAAATTTGTCATAAATCATGACTTTCGGCGAAATTGGCAAAATGCGCTCAGAATGCATATTTTCGATAATTTGATGTTTTGAAGCAAATCCCATCAAAAATTCTTTAGTCCAGTATGCGTTACAGATGGACTGCGTCTCATCGAGTAGAATAAACCTATATCAACTGAATAAACTTTCGAATACCGTTTCATGTTTATCAACTTAAACAAAAAGCACTTACGTGTTGTAAGCTTCTCTTTGTCTTTGCTTTAGTCCCATGTTGTCTTTACTCTTCAGACGAGAAATCAACACTACCCAACGCACTTGCAAGCAACTATATTTCTAGTAGTAATATCTTAGCAGGCCAATATTATTATAAATTTATCTGCTGCATGCACAAACAGGGTAAACGCCATAACAGTACAATGGAAAAATGATTACATGTGAAAGTTCTAAGCATGAATATAGATATGCATTATAGATATCTAAGGCATTATAGATATCTAAACCTCAGAGCAATTATAAAGGAATTTCGTGTTCTGTTTATATGACCCGTCCACATCCTGAACCGTTTGATAACTTTTGCGGATATTAGTATTAGAAACACGGGGCAAGATTTTTATCTGTTATTAGAGACGCTTATAACAATGGTCTAACTTTTAGCGCCGTTTCTATTAACAAGCTCATATTTCCGTACTGCCACAACTCCTACTACTCCAAAGTTATGCTACTATGCCGCCACTTTTCCACAAAATCATTTTAAAAGGCAAATCCTTTTAAAATTCATTAGAGAGGTTTCTCAGATTTTTCTGTGAGCTTTATAAATTGCTCTCTCGCTGTAGTATATTATAAATACATTTGCGCAAAGGTTCATTTTTGAAACTCGTTTCGATGCTTTCTACGTTTCTAAAATACCAGTGATTAACAATGAACCTGAGTCGACTATTGAACCCATTCTGTATATGCTTGTCTCCTTATTATAAGCATTTTGGGCGAACCTACGCAGCAATATTCTTCGTGTGATAATACTTGGCTTAATAAGCCGCACACCAGGCTGAATTAACTGTTTACCAAAAAAGAACAACCCTAGCATACTCATAGTTTAGTTTACTGCTTACAAATTGCAGTTGTCTGCATTATTTCACGTCTATCCGAGATACTGTAGAATGCTCACATCTCACAGTCTCATCCTTCTTACTGTTTTCTCAGCAATGCTTCAGCAAATTGCCTCGCCGAGTCTGTCGATTCATGTTTTATCTCGCATGAGCTACCGATGGATCGCGCCGTTAAGACGCGATTCTTCACCGGCTCATGCTTGATAAAATGAAACTTTTTTAAAAATATATCGTAGCTCAATTAAACTTTAGCTCCGATTGGTCGAACACGTAAAACTATTGTACACGCCCATAAAACTCGATTCAGACCGGGGTTCATTATGCTGACTTTTAGTAAACTCAAGTTGAGTTAACCATATTTCAATGTTATCAGGACCCAAACACGAAATACCCTATCGTATAATGCTATTATAGTACTGAACCATGCGCCTGCTACAATGTAATGGATTGTAACCATTTCAAGCTAGCGCGTTACATAAAGCCCTAAGTTATTTGGACTTGATTTTTAACATCGTACCGGTACGTTGTGTTTGCGCCAATTGTTAAGTGGCCATCAGCTGCGACTCTATGTCAATATTTGCATCTTTCCTTTTCTAATGATGTTATACGACCTTAACGTATTTATTTTATAGCTTTCTGTCGACTGTTAAACACTAAAGGTTTAACGATGATTAAGGACATGAAATTTAGTATTTTTCTGCTGCTTTTTCAAGTCATTTTCATCTTTTTGTACGGATTTTTCGTCGACTATGCCCCGGTTGCAGGAGCGCAAAATAAAAATGAGTCGGTGGATAACAAAGAATTTGAAGTCTTGTATCCAAGTAAGATAATGCTTTTTATTGCAATTACATTAATTGCCTTTGTCGTAAATTAAATATTTTAGGCGAGCTTAACTTTATATTTTCACTACCGTCACTACCGTCAGAAAAGATAGCATTGACTACATTTTGTTATATCAAATTAATCCTTTTTTGTATGTTCTTTGATTAGAGTACCATTGTTGAGTCGCTATATTTTATAGTAGCTCTTTAGGCTCTGCTTCTAGCTTTGCTTCGAGTGATTTTCCATATAAAAAATAATCAACATAATTTATCATAAAATACAAGAGAAAGATTATTATTATATCTGCGAGTATAACAAATTACTATTATTACTACAATTACTACTATTTAATATTATGGTGGGATCCAAATCTAGATTAGCTGGATAAAAAATTCGCCTTTTCCACACGTTTTTTATTGGTCGTATGACTTGCTTTACAGTGTTCCAAGACGTACATGTTATGATATTCATCGGTTTTGGGTTTTTGATGACTTTTCTCAAAAGATATGGATTTGGTGCAGTGGGATTCAATTTATTACTGGCTGCGTTTGTTATACAATGGGCGATATTGATGAGAGGTTCGTTGACTGCAGAAGACCGAATTGAATTGACGCTTGACAGGTGATTAATGTATATATAACTGAGGGCTATTCAAAATATTCGATTCGATTCGAGATTCGCGAATTCTTAAACTATTTGATTTGATTCTTTATCGATTCGAAATCGACAGATATAAAGATGTATAAATTTACAGAAATGTAAATTTTGTTATCTGGAAAAACATCTTATAATTTAGGACTACTGCCTAAATGTTCGCACTCGATGTTCCGGTCATCCTTGCTAAGGGCTGAAGCCCGTACGCTGGTTTCATTGAGGAGTGATTTGCTGCAACACTGGGCGACACAATCATAGAAGTAGTCCATATTTATCGCAATATTTGCTTTTACATTGAAAGAACACTTTCAGTGAAGCCCAACTGACCAACTTTATTCCTAAGTGGCTCGCTCAGGTCGCACTGAGCAATGTGGTTTCATGTTGTTGTTATGTTGTATAGGGCAGATAGTACGCACTGCGCCCATCATTGCTATTCAATCCTGCTTTTAATGTTTGCACGAAGAGTGCAGTTTCTTAGGAAGGCTCTGCCAGTCCGAGGACATTCTGGCGGGGCTTCCGGCATTGCTTAAAGTGAAATTCGATAAAAATGATAACATATACGCGTTCCAATATTTTCTGTCCTGGGTTAAATTAATGTTTTACCAGTCCCAGTCGTAAACAGATTACGATATTATGCTATGATTTTTTACAGGCTATTCAGTTGTCGAAAAAAAATTACAGTTTGACAATAGAATTCAAACTTTGCAATCAAAATACTAGTATTACCCACACAGACGAATATATAGTTCCATCGCCAAACATAGCCAATTGAAGTACATTTCAATGGCACTTCGTCGGTCGCCTAAAATAATAGACGGTACAAAATGCCTCTATTTGCTTCCTTTTCAACTGTGACCTCAACTGAATATTTGTAATATCCACCACATACTATTTTCAGCATAATGAACGCGGATTTTGCAGCCGGTGCTGTTTTAATATCATTTGGTGCTGTCCTCGGTGTATTGAGTCCAATTCAACTTCTTGTCATGGCATTCCTTGAAGTTGCAGTTTATTCAGCAAACGAATACGTCATCGTAGAACACCTGCATGTGAGTTTTTTGATTTACTAAAATTTACACAAGCCTACAAAGCACAAAGGTCAGTACGCATCGAAACGATCCTTTTCAAGCACTACACAATTAGAATGAACCGAATTTTATTTTGCCAAACTAAGCAACAAGCACCTCCATTTTGACGGCATATGTAGTGACTTATGCTGAACGAAACGTATTTCTACGTCTTTTTTAACCGGGATTCATAGAAAATTTATGAATCCAATTTAAGCTACAGGTTACGATTCAACTTCGCCATCAAAACCCAACAAGTACTTTTATTGTTATTATTTTTATTTATTATTAAGTCTAGCATGAGACACAGACGGACCGCGCCTCGTAGACGCCATCCTTCAGTGACTCAAGCTTAACAAAAACATGTGTGCATTAAACATTTCGGATTGGGCTTTGACGCAAAGCGGACGGAAATCTGCCAACAAATACGGATGGTAATATATATACTATTGTACTTTAAACACAGTTTTCGCAATTATCGAAATTGCGAAAAATCCAACAAAGCGTTTTAATCCATCATGAATAAACGTTACATCTAATCAGAACATGACATTCGCATGACAAGTAATGCGAATCTGTCCTCATAATCTTGATATATAGCATTAACGCGTGACATTGAATAATTAATATTCACGTTTTGACTGATTACAGGATCATTAGTAGCAAAAAATGTACTTAAGTTTGACAGCGAGTAAGCAAAATTGGACAAAGAAAAAAACAGTTATGCACTAATAATATCGTACAAAATGACACCTCTTCGTGGCGCCTCTGTTGCTATATTAAGACAAAGCAAGAATTTGCAAAAAGGTTGACTAACATCACAGATCAATCAATACTCACGCACGCTGTATGATATAGCTTATTCATGAAACAACAATATAAGCTATCATTTGTGGTAAACTACCCTTTCATGGCCGCTGTAAACGTGTTTTGCTATATGTCCTCATCCGATTTTGTATTTTCAGCATCAAATTTCTCTTCTAATGTGCGTTATATCAACCTCCAGGTTGACCCTCCGTTCTGCAGCACTATTGCGACAACAGTCAACGTTATTCATTTTGTTTAATCTTGAACTTATTTAATATTGCCAGATCAATGACATAGGAGGATCTCTGATTATCCATACGTTCGGTGCATACTTTGGATTAGCAGTGTCTATCATGCACTGGAAGAAAAGGTTGGAAGATAATTCGAAAGAAGATTCGGTCTATCATTCCGATATATTTGCTATGATAGGTAATCGAACTCTGGTGCTCTTTTACGTACGCAGTTGTATACCAATTTTTTTAAAAGATGTTACAACTAAATCACTCTCTTTCTTTCTTGGAAAAGAGAATTGAATTTGTACTACACATTAAACACTTATATATTTGTTTATAGGTCAACTTACACCAGTTCACACTCATTTTGCATGTAACCATTATATAATATTTTTAAATCTGCTGACCTTGCTATAAAAGTTCGTCTTACTAAACTTTCGAACAACACAAAGACGTTGTTGTATTTACATATACTTATGCGCATTATTTGTCTGTAATTAAAATATATTTAAATAAGGATATAGAATTGTAATGTGCTTGTCATTCGTCATGAGGTAGGTCATGGTTCATACTGCACGTATATGATTTTGCAGTATCATCGTCGCTTGTTGGCGATTTATTGTTGGACGTACAACTAATACATCAATGTATGTCCGGACTGCTGACAATTTAGGATGATCTTAATGGTTTGGTTTGGACGATATTCAAAATTAATTGATTAATTGGGTAAACTGATTAATGTTCGAAAATTTTAGAAAAACTATGAGCTGGAGTCTTTTGAAAAAAATTTGCTCATTTTGGAGCGAATTCCTGATTTATGTCAAATTTTATAGCGTAAAATTTGGCATAAATCATGATTTTACTTCGAAATGATTCATTCAAGGACAATCGAAAAACGAAATTACTTCCAATCGTAATTACACAATGTACCGAGTATTCGGATTAAAACATTCCTACTTTTGTGTTCAATTTGCATCTTGCTCATCAGATTTGATTTGCGGCCTTCAATTCCTTTCAGCTTTATGAACTGTTCCAACAAATCATATATATATATATATATATATATTGAATCCACAGGTACCCTATTCTTGTGGCTCTTCTGGCCAAGTTTCAATGGAGCATTAGCCGCTGCGCATCCAGTTGTAGCACAGCGATGTGTAACGAATACTCTATATTCTATTGTTGGTTCCACAATTGCTTCATTTGCCGTATCTTCAATCATAGACAAGAAAGGAAAGTTATCTATGGTGAGTGTGGGTAGGAGACCGTAATAGTTTGACAATCAGAAAGGACTATAAGGGTGGATCAAAATCGAATATTTTCCGACTCCAGAATTCAATCGAATATTTTTTTGCAAATTGAGACAGATAACACTCTGCACTTTATTATCAAGGTTCAGGCCTCCCGGGGATGTTTTCAAGTAGGAGTGCATTTGATGGTACTACTCAATTCTAATATTGTTAATTTCGAATTCTCTGAAAATACCGAATCGAATAATTTATGAATTGACGAATCGAACCGAATTGAATGCTTTGCACAGCCCTAATCAGAAAGATTATTTTAGAAAGTTTTTTTACGATGGGCCCTGATCGACTTCACTTTGGTAGCGCAATCCGTCAGGGACCCATTATCTGAAAAAAGTATTTGAACTCAAGTTGACTGTTTTATACGACACAAAAATGATGGATTTGTTGCCGTACCCTCTGTCACCAATCTTCGGTCGCTCATGCAGGAAAATATGCGCGTAGAGATATTTTGTTTGTGAGGTGGCAGAAGCACATTGCGTAATACTTCCCCAAGATATTGTACCATTCAATCATTTTTTGAAAGTCTTTATCATTACATTGGTTTGAAACGACATAAATTTTTCTGCAATTCGAATACTGAAGGGTGTCGATAACATCAAAACTACATCCGTTTTTAAAAGATGATTGAAATTAAAAGTATTTAATTATGATAAATCTCTTAGCAAGTAAACGCAAACGACAAAAAGTACATCTGGAAAAGCACGCAACAGCTTTGATAGAAAGAGAATAATTTCTAAACACAAAAAGGGTTATTGGCCTATTTGCGTCCTGTAAAAATTAGCGATAAATGTTAAACCGTCGACCGGGTATATATTACTTGGATTGAATCCTTTGTATGAAATGTTTATTTCATATCTGTAGATTTTTGCTGTAGAAGTGGTCGTTTGTTATGGGTACTTTCAATTTCTACCTTCGATGATCACAATGAAAAAAAAGTTAGCATCGGCTCGCATTTCCGAATAATATATCTGACTTTAATAATATGCAGCCAAAGCACAACATCCAAGATTCAAAGAAATCTGCCCAATAAAGTTTTGTAATGTTTGAGCCATCAACCGCTCAGGCGCGTCCGCTATGCGTCCTCCGTGGCAAAATAAATTTTTCGACAGCGACACCACCATTTATAACTGACCGTTGGTCAGTTAATCCCAGTGTGAATTTCATTGAAAGAAAGGAAAAAAAAATCTTTTCTTCTCCTCCTAGGTCCATGTCCAGAATTCCACTCTCGCAGGTGGTGTAGCTGCAGGAGCCGTTGCTAATCTTTCTACTGGGCCAATGGGAGCTTTGCTGATTGGTACATGTGCTGGAATTATATCTGTTGCTGGATATAAATATGTAACGGTAAGATTTATATACATGAGTCACATACACGTATACATGATTTTAGAGGCATTTATATCGAACCGAATCTCGATTAAAAACATTTCAAATCGAGTTATTTCGAATTGTGATTCGATCACGAAAATGATCACAAAATCTCACTAAATTTCCCTGATGTTTTGTAAAGTATGAGCCACTAAAGAACCGCGGCGCCTTCTTTGCATCTACTTTGCATCTATTTTGTTTTTATATCTCAAATCTCGATTCTCTGGTTCAAAGAAAGCTGTTAGGTCTATCTCATTAGGCACCTGTTACCATGAATCGTCAGTTTAAAGACGCAGTTTGGAAAGTTGAAATTTCAAAGCGTTTTGTGTTCTTTTTATTATATTTAGTTTTTGAATAATATCTTTCAATTGGCGAATCATATCCGCTATGCATAAAGATGTGAATAGAATTTTCATGGTATAGGAATTGAATGCTGTTTTACAGTACCTTTCAAACGAGCATGATTATAAAAATTCCTCCGTAAATATATACACCATGAGAATCGCAAAATTTGCTTTACTTTTGATGAAATATTTGTCATAAAATGTTACTCCTCTAAAAAAAAGATAATGATACCGCTGAGGCATCTCTGGTAAGTCTACACTTCAACAAAAGTACATTAAAATCACCACTTTTAACAGTATTTTTTCTCGGTGATATTGAAATAAAAATTATCGAATTTTTTGGTCAATTATGAGTAATTGATGGAACGCACCGCCAAGGTGTTTCTGTTGTTGGCACAAATACTGTTAAAATGTAGTAACATCGCCGTTCTTTTGCCGTTAATTAAATATTATATATTATATTATTACATTGCAATAAGACTAAAAAATCAATTTTGCGGGCAAGCATGGCAGAGGTGCTTAGCGGTACATTCCATCAACAGCCCATACTTGGCTTAAACCTCAAATACAAGGCATTTGCGCATTTCCGAAATATACTATAACGTTAACTGAACATTAAATTTACTACTTTCTTTTAGTAGCATCACTTTACAATTGAATGCGCCTTGGACCTCAAAAAAACTTGTGTTGTTTTAGCAAGTGGTTTGTGGTTAATCTGCTGAGATGTAACATTAGATAACACAGGATACAGTGAACACAAAATACATTGCATGCATGACTGCAATCGATTTTATTACCTTTTATATACCCTCATATGATTCACTGTAACAAGAGTGAAGAAAATTTACTGGTCATTTGCAGTAATTAAATATTTCCAAAGTTTAAAAACGCCATGTTGAGAGATTGATGCCGTCACAGTGCGTTTCATCGAAAAAGTAAATTTTGATTTTTTTCAATACCGCCAAGTAAAATTACTGTCAAAGACCTGTAATTTTGTTGCGATTTTTGTTACAGTGTATATACGTTCCGAAAAAAACGAAAATTTTATCAAAATTCGCGGCACCCTCTACCTTGTATTAGTGCTTCAACCCTTTAGGTAGTCTGCTACATACATTTCCCAACTATTTAGCAAAATGAAAACCAGGCGATCAATTATGCTGTACAGCTCACGTGTAATGCAATTGAACTATTTGGAAGCAAAACTTAAACATATTTATTGTAAAACGCAGAATCAAAACATTGACCAGTTAGAGAGGTTAGAAGTCTTGCTTCACATTTACACACTGTGTAAGTGTGAAGCAAGACTTTGAACCTCTCTAGTTAGTCATAATTACTCTTGCTACTGTATCCTTGCATGTACTGCATACGGATCCGCAAACACAAAAGCACAGAGGGTCGATACGTAGTTAGTCCACATCCCCAGACCAATAGTTATTCCTAATTATTTCATTAGCTAACTGAAAATTATACGAACTTTTAACAGCCAACTCTTGCCAGAGCGTTCCGACTTCATGATACGTGCGGTGTTCACAATTTACATGGAATGCCAGGAGTTATGTCAGCATTCATAGCAGTTGTGATGGCAAGAATGATGTCACCAAACACATTTTCAGCAGAAGAGTAAGTTCATTTATATATTCCTTCTCTTTTTTTTACTTGCAAATGCAAATGGAGATCGGACCCAAAAGTAATACATCCTGAGTACTGAACCGTTATTTATTTTGAAAAAGAGAAAAAAGCGTCTATTCCTCGTTGTACAAGTTTAATAAATATTGAAAAGTTTTGTTTATCATTAGTTGTATAGATTAAGGTTTGTTCATTTCAATTACCTAAATCATTTGTATTAACTTGGAAGTATTTATTTACTGAATAGATTATTCAATGGTCATATTTTGAACTTTTCAATGTGGCATATATATGGCTAGGCAATTCGAATCGATTCGAAGCACATTATATTCGTATTAATCGTGGATCGTTTCTAGGAACAAATACTTGCAAAATGGACGAATGCTTTCATTCTTAACGAAAAAATACAATCGAATATAGTGGCATTTGACTCTGACCTCCCTATGCCCACCGCACTACCTGACCTGCCTACCTCAACCCACCGCTGCCTATTTCCAACCCACCTCCGTCAACCCTGACCTGCCTATACCCGACCGGACCCCCTCTATCTGACGTGCCGTCCCGCAGACCCACCGCGCTCTAACTGACCTGGCTACCTCGACTTAACTGTCTCTACTTAACCTTGCCTGATAATTTCGGCCAGGTTAATGCTAAGTGAACTTTTAGACTTGTTCGGCATAAAGCCGTTTTTCCTCTCTTTCTTTATCTTCCCCTTATTTTGTGGTATATAAAGAAACGATCACAATTTGGGCTCAGCTTTACAAAAAAGTTAACGAGAATTGACGTTTCAGAGAATACATCTTTAAGAAATAGAATACATTACCCCAAACGGCGGGGTTTCCGGAAATCGAGTTGTGAAAGAGAAATGTGTCAGTTAGGATTTCAATTTTCAGCCTTGGTGGCCCTTCTTTGACGTAACCGCACAATATCCATTTGCGTGAATTACCCTTTATGGGAGCACTCAATGCTATGACTGAAATTTTCAACGTAAAATAACTGGATAACTGAACCGGCGACACAGAGAGATGTTGCATCTCTAAAATGCGTTCACTTTAAATTTTTTGCCTTTCTGTCGGGTGTTCTGTTGTCTGGTGAAATATTCATTTTTTTATAGCCACTTATTTGAGTGGATCGGCCACTTATAGCTGGACAGGGTTAAAATTACTGGGAAGATATCTAGCCTACCCAAGTTATTATACCCTGGGTTGAGCGGCGGGCATGGATGAGCGAGCCGGACTCGCCGGGGCTAGGACCCGAGATTTTCAACCTGCGATGCCAACATGCTTAACCACTAGGCCATCGCGCCTCGATAAACAAAGCATTTAAACAAAAACAACAAATCAGAAAAGCAGTGAGAAGGCGAGGGATTCCAAAGTTTAGGGATTCTTGGAGAAATAACGTTGCCATGACTAAATTAAACTTGGGAGAAATTCAGTTCCAGTTATCTTTGAAGCCACACACCTGCGACCGCAGCCCACCTGTGGCTCATACTTAACACGAGATTTGAAAAACGCGGATTCAAATGAAATCGATTCAATTGAAAGTGAAGTGCGCGTGGTAGGGTGATTTGTCACATGGGTAGGGCTGGGCAATTCGATTGGGGAATTCGAATTCTATAATCTCACAGGCTTGCAATTGTCTACCCGAATGTAAAAGACGGAGATTTTCAACATCAAGCAAACATGCAGATGGCTGCTCTAGCAGTCACACTCGGAATGTCAATTGTTGGTGGGGTTATTACTGGTCTTATATTGAGAGCTCCGTTCGTTGACTCGGTTGATGAAGAAAATCTCTTTGAAGATTCAAAATATTGGATCGTAAGATTGTGTTAATTTTTATCTTTTTTTCAGCTTTACGAGTTCATAGGCCACTTTCTAGTACATTTTCTTACCAAATCGAAGCTTTCTGAATCTAATTCAATTTTCGAAAGTACATTGTGACAAAAATGTAACAGAATCACGGGTCTTTGACAGTAATTTTACTTAGTGGTATTAAAAAAATTCAAAGTTGACTTTTTTGGCCAAATATGGTGTGTTGATGGAACGCACCGCGAAGGTGTGGTCCACCAACATTCCATAGTTGGCATACATCTCCCCAACATGGCGTTTTTTAACTCTGAAAATATGAAAATACCGCAAATGACCAGTAAATTTACTGTGGCTTTGTTGCAGTGTATTGAGAAGGCGAAGAAGGTGTCTATTTTTATATTTTCTTGGTGACAATTTTAACGTGAAATATAAGTTAAATTGTTACATATTCAATTGAATTTTTACTCAATCCACACTAAAATATTATGTGCGCGTATGTTTTTGTCAATCTTGAGTCATCAGACAGCCGAGGAGACCAAAATAAAAATCTAATATAGGAAAAGCATTTGCGAATATATCGAAATGCAGAAATTGGGTATTTAATACACTTCTCTCAAATCTAAAATCTAAAAGTGATATTCTCACTTGCAACTGCAAAAATCGGCCTAACATTTTTTTTGTGTTGCTTCTTGTTTTGGTTTTTACTTGACTTAGTTTATTTCACTTCGATAAATATCTTATTTAGAAACATTGGACGCTACTCCGAAAGACTATCTTCTGGCTGATATATAATAAATAATATATATATATATATATATATATACTATATATATATATATATATATATATATATATATATATATAAAATATATTAACCCTTACTTTGGGGTAAACGATTTGGTCTTTACTTTTGCCTTTTTTACCAGCTTGAAGACAGCGATCGAGATGCTCCAGAACCGATGAATGAAACTGCGATACCACTAGCGCCCTCTAACGGTGAAGCGGTGATCGAAGAATAAATCTTGAAATATAAAACTCGAAAGCTTTTAACCAACAGAGAAGATGGATTTATATTATGAATGATTTACTTCACAAATTTTCATGTTCCCAATGTTCTCATACAAACACACTCAGAGAATCTTGCTTGTCAGTTTTTTTACCATCGTCCATAGTAGATACCACTCATTGCATCCTGCTATAGCGGTTCACTTCTATTTGGAAAATTTTCGACTCTAGTGTAGTTGATGTTTTTTTTTTTGTTTGTTGCAAGTAGTTTTTTCTATTTTTCTATATTGGCGATCGTTGTTTAATTTCTTCCAGGTATGACTTTTCCATCTCCCAGGGCAGATACCACTCATGGCACTTTGCCATTGTGGTTTAGTTCTGCATGGGATGTTTCCCGTTTAGAGTGCATTCACAGGCATTCTATATTGTAACTGGTATTTGCCATTTGAATGACCGCAGGTTAGCCTCTTTCAGACACCGCTTTTGTCCTTGCTCAAAGCGAATTTCTGTAGAAAAAAAAAATCTTTCCAACTTTTCTTAGAGTGTTATCAAATTGTGTGACAATCATAACGAGGAACATTCGTGTTTTACGATAATTTCCTAGTGGAGTTTTGTTAACACCCAATAATCTCAGTCGAGGCAAATTTACAGTAAAGGGCGATTTTATGATGCTTGACCTTGGTTGTGCGTTATCTTATTCAAAAAATTCATTCAAATCCGAATTTTGTTAAGTATGAGTCACCGATGGATCGCGCCGCCAGGGCGCGTTTCATCTGTGGCACATGCTTGACAAAATAAAAATTCAGATTGAAATACAAATCTAATCCTATTATGTAACTCTGACTCATAATCCAAGATAATCTCGTGTTGTTGTTGTCGAGGACATTATTGTTGATGTATTTGACCTCCAAACCCGCATATTTTGTTTTTTAAAATATTAATTTTTATTATACAACAATGTTACTAACGTCAATGTTTTTTTCTCACTAATAAATTAAAATAGTAAATTGAGAAAAGAATTGCGCGTATTTGTCGCATTGATTCCATTTGTCAACAGAAAACAACTTGAATAGAAAGTAACTCTCTTATGTATCAAAAAATTAACCTCCGCTCAGAAAGCTATTTAATCATATAGGAGTTCACGGGATTTCGTCAGTCGATAAAACGTAGCTACCACAACTTAGAATAAAAATAGACACATTTATAACGATCCCCAATACAGTAAGCCTTCGCCTATGGAGGGGGGGGGGGGGTATTGGGAAGCCAACTTGGAATTGTTGGTAATACAGCTTGATAAAAAAATAGCATTTATGTTGTATATCAAGGTAAAGAGCTTGAAATCCTTGTGACAGGAGAAAAAAATGTTTGTTTGAAAAGCACATTCCAGGGTCTGGTACTGGCTAAATATTAATATTTGCCACTGCGTGTAAAAATAATATTGAAGCACTTAAAGTATCAGTATGCCCCTTTCAATCGGCGAAGAGGAATTGCCATGCCAACACCCCCCCCCCTCCTACTAAATGCAGGTGACTACGAAACCGCAGAGACTTCTCGTTCTCGGTTTGCAAATAGGAAGGTAGTGTTTCTTTAAAAGCAGAACTCACAACAAGTTCAGCAATAAACAGAATCATTAAATTATTATATACGAATTCAATAATAAGCATAAGTATATGGGGCCAAGTGATGGCAACCTAGTTATTTCTCAAACTAGGTAGAGTAAAACGAATTTATCACAAAACTAGGTAAAATATTACTAGATAACCTAGTCTCACTTTCAAAACTAGATAATATCTAGATCAAAAACCAGGTAAACTAGGCAATTGTCGTTCAGCTGCATTTAAGGCATTTTTAATAGATTTTAAAGTTAAAATCTTCCAATAGTCTATTTCGAAACTTTTTTAATAATGAAAATATGATTTACCTAGTGTTTTATACCAGATACCTACCTAGTTGTAAAATAGGTAAAGTTACCTATTTTACCTAGTAAATTTACCAGGTAAATATTCAAACAGAAAACTCGATGAAAGTTAAACCAGGTAAGTTATTTAATCTTAAAACTAGGAGAAAGTACTTATACAAATTAACTCAGTAAACCATGCATACTGGGTAAAATAGATATTTTACCTAGCATTGCCAACTCTGAACAATGGGGAATGTACTTCTAAATAACATTTCATATTGAAGGAGACAAAGAAAACTTATAGTGAAAATATTTTGTTGTATTTTGTCGTTAAAATATGATGATTCCATGTTGTTTTACAATTTTTTCTATGAAAATTACGACTGATCGGAATACCCGAGAGGGTGAAATCGATTTCCCAGATCTTTACTGCCCAGGTCCAGTCATTCACCATTAACGTATGGATGAAATGAGAAGACTTAAACTTACAAGATAATATATTTAAATAATTTATTATGATTCATATGCAAATATATTTTATCAACAGTGATCATTCCATATGTTGTAATATTAATAGATAAAGCCAAACGTACAAATAAAGTATTTATAATACGCAAATGTGCAATTCAAATTTAAACAACATCAGTTCCAACAATAAAAAAAATATGTGATTTAAAAATACTAATTACCAATTATCAAATTATGGGGCAAAAACCGAATCATTTGGAATTCAAATAATTCGAATAATTTTTCCGAATAGAGGATTTCATAAAAATAACAAATGTCCCATTTTTACTATTACTATTATAGTCTCCTTTATGATTATTGGGAAATATACAGTTACGAATTACAAATATTAGCATAAACTAATATAAAAACGATGTATTTTCATTGATTGCATTTTGTCGTTAAAAATGAAAAAATATTTAACTTCCTTTAGCATGTTTTTGTTTTGAACAATATGTTCTTCGAATCCCCGAATCGGATTGCCCAGCCCTAGTAAGTAGTACACTGCGTCGTGAATTCGAATTCAATTAATGCAAGGTTTACTTTATATCGATGTTGTCAAATTTGCAACTAATTCGAAATTATCAAATTAGTTTGCATAGCTCTAGACTGGAAAAGTGACGAAGCAAGTCAATATTAATTCAATATTGTTCAAGCAATATTGTTTTAGATTTGAAAAAAAAAATATTTCGGGTACAATAATTGGTTAATATACTAAAAAAGTCTGCCCAAATACGTTTTGTAAAGCAGAATTAATGATCGAAATCAAGTTTTTTCTAAAAGTAAGTATCTTTGTATTGCTTTTGAAAGTCTCAAACAACTTTTTGCTTAAATTTGAGGTAACTTGTATAAAGGTTTCACGCTGCTCCTGAACGCCTTACTAATTTGAACCATAATTAATTGCTTCGTTGTACGATAAGAAGTTTATGGAACGATAAATCGAACATAAATTATGAATTTCAGTAAAATTTAAAAATCGCGAAATTTCACAAACATTTTCCGCTCAAAATGCATACTGACTCGAAATTTTAAGTGGGTTCAACAAATGAAACTGTATACTTTTCATCGTCCCAGTACTCTAGACTCTTGTTTCAAAATTTGCATGAGGTTATTGCATGCTTTGAAAGGTTGCCTATGGCAGGAAGGTAACAATACCCCACAAAAACACCGCTTTTCACCAATAATGTTACTCAGTGATATTGGGATAAACGAAGCGATAAACTTGCTCCAACGGTCCATATTTGGCATAAATATCTTCAACATGGCAGTTTCACACTTTTAAAATATGTAATTACCGCAAATCATAAGAGTATGTAAAGACTCTTGATTGTGAGTGTAGAGTAATCGAGAAGCTTAAACTTGAAGTTTCATTCTTCCGAATACGAGGTTTAAATCAGAAATTTACATTTCCATGATTCATGTTTTAGATTTTCCCGCCTCTTCCTCCTCTTCCACCTGTTCGTTAACGTTTTCCATCACCGAGTTGAAAAATCGATCTGCTCCGGCGTCGATTGCAAAAGATCCAAATGTAGAATCGTCTCCTACATAAGCATCGTTTTCTTCTTCTTCTCTTTGCTGTTTCTTGCGTCCAACTCTAACTTCTACTATTCCAGCCAAAGATTGCTTTCTTCCGCCTTTTCCTCCGTTTTTTGTATAAGCGGCTGAATATCCATTCGAAGTTGATGATCCGATGAAAACTGAAGTCGAATCCATGTCTACGCTTGGTCGTGGTCCGGCAGAAGTTTCAGTCATTTTTGTTACGTTTGTTGATAATGACGTCACGCTCTTTTTGCGTAAGTCCGACGTGCTAGAACTACTCATCTTTCTCATTTGATATAGTGACGTCATACTTACGCGCCGAGCACCCTGTATGATGTACAGCGCTCCGCGTCCAATATATCCGAGTTTCGTTCTTTCCAGGAAATCAATGTATAGTTTTTTAGACGCTTCTTGGAACCCACGAGTTCTTAAACTGTATATAAAGCAATTCCATAAACTATTTGATGTTAACAGAATGATAGAAATATATTCCGCTGTAGTATAGGCTCTTTCGACTGGTACATTCAAATTTTTCGGATCATTCAACGCCGTTTGAGGCAAAATAAAGCCAGCGATGATGCATGCCATGGCTGGTAGAATACATGCAGTGAAAACTAATACCATCAGCGACAATGTTCGTGCAAGTCTTCTCTCCAAAGCGTCCGTGCTGGAAGAATTTGTTGACACAATTCGTTCACGATTTCTGGCGTGTTTTTTCGACGTTTCGAATGTGAAAATTGTCACGATCCATGTTATAACTAATGGCAGGAACAATCCAAAAAATAATAATATCAACGACGTCAATCCCGATGAGGCAATAAATAATGAAGAAATAACATTGTATTTGATTTGGGGGATAAATGTTGGCAAAACAGCTAGGAGAATTGATAAGCCCCATAATGCAAAACATGCAATTTTGGCTTGCTTTTTAGCATTGTGCTTGTTGTATCTGAGAGGTCGAAAAACTGCCCAAAACCGGTCAAAACTCCCCCACATTAGGGTATAAATAGATACGAATAAAACTAATATTGTAACGAATCCTGCAAATACAATATACGAACGAGGAAACCGTTGGGCAAAAGTTCCTCCAGGATATCTGTGAACAAGAGTTTCGTCACCAAACGGAAAGTGCGCAAACCAAGTACCGTTATCAGCCGTTGATGGATGTTGAACAATTTTTCCCATGTGCCTTGGTGCGAAGAAAGTTAAATACTGCATTGCTATCATGTTTGGCCAGACTATTAGTCCAACGCACAGATCTGCAATTGCAAGAGAAATTTTGTAAACGGCTTGGCTGTTGCGTAGTTTAGGTGTGACTCCGAACACTCCCAAGATAACAATGTTTGCGATTAAAGTTGCGAAACCTGCTAATGCCATCACAACTATACAGACGACCATTGTCCCTCTGCACCTAAAAGAAATAAAAAGTACTTCAAAAACACTCATTATATATAGGGCCGGTCAATTCGAATCGATGAATCGAACCAATTCGAAGCACACATTATTCGAATAAGTCAAGAATTGGTCACATGAAGAAAAATTACAAAATGAAGTATATTTATAACGTTAACGAAAAGGAAATTCGGCTAACTTCTTTGTACCCGGAAACTTTAGGCGTAAATTCACAAATAAGTGATTCAGTGATTTCTCTGTGTTTGACCTCTTGATTTTGATAATGGGGATGAATTGTAAAGGAAAAACCGAAATATTTATTTACATTAACACTGCTGATTCGGTGTGATTTAAGAAAAATATCCAAATTAGATTAGATTTTCAAATGATGAGGATTTGCCCAGCCCTGATTATAAAAGATCGAATCGCAAGCCCGGGAAGCATCGCCTAAAAGGCCACTCATGTGACAAAATGAAGGACCACCAACTGAACTCTGGGTGGAAAAAATCCCTATGAGAGCTGAACCATAATAATAAAGTGCAGTGAGTGAACAAGCACTAAATCATGATAGAATATCGATGCGGTCATTTACACTTTTGCCACAGCAAATTTCAAATACGTGTTGACGATGCGATGATGCCATTAATAGGTTGTTATTGGTGCCTTTTATTTATTTAGTAAATATAGTTTTTCATTATTTTTAATTATTGCTTTAATTAACTGATCTAAATAGGTATATATCACATGATACGGCTAAAATGAGTTTAAGATAGCGGATATAACAAAACAATACTTGAAATGGGTCATATTAATCAATGATAAGGGTATAATGCAGATCCATGTATACACGTAAATTTCGTTATTACCGTTGGAACTTTTTCAATTCTGATTTCAGCGAATCCCAAGGACAGAAAAAAATACGCATTTCCTATACAGTTGCGTCAGGAAAATGCACAACATAAAAATCGATGGATTATGAACATTAAATCAACTACTTCTAGTCTTAAGACAAAAACAGAAAAAGTCAGTGTAATATGTCAAAATCCTAATCGTGTTTTTTTACCATGAATCAACTGTTGATTGTAAGCATCCTGTTTTTTTTGGTATGTGACGAATATTATTGCAGAAATTTGGAACTAATAACATTCAAAAACGCGATAAATGCTTAAGCATTGTCGAGTAATCGAGATCGCCTTCGGCATCGTAATTTTCGTGTTACTGTGATCACTTGTGAAAGTTACATAAATAGAGACAAATGACGAAATGGCTCACGTTGTCGTTTCCATCCAAACATTTTATTTTGTCGAACATATTACAAAATACCTAATACCAAACAAAGCATGTTCGGTTGAAACCTTACTGACTGTTACGTAATTTTAGTAATTGAGTTTTGCGTACTGTCTCATCGCATCGGTTTAACGGTGGCTCGAATTTTATAAGGAAAAATATTGGAAGCGTTATAACCGTCCAACACGCGCATTGTAAGGTCAATAAAAACGTGTTTGAATGCCTTGCCTTACCGGTACTGACTGATCACTATCGTCCAGGAGAGATACTCGCTCACTGTGTTTACTATAATAGCAGTTCAGTTCTTTTTGAAAAATTTTTTTTTAGAGCGCAAGTGCCGTTGGTGCTTCATTTTGTATTAGCTTTTGCTATAATTGGACGTTAGGAAATTCTGGGAGCTGCTAACGGAATTGTTCAAAGTAAATAGACTGTAAATAATGGCCCTTGTTTTATGAAATATGAAGCTCCTGATTGAGATGAAAGTACATTACTCACCAGAGTGATGCACCGGTCCAAGGTGAAACATCTCTATACATCGCTGTGTCATAATCATAACCATTCCATTGAATTCCGCAAAATGGAAAAAAAGCTTCCACAACTTCATGAAATCTTCCTACTCCGCCATCTTTTCTATCAAACAAAGCAACTTGAATACAGGGTTTTGCTAAATCCTGTAACTCCATTTCTGAAGACACGAGAGATTCTATCAAAATCGTCCAATTTGTTTCCATCACTCGATTTCTCCGAGGTGGTGGTTTTAGAAATCCATAGTTCTGAGTGACTTCCTGCAACGTATTGACACATTTGTTTTCCAAAACAGCGTGATCACAAAACCGGTCGTACACCAAGCTTGTGAACTCAGAAAAATTCCATGTTGGACTTCTGCACTCGTCTACAAATTCGGTACACCCCCAGCGCTGAAGTCGTTCCAAAATAGTAGTTAGATAATATCCTCCTGTAGACCATCGGGACTCGTAACGAAACATCTCGATACCACAACATCGTTCAAGTGATGTATCGTTAGGTTTGTGGCCGTCATAACAATGCCAGCGTTCGAAAACGTATTTTTTCTCTGTAGAGTTTTTAAATACGGAATCAGTTGTTGAGTTTGAAAGATAAGAAAATGTTGCGTTTTCAAGAAGTGTGGATGAGGACACTGGATATTGTCTCGGCAGTGGAACCTTTAATGTAGCAGTTTCAGGATTTTGGGCAAGAGTTGTAGAATCCGCGTTTACGTTGGTTTGTCCATGCGATAATAAAGCCTGCGTTAATATGATTGCCAATAGAAAATTAATTCGAAAAATCATGTTTATTTCTTAACTTCAGTGTTAAGTATAATTTCTGAAAATGCAATAATGTTAATTAAAAATTACCTAATAAGACAAGCAAAGCGTTAACATAATGCAATAGCTTTTTTGCAAAGCCGTAAACAGCTAGGAGATGCTGTTGTCATATTCTGCATAATTTTTCAGTTTCCAAATCGAAAAATAAATCGTCCTTATAATCAACGTCATCAGCTGCGATGTAATACTATTAGTTATTGTCCTGAAATGAAGTTTAATAATTTTATATTTTTGAATTCTTAATATTTCATTCAAATATAATACATGAAATAAGAATATATTGCATTATAATCAGTAAAACAAGTTTACATATATCAACCATTCATATCTAATATCTTTAAAACGGTTTCTTGAACTTGATTTGTAATTTCGTTCCAACCCGTTTTTTAAAGACCTTTTTTAGTGAATTTCGCCAAGACTGAAAGCAACGCTTGTAAAAAAAAACAAGTAAAGGCCACTTAATGGCAATAATCTACTACAAAACGCAAAACAATCCCATCACTAAATAAAGTACAGGGAGTTGATTCCACCCCGAGCGATGATAAAACCATCTATCACTTTTTTCTTTCTTTCTGGCTTTCAGCTTTTATTGCAACTCCAACTTTACCGACCTTTCAGCTTTCATTGCATTACACTACAATGTTGCTATTTGACTTCAAATATAACATAATAAATATTGTTTTATAAAAATATACTTATCACCATATGGTATTATTTTGGAATGTAACGGACATGCGATGTCATATTTCGCAGACTTAGTCATAGTTTTATTTTCCGACTTAAGACGTGAGAGTATAGATAAAAAATCTGTAAACTTTATAGAAATTAACAGTAACTAAAATACCACACGGTGAGTATTCTTGCCAAATATTATGTATCAAATATGAATCAAATAATGAAACTTATCAAACATGAATAATCTATAAAGTTTAAATTAGTAAATTATCTATAAACTATATAGATTAGTTTACGGAATTAGTCAGTTGTTACTCTGTTGGAACTGGACTTTAATAGGAAGTAACACGGATTGCGGTCCATCCGGAACGTTTGCTCAACGACACCACTTTAAAAAAATATGGATGAAAGGACTAAGTCAGACTGCCTCACCAAAGTCAAAAATACGACGAAACGTTGTTTTAATAGGTATGACCGGCGCGATCAATACGTGACTCATGCTTCACAAAATAAAGTTTCTGATAGAGTTAGACCGACGTCCCAATTTTCAAATTTTTACGCTCGTTATGAAACTGCAGTTAAATCAACATATTTTCCTAAGGCAACACGCAGAATATTTTTCCCTGTCATAATCCGAACAAAGTTTCTGAATTTGATAAAGTACAAAAAATCACAATATTGTTGAAAAAAAAGTTTAACAGTCATGTACAATTATCAGTGACGTTTCTGAATTTCTGTAACGTGTGCGGAAGTTGAATTTGTTATCAATATTTTTTTCCGAAAAATTTTCGAAAAAAGGTAATTATATATATATACGTGGTAATAATGTGCTTTTCTCCCGAAATTAAGACGCGCTACAAACTTGGGCTAAAAATAATATATCGAAATCTTGTAGATGCAAAAAAGGACATCGAAAATTTGACTAGACTATGTGAAAATGTCTCCTTATCATTACCGCTTCTTGCAGAGACAATTTTTCGACCTTTGGCTGAAAATAAGATTAGCTTCTGCGTGCCTGCTCGGTTCTATTTATTTAATATTTATAAAATTTGCGTGAATTATTTGTAAAACCTGCATTTATTGTCAACTTGTCAAGTTTGCAACTATATTCGTTTCATCGAAATGTTGCATCAATACCTTTTAAAAAAGTTCACACTGTTTTAGCGTGCGAAAAATTTGTGTTTTCATATATTGTTATGTATAATTCACTACTCTGTGCCTTCAGCTTGATTAAATGAATTTTTATCACAGAATGCGATAAATTCCAAATCAAGATTTTTTTTATATTTGTACAGACTGATTCTGCCACACGAATATTCAGTAACTAAAGATACAAAACACGTGAAGTTATCTTACCGATTTACTGCGCTGCGTTCAAGTAACAAAACAAAAACGGAAATACGTTTACACAGCTTTGCGTTAATTGTAGTTACATACCCACAAAGCGTACGCCACGAAACGAACAGTCTTCGTCAAATTGCACCGCAGACCATCCGGTAGCGTTGGAAAACGTAAACAAATACTTCCACAGCGTCGCACGATTATAAAACGCAAGGTTTAAAAACCAACCTAGAAATAAACGCAATCTACGCAAAAGTTAATTGCGGCCTTTTGTTTTTCTCAATCTCTGTCTTTCTTCAAAATTTACTTTTTGAACCAACGAAACGCAGTGCTTAGATTCCACTCCAGACGAAATAATCAACAAATTCTCCTAATAAAACACGTTCTGTATAGCATGAGACAATGATTGATCACGCCGGAGCGGCACGGTCCACTGTGTCTCATGCTTCACAAAAAATCTAATTCTGTGATCTACTGAATGCTCCATATAAAATTTTAGCCGACAGGATAAAAGACGCATGATTTGCGGATTATATATACTTGATAAGCCTAAATAATGTGGTATGACTAAGTTTTATTTTTAAAAAGACTCACATTAATTTTTTTCATTTAGACATGTTAAGCCGATCATGCGAAATCAATATGCAAAAATAAATTATTCAACTCAGCAATGCTCAAGGGCCTCATCGTTCACAAGTTTTGGTTATATGTACAGTACAGTATTTGATTGAACCTTGTTAGTGAATTGGGTGGCTTTACCAACATCGGTAACGGAAAATTACGAATCGAATTTGAAGTCTGGAAGAGAATTCATGTATAGTTTTGAAATATTTAATATGTATCCTATCTCGTGCTAATTTGCATATAGATTTATTCAAATGAAATCTTGTAGTAGGTGCTGACGTTACAGCTAAAATGATGACGTTACAGCCAAAATATGGCATGGTAGCTATCTATTTACGTTAAGGACAAAAATGATATGACTGACGCCACGTTGTGAAATCAGAACTTCATACACAGTAATACTACTATTTTTTTTAATTCGATGTAACGTCCTGTTGACTCAGGTTTTTCTGAATGGTTAATATTTTCAAATCTCGCAAATATATCTATATATATTGATCTTTTCAAGTTGATACGTCGTTGTCACGTTACCTTTTTATTTATTGGTGATATTTCTAGCAAACCCCCAAATGTCTGACTAAAACACACGTTTTCACCTGGCCAAATAGTTTTACAAATCAATTTGTGAATAATCTACTGAAAAATAAATATGGCGATAAGAAAGTGCCTTAAGGGTGCATAAAAGTAATGATAATGTATCTGCTATATATTGCCATTAAAATTATACATCAAATACATATAATCTTTCTGTAAAGATAGAACTGAGCATAACCGAATCATTTAAAATTCCAAATTGATTCGAATAATTTTTCGAATCGGATCAAATTTTTATTTATATATAAACAGCAAATATCTTCTTCTACCATTACGTATTATGAAAGTCAAGGAATCTGTAGCTACGTGTGGAACGCTGATGATTGAATGAACAAACAACGAAAAACAAATTACTTTGAATTCACACTACACCCTTTAGGGCAAAAATAAATCTGATCAAAATCAAAAAATTTTATTGTACCTCGCCGATAACATCATAAGTTATTGTTCTAAAATTGATCCCAAGCAGAAAAATTACATCAAAACATGCCGCCTAGGCGCAGTCCATCTGTGTCTCATGCTTGGCAAAATAAATTCTTCGATTTGAATTTACAACTAATTCGAATTCTGTACTTTGATTTGAATCACTCAATTCAATAGCCTATCCCTTGTCTCAGATGGATCCCACTGTCGTAGCATTGGAAAAAAGTACAATTTCCCTTGGTAATATATTATATTCCCAAAAACTTGAAATTGAAAAAAAATCATACGAATACTGTATATAAATATAACGTGGAGAAGAGCATAGTTAGAGTGGATTTTTGTAAAACGTACTTTACACAAACTTTATGCCACAAATTTCGCGAGCTTAATCACAAAAAGAGAGTAATTCTCTATCTTTATTACATTTTTGATCAAAGCAAATGTGTACTTTGGTCGAAATGGCATATTCTCTTTTCTTATGTCACATTATTTTATCAATCTTTCATGCTTTTCATGAGGTACAACATTTCATTGTCTCGAAGAGGTCAATCAAAATGTGAACTTGTTTGACCCGACCTTTGACTTTGAAGGATTGATTAAAGCCACAGATCAACACCCCACAGGTCATCATTATTACATAATGCATGTACTTTCATTGATAATTTTTTTTACTCAGAAATAATTTTATTATGCAATGCAAAACATGTTAGAAAGTTGTAGTATTCTGATTATATGTTGTTTCTCGTTTTTCGTCCATTCCTAAACCTATTCTTTTTGAAGTTAAATCAAGGCTTAAGCCGAATTTTGCAGCGAAATTTGAATACCGTTCAAACTATGCAACTACACAAGGGCAACGCTACCTTTCACATAATGCTCAGCCCCTAAACTGCAAACGTACAATACACAGGAGTAATAAAATGTGCCCTATGCATAATATCAACTCCCAAAACTACAAATACACTAACCAAAAAAGCAAGTCAAAACCTATTTTGTTAAATATGAGTCACTGATGGATCGCGCCACCTAGGCGCGGTCCATCTGAGGCTCATACTTGACAAAATAAAATTTCTGATTGGCACATCTTTCGAATTCAAACATGTACCTTATACATTATGGTTCAATTTCTAATAACACCTTATTTTATATATTAAATCATGTTCCAAAAATAGAAATGTAGGAAATATTGGCAGAATATAGTCCTAAAAACCTTTAATGACTAAATGTCACGTTCAGAATAAAAATTTCAATGCGCACGTGACAAAATTATTATATGATACAAAATTATATATTATTTCAAATCTTGCAATAATTGATTAAGCATCAGGCGGTACACACAAGGCCGAGAGTCAGAACTGCGTTTATAATTGTGATGAAAATATGAGGAATGGCATCTATTTGGTCATAAAACAAAGGGAAGAGAGGTTGAAATTTGAATTACTCAGAACAACTCTATCAAGTACATCACGGAGTAATGAACTATGGGATAGTATCATTGGCCGACATATTACATTTTTGTCTCTGAACCGAATTTCAACGGAAATCCGTGCAAAAATTAATCAAACTTATGAGCGTGTGGTCGTCAGGACATTGTTTGTGACAGTTTATCCATCCACGATGCTTGTGTAATATTCTTCACAAAACTTCTTTTTAATATAAATTATCCGAATATATAAAAAAATATGTGCAAAATGTTTCGGTGGAAAACATAATAATTTCCAGGTAATTTGATAGAAAAAATTTTAGCAAAATTCAAAATAAGCTTGAAAACTGAAAAAAACTTTTGCAACAACATTAAACTATAACTATAAGGTTCCCTACTCCACTGCCAAGAATTCACTAACGGATAAATGAACCTTGGAAAACTTCATGATAATAAAACGATTTTTGCCATTTTGTTCATTGTCAAAGATGTGCCATTCTGGAACTTATAATTTTAAACAACGTAACATATATTTCATGGCCACACATTTGGCTCACACTTTGCGTGAAGTCTTTTCATAGTATGTTTGGCTAAATCGTCTTCTCAATCCAACTGACGACTGCCTACTATTAATCTCTTCAAAATAGGACGGTCTCTTTTAATATTAAACTCTTCAAAAAATAATAACAATTAAATCCCGGAAATACAAAACGCTTGATCAGGAGCAAACTTTTTTTCATTGTTCGAAAAAATCGAATGTAAAAATATCTTCAGGAGTTACTATCATTGAGCAATTTGTTATTAGCTAGTCCAAATATTCCGCCAAAGGTGTCAAGTATGTGCTACTGATGGAAGGCGACTGCTAGGCGCGGTCTCTTTGTGGCATATGCTTAACAAATTAAAATTTCTTATTAAAATATTTTTATTAACACTTTACAATGCATTATCAATAACTACCATGAACCTCTTCTCCAAACTATCGTCGAAAGTTTTTGCAACTCCTGTAGGAACCAACTATAAACTAGTACCGAATTTAGTCAGCTATAACCGTCAAGAAAATCTGAAGATATGAATACTATCCCTTTTATGACTTTTACAGTTCTAAATTCTAAATTTCACAAACGCTTTTCTACCTTGTCAAAGACGATGTCCGTCTGTGTCCAATGCTTGAAAAAATAAAATTTCTGATTTGGTAGAATTGGTAAATAATAGAGACGCGTAATTTCAAAATTTTCTCTTTCTTTTTATATTTTATTGTTTGCATAATGCATAATATCTATAACTTCTCGCTGCATTCAACTCGCACGACTGATGAACTAAAGCGGCATATGGAATAAACTTCAAAGTTATATTTACCGCAACACTATATTATTTCACATAATTACAATGATTTTGATCTGCCATAATCGATATAATGAGAAATTATGCAAAAATTTTCCAAACATGCGTCATTCAGTATTTGTTCTCCAGTCTTGGCAAAAGTTAAAGTCGTAACCAAAATAGAAAGTCGGAATGAAATTGAAAATGTCGTGAGATCGAGATAAAAACAAAATTACAAGTAATTTATCTATCACATAAAGGCATTTATCTTTATCTTATAGACGTCATTCCAGGGAAGGGCATGTTTGTATAACTTATAGTCGGTGAACATAATACGATAATTTTATATTTTAGCTAAATGCGTAATTGAGAGTTTTCATTATTTTGTTTTTCCTCAAAACTGCAAATCTTTAGATGGTCATAAAAAATGTTCATGTATACGTTTTTCAAGTTATGGATCGCGTTGATGAAGCTCTCCATCTGCGATTCATGCTTGATAAAACACAATTTCTGTTTCAGGTATAAGGGGTTCATGATTTGTGCAAAACCATTTAATTTTCTTGCCAAACGATGCTAACACAAGTTATATTGCTTCTACCTCATGACGTGGGTAATTGGCAGGCACTTAAAATATATGTTTGGATATGCTGTCGGTGATATTAGGTTTTTAATAATATGGTTCACCAATTTATTCTTTTTGTTATATTTTGTTTCATAATGCTTGAATTAATATCGAACTATTTCATCTACACATTATTTGCTTTGTGTAAAAGCAAAAGCGCCGATATATATCCGGGAGTGCAATCCTCAATTACCTAATGAGCCGCTTAATTAAGACTGGGCAAAACTGAATCATTTCGCAATCGATTAAGTTTTTTATCGGATCGAATTGCTAAGTTTATATAAATGGCATTTAGGAATGCAAGTTTCGATTATATTTTTTTTTGAATGTAGTCTTTAATTAAATAATTTCAATTCATTCCCAACCGTTTCAAGATAACGTACTATATTAGGTTGTTAGTTTACATAACAAAAGAAGAATATTCGTTATTTAAATCCTAGCAATATTGAACAAGAAAAAATAGCTGTGTGTTCATTTAAAGGCTGGGCACAATAAAAATTTCAAAAATATATTATAAAAAAAAATTACCAAATAGCCAAATAATTTTAGAATGTTTGCTCTCACAAAACTTCACACATCATCGATTCAAATTGACGTTGATTTAAATAGATTCAATTTGAAATTCTAAAACTTACATTCCTAATGACAATGTTCCTTTTTTACTACGAAAAAATCAAATAAAATTAAAATAAAGAAATCTATAGTTACGAATCCATCACGAATAAAATAAACTAACTGTCATAGACAATGTACTTTCAGTTAATACTCACAAAGGGAAGAAAAATTGGCAGGAATCGGAAGTATTCTGATTGTATTTCACTATATTTCCACTTCATTTTGCAAATTTTTAAAAAAGAAAGCCTAACGTTCTTATGCAATTTATAATAACATAAATTAAATTCATCATTTTGTCACCTCAATACATTAACTCACTCAATGCATTATCAATTAAGATCAATTAAAAACATATTTCACAGTACATTTGACTCAAGCACAAACAAGCTTCTTCGAAAAACAAATTACTTACTTTCACATAAACGAGGATTTGAATTCAAATCTCGACATGAAGATGTCTTGGAAATCCCTATATTATCAAGCATGTGCCACAGATGGATCGCACCTACGCGGTGCGATGCATTAGTGACTCATACTTAACAAAAGATGTTTTGAAAAATTTCTGAGTGGCTTCGTTTCAGTTACTCCAAGTTCAATATGTTGACCTTGTTTTCATGACGTAGTCTGGTCTAAATTTAGCTTGTATTTGTTGAGGGCACGAGCAATCCGTATTATTGTTTGCAGTATTGTATGCAAATTTTATATCAATGTTTTTCTACTTTAGGGAATAATTAACTTGGGTGGCTATAATATAATTCAAATTTTTATTGAGATGGCATAAAACATATTTCCTTTTTTGCTTTTTAGTGAAATTATTCGAATTTTAAAATGTCTAGAAGAATATTCCACTATTTTTAAATCGGGGACTCCTTTTCTATGTAGACATTAGTTTTGCTATAGGCTGATAAAAGTAGTTCTCGTCCCCATCAGACATGCAAGAAACATGCACTTTACTTCATATTAAAAAAGTTGTTCGAAAAAATGAGGTGAAGTCGCGGCCATTTTCGACGGATACAATATTCGCGTCCACAAAAAGCGCTGAGTATTCATTCAAAAACATCCTTTCAAAAAATCTCTCCCAGTAAACGGTTTCGAAAGTGATACTCAAAATGAGCAATGTCGTCAATGAAACATCAGATATTATCTTTGCAAGAAAAAAAAATGTTCTCTTCATTCAGGCTCATTTGGATCTTTTTCACTTCAGCTGTTGAAAGAAACCATCATACTTTTATCTTTTCAAGCACGCGGCAACATGCGCTTGGGAAGTGCGATTTGTCAGTGACTCATGTTCAACAAATAATAAATTTTAATACTGAGATCTATTTGTAGAATACATACTTTTATGTGTGAACATTTATTATCGCCGAAAGAAAAACAAAAAAATGAGAAAAAATATTTCCAGTGCTCAACAATTTAGGCACAAATGTAAATTGAACACTGTTGGATGAAAATGCGTGACAATGGAATTCCCTCATATATATATATATATATTGATGTTTTCGTAGAGCAACGGCTGTAATTATGTTGGAAGTGGAACTGCTTGAAGAATAATCCCTTCATATCAAAGTTAAAATTAGTGAAATTGCAAAGATAATTCATGGGAGAAAACCCGTATCCTAGCAACGGGAAAAATCGTGTACGACATGGGTATAAACAAAATTATAGAATAGGCAAAATTGAAGATTATGACGTCTGAATTTGGCCAGAAAAATGCAAAAAGTAATGGGAAGTAATAGATACAATTTGATTGCAAAATGGCGAAAAAAGGTTGTTGTGGTTAGGTTATGGCAATGTGCCATTCAATCTATTGGACATTAGACTTATTGTGTTTTTTTAAACACGTGCATTTTAGATTATTGTGTGCCTGTATGAAAGCATTTTCGATTCGTTTCAGTAACGCGGGAGATCCCTACAAGAAGCTATGAGTTCAGTTTCAACCATTTACGTTATATTAGGAACGTACGGTTTGTCAATTTTTTTGTAACAGGTTTCACGAAAACAAATTTGAAATAATCCGTATTCGAGTTTTGAATTCTTTTTTAGCTTTCAGGTGACCGGAATTTGTCTTAAAATGACTGTAGGCCTACGTTACATCTAGCGGATATAGTTTTTCGATAGAAAATCGCTTGAAGCGTCTGTATTTTGATCACAGAAATGAAGTGCTGGTATCTATTGAATACATTCAGAAGTGAAGTCCTTAGTTAAAGACTCCGTTAAACGGGCAAATTAATTAGAAAATCCCCTTGAAGCGGTAACCCATTCTCCCGGATCTGCTAGTGATGCAATATTTACAAGTTTAACCGGTTTTCGGATTTATATTGGGCTAAGTATTTTTTGTGTAGAATTAAAACAATAGACTAATCGCAAATGCTATGGTTGTTTAAAAGTTAATTGCAGTCGTGAGTACGAGTCGAGTTATTCTGCTAAATGCTTTCAGACGAGTCAGGGCATTATGAAAGATGGCTCGAGTCAATGCTGAAATTAATGTCCGGTACATGACCATAGACGTGTTTAAAAACGATTAAAAATGAAATTTGTGGGTTCAATGAGGGAAAAGTAATTCTATTGAGCATTTGAATTTGTGGCGTTTCAGTGAAATAAATGCTAAAATTATCATTTTTTCACATTGGAGTTCCTCTCGAGATTGTTTCCTGTCGATTGAATTCATTAACCTCAGAATATCTCTACTTCGTGCACTACAACCGCCCAGGAAAAAGGAAACTCCCTCACACCGCCCATGCTTTTTTAATTCTCGGTGCAGAGTTGCGTGAATCACTGTGAAGCTGGTGGAAAATAACTGACAGAATTTGTGTTTACATGAAAATAAGTCCTACACGCATATAATATCCCCATATGTACAAAGTAAAAATGAATTATTTTGAGAAAAAGTTCTCAATAAAAAGTATCGTTATTATGTGATCATTTGTCAGATTGTGTTTGTGCATTGAAGGCCATAATAAAAAATCCGTAACTTCTGTGAATCTAATAAAGGCAACATTTCAGTACTATGACATGCCTGAAAAATATATGCATTCATTCATGCCATTAAAACAATAGCGGAAAGTTTTGATGTTGCCAGATAAAAGCGAGAGTAATGTTATAAAATGACAAAATTTTAAGAAAAGTCAAATCGGAATTTTTTTAATTTTTTTTGATTTAGTGTTGTAATAGAAAGTGAAATTAACATTAGCTGAACGTCGGTTTTAGGGTAAATTTTAAGGATTAATTTTTGAAGTTATAAATTTTCCAATATGGCCTTATTATAACAAAAATTTTTTTTGTTTTTCATCAATTTTCAAGCCTGTCAACTTCTAAACAAAACGTTCCGGTATTGTTCTAATTCATTGAGTATATGAACAATATATTCGGCTATCGTTACATAGTACTGAAATATGGCCTTCGTTAAATTATTAATCTTTTGAACGTTTCAATATTGACTTTTTGAATTTTTGTAATTTTTTTTTATCAATATTTCACATTATTCAGGAAGTTGAAAACATTCCTTTAGCCTTCATTCAAAACATACTTTTTTATAATCCAATAGTACTGAAATGCTGCTTTTATTAGATTTTTAGGACTCACTAGTTCTTCAATTTGGCTTCTAATTTTCAAATATATTTAACTTTTTAGCAGTTTTCGCCAATTTTTCTGGTAACTTTAAAACGTTACTCTGTTGTTTTAGTTTAATAAGTGGCTTATATGCAAAATAGGCTTTTTTAGGCTTTTTGTGAATTATTACGACAACTTTACAACATTCGGCTATTGTTCTAATTCGACGAAAACATTTTTATTGTCTCATTGTCATGAAATGTTTCCACTTGATTAGATTTATGGGAGCTATAAAATTTTTAAAGTGGCTAATAACTTTTGGTTGAACTTTGAGTGAAATTTTAAAATTTTGGTTTCCCAAAAATAAAAAAAAGACAATTTCAATTCGATTTAAATGTTGTTCGCTTAATTCAGTCCGCGATATTTTATTACCTTCGTAATGACAAGCGAAGGCCAAGTGAAACTTGTTATGCCAGGGACAGTATGCCAGGGACAGATATATGTGTTCGGAGTATATAAAAACAAGAAATTGAATTTCATTCACTCTGTAAGTTTTTAGCTTGTATTTTGTATCGTATTTATTTTATCTAACAATGAAATGACTGTGGACTCTTGCTTTAGCATGGAGGGAGGAGAGTCAGGCTCGGCAAAGGTCTGGCCAAGCTTGGCCAGAGCCTAATCACACCTCTACATATAGCAAATTATTTTAAATTGCGCAATAATTTACTTTTCCCTTGTTAAAATAGCTTTATTACGCGTTTTTTTTTGTTTTCACCAAACTTACATTATAATTTGTTGAGAGGTGCTTTATTTTTCCAATTTGAATAATTCCATGTATCAAGTGACGGGAACATTAGTAAAAACTGCGTAGGAACTAGATACGATTTTGCCAATCTGAAATATATTCAATCTTTTGCAAACTCGGAGCTTCGCAGTCTGCAGAGTTGTAGGTGTGACTGGCGATGTTTTTGTTCATTTCAGCATTTGCATTTTGTTAGCTCGTTTTTTTTCGTGTAAGGCTTGGCAAAGGTTGAAGAAAAATAGTAGAGCTATCGCGATATAGGCCTACACAAGCCAAGTGCTGTGAAGCAACAACGAAGGATGGGGAGATGAGGGACTGAGAGGAAAACTCAAATTTCCAGGTCTAAGATAAAATCAATGAACAGATTCTTGATTAAACCCCGAGCAATAAATATGAAGAAGATGAAAGGCATTATGACCCTCATCTCCCTGGCACTTGCTGTAAGACTGTTTCTAGGTGGGTGAAGGTTTAATTATAACGTTATACGGTACCGGTACGGGGGTCTAGTGAAGTTTAGTACCGGTACCATATTCCCGAATGTCATCAAAATAAAAACTGGCAGAATATTCTCATCCTAACTAAGGGGCGCCAATGATGCAGGCATCTCCCGGGTTGGGATGAGTCGTTTCCAACATGGGAAATTTTTATGATAATCGGATATATGGTACCGGTACTAAACTTCATGAGACCCCGGTACGGTACCTAAACAGTTGAGTTAAGTTAATAGTTGAACTGGAAATAAATTTGAATTGGCGGTTGGCTTGGCTCTTAGCATCCATCAACAAATCAAGCATGCAACATGCAGTTAGTACCAGTACCGGTAGCCTATATTAACTTTGATTTTCCGCCAATACTTATATCTCAAAACAACGTATGTCTGGAAACCATACACATGAAAAATGTACCCACAGGCTTTATTATCATGCTATTTTTCATTGCTCAATATCAAAAAATACTCCCATTATTTATTTCTATGCGGCACAAAATGCAAAACATGCTTGTACTGTGTAATGAGCATAACGATAGACTTTCAACAACTTCAGAACTTTTTATAGACCTTCCAAATGTTTTGAGATTTCACACATAAATTATTTTCAAAGGGGAATTGCTTTTATTGCTCTGTCGTCGTCTGTTATGCATTTTATGCCTTATGAGATTTATAGCTTAGCAGTTTAATCAGTAATATTAAACATATCCGATTATGACTTTTTAATACTTAATATATTTTCATTTCATATTCTGTATTTGATTGCAAGTTTTTTTGGTGCATTTCCACAGATTTTATTGTGATGCAACAATGGAAAATTTGCTGACATGCCAGCTTGAAAACATATGCGCATACCTCTACTGTTAAACAAATTTAAATTTATTAGTTCTTCACAAATGTTTGCTATGCAATATGTTTTTTTTCGGACTAACAGCTGAGACCTTTTTAATTTCATTTTTCATTTTCCTTTTTTTAATAGGATTTCTTATCAGCCAAACAACACTTGCTCATGTATCGTACAATGACAATGAATTTCACTCGTTATTTGAACGCAGAATCAACAGAAGTCCGTTACCAGAGGAACGTAGCAATGAATATTGTAACAAGCCAGGACAAACGATTGAGGGATTGGAAGGTAAGTTGGCATTAACTTTATTGAATGTTTTATGTTAAAGGTTTATAATGCAGCACAGGTCACGAGGAAAGATTATTTGCAGAGACCTCGAAGTAGAGGAAAAACGCTGTGATAAATTAATCAAATTATCAATGAATTTTCCAATTTATAGGATAAAAATGGTATAGTATAAAAAACTTAAAGGAACATTGTTGAAAGTAAAATAGTTCCACTCTCTAGGACTTCACATGCGTGAATCATATTGATATTAATTAATGCTTAGATCTTGATCATGTTCTTTTTTCTTTAAAACTGGAAGACTCAGATACACATTTTGCAGCCGAAGCTCGGTAAACTCTAAGAGGAATGGCTTCCAAACTATTAATTGGCAATCGGTCTGTGATTTGCTTTTCTAAAAACTTGAAAACCAGAGTTTAAATTAAAAAAATTATTATGTACTTGGTTATATTGACAAAGTTATCTTTTATTGCATTACAATCACTTCCATGACTCTTATTGATCACTCAAGGCAGACAGAATCAATGTTATTTGAAAAGTTTTATGCTTTCTGGTTTTACAAAATTTGCCCATATGACTGACAGGGTCTGTTATTCGGGTCTCATGAAGTTTAGTACCATATATCCTATTATCATAAAAATTTCCCATTTTGCAAGCGACCTGTCCTAACCCGGGGGACAATGCCAGATGCTTGCAGCATTGTTGCCCCTACTCAGGGATGAGAATATTCTGCCAGTTTTTATTTTAATGACATTCGGGATTATGGTACTAAACTTCACTAGATCCTGTAATTCAACACATTAAAATTTGTACTTTATCATATATTGGAATTGGTGGCTTCTACAGAGGTCTTGATCTTGTTTCGCCATGTGCCAAATTAGTCATAACATCGGCTTTCATGTCGTGCAGGATAGAAATGATATCCCTGTCATCGTATTCTGGTTCATGTTTCATCATGTATAATCTCGATTTATTCATTTTCTTTCTCGATGCAGGCAAGCATCCCGACCCATCGATGAAGTTATTAGGAACTGTGTTATTAGTTCGCCATGGCGACAGACTACCTATATCTCGTCCTCCGGCATTCGATGGTTTCCCTCCACCTGAACGAAAACCATGTTCTCTAGATTCATCTATTGCTCCCTCGAATGAGATGTTAGGACCATACATCAATGAAGTTAGTATCTTTATATTGTTACTTTTCCATGTAAAAAATACGAATCCTATGGATATACATGCGTTATACGTCCATGCTTTTTTATGAACGGCAAGGTTACTACGTCACCACAAATATTTCACATGAACAGTTCATCTTACTACCCTACCCATATATGTATATATTGAATTTTTTTTAAGAAAACAACACGAGTACACTTTCTAGACAATTTTAATTTGTAGTTTTAGCATTTATCTTTTTTACTTCTTTCGAGTAATAAACAGGCGAGACTGACCTGGAAAATGTAATTGGTTGATAGCCCATTTTACATGTGTGCACATCTAAACATGCCAGACAGACCTTTCATTACTTGGAAAATGCAATTGGTTGATAGTCCATTGTACTGCTCCCAGTGGTTTCGTCGTATAGGGAGTATGTGATAGGATTTCATTTTCCCCACTGGGAGAGAAAGGCAAAGTTTGATCATATGGGGAAACACAACACCTCGTGTAGATACGTACCAGTTCCAAGTTGAGGGTTGAGCATTTTGCTTTTATAACAGTCTTATTTTTTTCTTTTATGATCACTCGATTGATTACATCATCCTGACAAAGCCCTGTTCAACAGCCACTTGGTTTCACCATCTTCACCGGCGGGTTTTCCGGTAATCCTTTCGCATATAGTCCTCACAGAGGATTCGAAACCAATGTTCAGAGATGCGCAAAACGTAATTCTAATGTCATTACCGACTAAGCCTCATCAGAAATTTTAATTTGTCAATTATGAGTCACAGTTACACTGCGCCACGGTGGCGCGATCCATCAGTGACTCATGCTCAACAAAATGTGTGTGTGTGGAAACGCTACTTGGCTATGTAGTGCAGTTTGATCAATGTCATGTTTAATAATATTGCTTTAGTTTTCTATTTAGCTGAATATTGTTTATTCATTCACTTTATTGATTGAAAACCATGGGGTTTTCTACAAAGATTTCATAGGTACACCAATCTCGAACAGCAATTTAGAAAGTTTGAATATAGAAATTTCTTTCCCAGTTAATTGTAAAACTCAATAAACCATTGGGAATGGAAGGGGTGTGATATGGAATAATCGCACCAATATTCTGTAATTTTTCTTCAGGGAATTTACTAATACGTTATTGATGTCTTTATTGCAGATTAAAAAGCACAGCAGGGAATTTAAGCATTCAATGAATCCATATCTGAGAGATTTTGACCTTCTGCCAGATACTTGTTCTGATGTTTCTGTCACCCAGGCTGGTATTGTGCAAATGCTTGAGTTGGGAGATTTCCTTGGAAAAAGATATTTATCTCAATCACGAGAAACAGGTTGGTATGAATTCTTTAATAATGATAAGCAGAGTTTTTTTTATATTGAAGTTCACTCTGAGCAAGACCAGAAGCAGAGCCTAAAAGGAACCAACTAACGGCCACTGAATAGCAAAGAACTACTAAAAGGTGTAATGCCAGCAACTGCACTCTAAGATGAAAACATCCCAAACTGAACTGAACCGCCATGGCAAAGTGCAGTGAGTGGTATTTGCCCTGGATGATGGTATAACCTTCTAACACTTAGTAGGTATTCTGCGATATAAATGTGTTATTACCTATTTTGGGATTGGATTTAATTTTTATCCACCGAGAGGGGAAAGCCAAAAATACGCCTCCACCTTATGGCGTACGCTTTTGAGGCATCTAGCAAACCTCTCATATATAAGGATCTATCATAAAAGGGTTTCCAACAAACAGAGGTGCGTAGCTTTAAGCGTTATCCTAACGCTTTTACCGAGCTAACCTTGCAATTGGCACCCTTTGCCAGATTAATTTATTCAAAGTGCAAAAATCCTCATATCCTCTAAAACATTGCGTTATTGCCGTGATGCAAAACAGCCGGATAAATTTCTTTCTTTGGGAAAACACTCGCCGTAATTAAGAATATAATGTTGGTTGTGGTACATTCTCATTGTAGCTGTTTAATTACTCTTCTCTGATTGGCTTGTGAAGAATTACGCAAGATGGAATTGATTGCGCAAAACCTTTTTCCTGGCTTGCAACTGGAAGTCTGACAAAAAGTCTAGTTAATTGTTTTATCGTATTATTGACTTTCCTCCCACTAGGCAGAAAATTATATGATATTCTTGATGTTGTTATTAAGCATCGAAATTTTATTGCAATTTCAAACAAGATGCCCCTTGACTTATGAAAAAATAATTTCGATGTTTATGAATTTTTAGATTTGTTTTTTTCTATAAATTGAATTCTTTTTTCTTGAACACTTTTTTCAGACACTCAACAAGACGTTGTCATCACCACGTCAAGATTTGCCAGAACTTTCCAGAGTTTACTTTCTTTTTTGTATGGTTTCTCATCTGAACGTTTTAGAGAATACGTGAGTAAAAAAATAAGCACATCGAGCTCAATATATTTCTGCGACAGTGATCTATCTTCAACACCATCATACAACACACACTGTGACTGCTCGAAAGCAAAAACTATCGCAAAATTACGAGCTTCATTCAGATATTGGGATCCTAATAATCCATACATAACGTACCTGCATGACGTTCTGAAAATTGATGAGAAAAATTCATTGAAAGAACGGTCGTCAGAAAGTGCGAAGAAAATTGGCCCGACACCTCTGTCTGTTGCTTCACCAAGTAGAATATGGGATTGGTTGGTGTCAGAATATTATTGTCCTGGTCGACAACTTCCTTGTGTTCCGGTGAATTCTGAAGAAATTTCTGATTGTCTGAATTCAACTGTTATACGTGAATTGATTCATCTTGTTGATGAAAATCATCTACGAATGATCAACGATTTTCAATATATCAAGGTTTGTTCGTGCTTGACTACTCTCTTAATAAAGTGAATGCGATACTGTGTTAAATTCTGTCTGATATCCGGGGTTGATTGAATTAATAAAAAAATACTTATGTTTTCAGTTCAGAAATCAGATAATTTATAAAGTAGAATTACATTTGGATATTTCTGTCAATAGTTGACTTCTGAATCAAATTCCTTACTGTGATATTTATTTAGTTTTTTAATGAAAATATTGTCTTTTAAGTCTAATAAGAATTCATAGCAGGATATGTCAGCGAAATGGCAAAATGTTTAAAAAAGCAGTTAATAGGTTCTATGATCTGACATTTTAACTAATATTCATTAAATTGATAAATTTCATCTAACGTTTGAATTGGGTTAGATTTTCTTAGAGGGTTTTCCTATTCGGAATTCATAAATAGAATGTGAAAGCGTAATTAATATTAATTAATGATCACGATTTAAAAATGCCTGGCTATTTTGTTATGGGCATCCCGTATTAATGTTTCTGCTTTCATGGGCTCTAGCAGTATAATTTATTTTAATTCCCTTGATATTTGTGCATTCCAAATGCGATATCTGCTTCTAATCTAATTTACACATGTTTTGTTCAGGCCACCAGTCTTGCCATGTATCCATTTCTGAGTTCAATCAACAAAAAATTTCACGATTTAGTGAAGAACCATCAATATCACTGTGAAACATCCGAAGGTAACACTGCTAGAAATAACAATGAGAAACCATTCGTTTGGATTCTTTCTGGTCATGACATTACGATCGGACCGTTATTTATAGCGTTGCAAATACCGCTATTAAAAAAAGTACCTTATGCTTCAAGAGTAGCTTTTGAACTCTGGATAAATTGTGATGGAACAAACATAAATTGCTGCAAATCTGAAGAATTAAAACCGTACGTCCGGATTTTACTTAATGGAAAGGATGTAACAAACAAAATAGGTCACTGTGGTGAACAAAGCAACTCACAAAATTGGAAGAAATCTTCTGATAACGAAGGTAGAGGTTGGACTAACTTGTGCCCACTCTCATTTTTTAATGATTTTATTGGTATAAATTTTCTAAAACGATTCAACAGTTCTAATTATGAAGATGCCTGTCAAAGTTGACATAATTAAATATAACATAATATTCAACAAGCATACCGTGGCTCAGCGTGGCAAAATTTCATTTCTTTTGGATGTTCTTAGAAATTTAAACATAATTTTCTTCGGATGAATGAAAAGGGTTGACAATTTTCAATTGTGCCAAGTCATAGCAGTATTGATGAATATTATCATCTCCATCTCTGCCCCATGCTTGGCAAATGTAATTTCAGATTGAAAATAGGCTTTTTATCATCCCAAATTGCTTCATTGGGACATATATCATAATCTATCTGTATCTTGAATTGAGATGGCATCATTTGTCAGACACTCTAAATAAACATTTTATTAATCTCCACTCAAGTGAAACATAATATTATTTCATAGCCACTTCTTTTGAGTATCTCAGTGGCAATGTAGTAAAGGATATTATGGCAGTCCTGCATGAACAATGCTTGTTGCATCACGAATGAAAGAGCAAATTTTCTCATGCGAGGAAACATGAAATTATTACGTCACTGTAAATTTTTTATTTGTTATGTCGTTTTTGGTTCAATTCTTGCCACTATTTGAAATTATAAATTCGTTAACAATCAAATATCTCAGTCCAGTCATCAATACTAACTTTGTGTTATTGAGATCAACTATAAAAAGTGTTTGTAGCTTTTAAATCTGAATAGGTTTGAATAAATGTAATCAGTTTTTATGAAAAAAAGATTTCTAAAGTTGGAGTGTTTCTGTCACTTCAGAATAAATTTTCAAATACCGTATCTTAGCATCTCACTCTGAATCTTTTTGAATTTATCATTTGATAGAAAAAAAAACTGAACTTTACATATAGTTTGGTCGCTGCCGGACATGCAAAAACAGACATTTCCATCCACAAATATATCATGTAATATTGCCCAATTTGCTAAATTTTCCTGCTGGAACACATTTTCTTTGAGTGTCTGAGTTGCAGAGTAGCTGGCATTCTGACAATCATTATCAAAATGTTTGTGGAAACAAGCCGAATCCTGAACTTTTCACTTAAAAGGTTTTATATTGGAATAAATTTATAGTCTCCTTCTGTGTGTCTCTACTTAATATTTACTAGTATTAGTCAAAATAAATATGATATTTTGATTACAGGCAAATATAAATATTGCAAAGTTATTACCTCTTATTATTCAGTAAGATTATTGCTAATAAATTTAAAATATATCTCAATAATAACAACAAATATTGTTATGAGTTGATCAAGCACCTGTGTGTTTACAAATCTGCTTTTCCATAATAACCCTATTTTAAATGTGTCTGTCTTAACCGAAAAATCATGGCCATGTTTCGTTATTTGTCATTTTTTCAGATATTGCTTCTGTTTATTGCATCGCGTAATATTGCCGATATCGCATTTAAATTTGGTACCCCAATGGTACCCCAATTTCATGTCTTGCCAGTTTTTTATTCGATATTTTATCATAATAATTTTTTTTTATAGCCACTTTCAGAGTGGATCACCCTGTCCAAGGCCCTATAACGCGGTCACTTATAGACAGACAGGGTTACAATTACTGGAAGATGTCATCATTTCCTGTTCGGCTTAGCCTACCCAAGTTATTACACCCTGGGTGGTCGGCATGGATAAGCGAGCCGGACTCGCCGGGGCTCGAACCCGAGATCTTCAACCTCCGATGCCAACATGGCTATCGCTAGGCCATCGCGAATGATATTAATAATTATTCGATTATTTAATAATTCTGTAACCAGAAACTTGTTGTTTCTAATTTTAGACATGGTACACTGATAGGGGTTCAACGTTCTGGTGGTTTTTCAAGTCTTATATGGTATCGAAACATTTTTAAATTAAATATTTTTCCAAATTGATTCGATGACAAATATTGATTTATTTAAATATTTTAGTTTTTTTTCTTTCACTTCTCAATTGAGAGATATTTTGTCATGCATGAGCCACTCATGAAGCATTGCGGCGCGGTTCATCAATCGTTCGTGCTAGACAAAATAAAATTTAGCAAAAATATTCTCACAGATTGGATTAATCAGGATCGAATACTGGCATTTGGCCAACTATATTAAAATCGTGAATTCGTATTCGCAATCCTCACACACAGATTGCACTCCTACTTAACGGAGGGATTTAGAACATTTTCCCAACTTCATCGTACTACACGATCATCTTCATTTATATGACTCTAGTTGCTGAAATAATAGGAAAAAGGGAAATAAGATTGAGAACTGCGAATCTGGTCAACCACAAGTGCTAAATTAAAATATTCAAATTGCTTCAAATGCGTCTCTAGAATTACACCAACATATTGAATTTCGCAAACCGCAACAAAATATGTTGAACCTCCATTTTTGAACCTCTGGTGGATCGTATTGTTCATGTACAATCGGTTTTTGTTTTATCCTAGACGTAAGTATAGTTATTGGAATCTTCTCAAATTATATTTTCGTCTCGAAATATATTAGCAGTACATCTTGAATACAAAACTGAACAAAAGAAATCTTGGTTGACCTTCTCTTTTTCGTTCATCAAATTCATTTTTGTCACATTACTTTATGACTCGATTCGACCAGAATGTTATATTCTAATATCAAATCATGGAATTTATATTTGAAATTCAACCAGGAAGTATGTGCCACAGATGAATCTTGCTTTGATCCATCAGTGACACACACATACTTGAAAACAATTTTTTTCTGAGAAAGGTCCAGTCTACATAATGTTTCCTCTTAGATTTCTTACTCAACAATATTCTATATAAAATGCCCACACAATAACTTAAAGTAAGTTATTAGGCGTCATTTCCCTTTTGATATTTGGATCTGCTGATGATTTTATTTGAAGAAATCATATATTGATTCAAAAAGTGTAGGATATTCGTTATCCATTTTAAATCAACTTAAGCCTTCTATACTTCGTAAGCACCAAAATATCTCTTGTGATCTCAAATTATTTTCTTTTAATTGATGATGTTCCGTAGTTTTTTTGCTAATATCAGCAATCGCTGCTTATATATTAATCAATATATTGTGTCGCTTGCAAATCGCAGTAATATGCGTTTGTAGCCAACTCCCAAAACCCCTATCTTGATGAATTTTTAAAATCTTGCAAATTGCTTCAAAGTTTCATGCTTTGAATATACCTAACTTTGTTCACATCAGGTAAGTATAATATTCCACATTCTAATCACATGTTAGTGCTGAGTTGCGTGTTTCCTGAATCCTATTTCCTCTATTTCATACTTCCTATAGACGTTATTTTATATCATCATTAGCAAAAGTATATATATATATATATATATACCACCTATTTTTTGAAAACTCATAAAGTTGCAGGTTAATTTGATTTCCTTTGTTAATAAGGCATATTGTTTTACCCTAAAGTCCAAAGTAGGGCAGATGAAAAACAAAGTGTTTCAGATTTATGTTTTACCAGTGCCACGCCAGTCAGTGCTAATGCTTACTAATCAATAAGATCTCTGCAGTTTTTACTTAAATTGTGATGCAGAAAAAATTTGGTGGCCTAAATCCATTTGCTTGAATTATAGTTCAACTTACATACCTAGTTGTACGTCCTTGTTGTACTAGTAGCTATTTCGAGTCTAGTTATTGTGGGCTGTATTCGATATAGTCTACGAAATATTTCAGGATAGTGGATTATAAAAATATGTTTTATTGCATAATTTCGGTCAGAATTAGTGGAAAAATCCATTTTTACTCTCCGAAATGATTTAGTTTCGTGAAAGAATGGGAATTGTATGCTATACTCGACATAATATTTTTGCATAAAACTGTTAAAATTCTGCTTTTCTGAAAAACAGTGGCTGATTTTCGAATGTATTTGATATTTCATATTCAGAATGATTTCTTTGGGAAACATTCGAAATAGTTATGCATTAGATTTTGGCCATCCCTGCACAACATTTTTTAGATTTTTTATATATATATATGGATACTATTCTTACATCTCTCCAGCCACACACAAATCTATTATTTTTTATTAATTGGGTGTAGTTTTCTTTCATAAAATATGCATGTTTTTTCCTCCTAGGTTCAAAAAAATTAGAGACCTGATCGGAATCTAGCTAGACATTGCACACATGCTTGATTACATTTTTTCATCTATCATGTTAAAAAATTGCAGCTTCCAATTTCACATAATAGTAGAAGGTGTTGGTTTGTTACCATCTTTGATTTCAATCTTTGTCTATTATTTTTTTGTGAAATATGCTTGAATTTCCATGACATTATCATTTTTTTTTCTTTTGCCATATTTGTTATCTTTGTCATAAAAAAACCAATTTTTCTCACCTCTCGAATATTTCTCACAAGATTTTTACATCTAAAAATATCTATCGAAAGTAAAAGTCCAGATACCACTAATTCCATATTGCCGATTCTTCTCAAATTGCTTGAAATATTTTTGCACCAATTTATTCGTCCATATAACAAGGTCGTATATCATTCATCATCTAATCTTGTGTCGTTAATAAAGCCCTGAGTTCTACATTTCAATTTGGGCCATGTATTCACCCAGGGTGAAAAGTTTAGGTTTCTGAAATTTTTGCCTTGTTTTCTTCAAAAAGCTTAAAATCCATCAACACTGCTAGGAAGATAGGTGACAGATGCTTTCACCAATGCCAAGGCCAAATACCACTCACTGCATATTACCATGATGGTTCAGTTGCTGGTACTATATATTGTAGTAGTTCTTTGCTATTAAGTGGACGTTAATTGTTTTTTCGGCACTGCTCCGACCTACCTTGTTCAGAGTGAATTTCAATGAAAAATGAAATTTCATAGCAGTGTTGATGATCGTGAGACCTTTTGTATAATTTATCTCATCAGAAATTTGACTGTGGAATTGTGTTTTTTTTTGTGAATGATATTTCTTATGTCAATCTAAGACTATTTCAAATTAATGGCCTTCTGCCTCTGAACCGAACATCACCTTTTGCATCCAATTTTCATCTAAAATCAATATTTTTATAACATAAATTGATTGCTCTCATTATTATATCTGCATTTTTTGTCACTTACACATTTGCTTGAAAAAGTTCAGTGCCCAAATGCTTGCCCTACTTCTTCAAATTTTTCTGAAGTTTAAAATGTTCAAGATGTTAAAAGTTGTCTTACTATCTTTATTGTTAAGATTATTATTATTTGTGTGATTCTTTTTGCTATTTTATCAAAAAATGCATATTCTTGTGTAGTTAATGTTGTAGTCGGTTTCCTTGCCTGTTAGTATTCATTTTTGCCTATTAGAATATGACTGGTATTTTCTTTCAATCAATCCACGGTAATTGATATTTTCATACAAAATTCCAAAATCTCAATTGATGATTTTGAAACTGTTCTGCTGTTTGGTTTCTACCAGAAACTCAAACTAGACATTGCTATATTAGCAAGAGATATATCCTGAAATATCGCCCATTTACTGAAATGTCTTCTGTGCGAAACCATTATCTTCGGGTGTCTGAGTAGAAGAGCAGCTGACATTTTGGCAGTCTGGGAGAGCAAGCTTTTTGAATAGATAATTTACTATTTTGAAATTTACCGCATTGATATTCTGTAATAATTTACGATGTGCTACTTTCTGGGCTTTAATGCCATTTTTACCTTGATATTTTGATTTGAATAAAATTCCTGAAATTTAGCCTAATCTTAGTTTTGTAAAGAGTGTCTCGTGAATCATAATGATTTTTTTTATGTTAATAAAGACTTGCCAGCAGGGTTGCCACTATTAGATCAAGATTCGATTCCAATACTCATTTTTGTGATTCAGTGTGATTGGAAGAAGGGTTTGACCAAAAATTTCTTTGGTTTTTTTAAATTTATAAAAATTAAACATTTTTACCAAAACATTGAAAATTTCCACGATTTATGGAAATTTTTCGATTCGAAAATAAATGTATCTGAATGTGGCAGACCAGGCACCCAAAACAGACGATTTAGACTTGATGTAAGTGGAAATTATGGATTATTGCATTTTTGCGTAAATTTCCTTCTGATGAAAGCCACTTTTTTTCGCATGTCTTGTCAACTGATTTTCGGCCCTTCTTGGTCAGGTTAAAGCTCTTGTTCATAGCTTCCACCATCAGTTCTTGCTTTCCATTTATAATTATTATTGTTACTAGTGATTTTATGCAGAATTATGAAATGCTGTATTTTTAGCCATTATTGAATGATTGATAGATATGTGTTTTAATTTTAACTCTTGTGTACCTTGTGTATTTGGTTTAATTTGTTGTGTATCTTCCTGATTGCTGTACCTATTATTGTTATCAGTTTTGAATTGAGATAAAAACGATAAATTCACTACCGATAGTGCGGGAAATTGCAGGATATGATAAGGTTTGATTAAATTATAAAAAAAACGAGGAAATACTGGTTATTCATTACTCAAAAAAAATGTTGAAATGTTTTCCGTATAAAGTACAGGTTCTGGTACTACAAAATAAATAAGTAACGAACTTTTCTGTTTTTGAATGGGCATTTAAAATATTTGAAGCTACTTTTTACTCAATTTGTCCTGTTACAGATATTATTTTTAAAATATTTGAGCTCCTTACCCCCATATTTTCAGTGGCCAATTTGAGTTGAAATGCTTTTTTTAACATGGTCATCATTCGCCCTCAAACCCTTTTCTACTCTTTAACAATGTCCATTCTGTAAGTAGCTTTTGTTAGATTATGAACAATCCTAGAAGAACCCTTGATCCTCATAAGCTACAAATAATTGTTACATTCAAGAGGATATCGCTTAGGGTCGCCTCCACTGACTACCAATCGAACAAGGGAAATGGAAAGTTCGATGAGCAATTATGCATGGTCGTTAGAAACATATTTGCTTGTTTTTCTATTCAAAAGGGATCGAAAATTTCATCTTGTCAAGTATGGACCGCGCCTCGGCGGCGTACTCGACAACCCTTTTTGCTGAAGGAGAAACTCTCTCTATTTTCACTACCGGTACTTGATGTTGTTTATTGGTTTGGCTGTTAGTTTGTTGACTGAGTGCGCTCAAAACGATCGCTCACGCTCATTTTTCGTAAGCTAATTCGTACTGAGAATACGTGCTGCTTTGATCAGTTTCCTTTGCAAGTACAAAGCTATTCGAATCTAGCGCTTCCAGTAAAATTTTCTACTGTTTATTGTTAAAATTTATATGGTTTTGTGCTTAAGTTTAGGTAGTTACTTAACCCATTTTGCATATAGATAAAATTTCAGGTAGAAACTGAACAAAAGATAGATTAGGCATCCGAGACGATTTAGGTAAAATTTCTGGCGTTAACAAAATATGCAGGGTAACTTTAGAATTTGCCAATCGACTAGGATCACCGTGATAGACTAATAAATATGGAATCTGTATTGTCATGTGACGTCAGAAATAATGAAAAGAAGATAAATTGCCGAAGACTTGCATGGAGCGCAAGTGACCAAACATGTGAAAAATTTACTGGACTACCTGCTATGCGAGTGTACCTTGCAGTTTGTGGAATATTTACAATTGTATGTTTGGGCCTTTGGCTTACACTTGCTATGGACAATTTGTCTATTCGAAAACTCGCTGATGTCTTATTGAGTCCTCATGGCGAAGCTTTAAAGAAAACCAAGGATTTAGGATTAATTGGCAAATTATTTCGCGATGAAAAGATTCTTTCGGATAAGATCAACACATTTGCAGGATGGGCCAATAATTCGAAATGTATAACGGGGGACGGGCTACTATACCGGTAAGTAGAGATTGTATCAAGATTCAAGATATATGCTACTATTTTCATAAGAGAACTCCAAAATAGCTGGAAACTGTCTATTTTATTGTTCAACTATATATTTTTGAAAGATATTGATTGAATTCGCGTGTTTTATGTTCTTATTATGAATTACTACTTGCAAAACAAGTGGTGGTATCGTTCAGAAATTGGCTATTGATTTTTTTGATCAAAATTCGCCCAGACCAAGCCTGCAAGAGACATCGTACTTTATATTCTTCTGAAACAAGTAGTGTTGCGAAGAGCTACATAATATGCCGAAATGTAAACTAAGGAATCCCCAAACCTGATAGATGTATAATGATGCGAGTATTAAAATCGTAAACACGACCAGAAAAATAGCAGAGTTTCTTGGAAAAAAATGATGTATAAAACTGTTTATGGAAATGCATGACCTGATTTGCGACCCGATGGCTCCACTCGATATTTCTAATTAAAAAAAAATTACTCACTAGGCAACTTGTTTTCAACGACAGGAACAGGCTACGTACTACCTTCCGAATGATGCATTGAATTCTATTCTTTTTAGAAATAGTTGTTATCGACTAACAAGAAGGGAGATGACGTATGAATTAGTTGAGAAATATTGTGCAATACGAGATGGACTTGTTGCAGTTGCGCACAATGAAGAAGAGTGGTATAAAATATTAGAATATCTATGGTCGATTGGCTTCGACCGTACTAATCAGTTATGGATGGGATTGCAGAAGGTATAGTATTCTCCAGTCAGAAATTTATTTTGCTTATGATAGACCAACCAAACTGCAATTTTTAAGGCTTCAAAATTGGCTAAGCAAAAGGATGTTTGATATCTGACGATTGCCTGCCAAAGACAATAGTAAAGCTTCTTTTCCAGTGATCTCTACTGGTGAGCAGAAGTAACGTTTGGGTAATTCTCAAGCGCAAACTTTGCGATGATTGCTGTACTTTTGTACTAGAAATTCTGCAATTAAAAGCAAAAAATTTTAAAAATTTGATTAAAATCGATTCAATTGTCTCGATGGGTTCTATGTCAATCGAGGATGATTTAGTACCTTGCGTTGAGCAAATATAAATTTGGAATAAAAAAACGATTATTCGCGAAATTATCCCTCGGTACATTTTCATCCGCGTGAGTACTTTATCGTTATTATCTCATTAGAATTCTTCAGATGGATTTTGGTACAACTCGAATGGAAAAGAGGCGACTTTCCTGAAATGGGGTCGAGGAAATATATTTGACGAAGGGTTTAACTGTGCTCAACTACGGACAGATGTCAAAGAAAAGGCCGGATTATACGACAGACGATGTGAAGACTCTAGCTTGGCCTTGTGCATGTTCTCAGTAACATAGTCGGAGTACAAGACACAATGTCGACGTTTGTTTAGTCGCAAAGAAATTTGCCACAAGCTTTAAGATCATTTCCTCCTCAAAGAATGAAGATTTTTGGTTGAAGTATTTTTAGATTGATTGATCCAGCCTATCACCACATTTCACCCTAGGTGCAATAACCGACACAAGATGACGAAAATCTTTCCACTAACACAACGAGACTTACCTGTTTCTAACAACCATACATAATTGCATATTGCCGACATTAAGCGTAATTGCACCCAAACAGAGTATGGTATACATTAGAATTTTGTGAGTGAATGGTATGATTCATTTATATATTTTTAGAAAACTTTTCAGTTTATTTTAAAAATATTGTTTCAAGTATGAACACAGACGGACCGCGCCTAGTCGGCGCGATCCATCATTTGTCCATTCTTGAAAAAGCACGCTTTGATTTTCTGATTAGATATAAAACTTCCGCTAAATTTTTCCCAGTCAGGTATTCAATTTACTTTATATGCCACCATGTCAATCATAAAAAAACGCGAAAGGTATCCCGCCCAATATAATTAAATGTATTGCTCGCCTTTTATCAAAAATAGAATGCTATCTGGCAAAACAATAGGTATCGTGTGTATGGAACAGGCATTTAACATTATTAAATAATAGGTCGATAAAACAGAAATAGTGTTATGTTACTTGATTAAGAAATATTAGTCGAGGTCAGGCCCTTTAAATTCTTTTGTATAAATAGTGCGGTGTCTGAGCAAGCTGGTACAAACTAAATGCTCCTGTTAGCTGGGATTTTACCATTTGATTTAGGTGCATAGTATCGATGAAAAATGCTCGGGTAATCGCAACATTCGAGATGTATAAAAGACAAGAACGCTTTGTAATGTGTTATTTATAGCTGATGGCAATAATAAAATTTGTAGCATCGAACAAAAGTTAATCAGTACATAGTACTGGCTGATGGAGTTTATAATTTCATTCGTAGAATAGAATAATATAGACAGATAGATAGATTTAATTTTACCTTCTCGTCGTGGCAACAGTATCGAAAAAATAATATTGATATCGTAGGTGCCCGCTAGCCTAGAAATTAATCAACTTGCACAAAAACAACAACAAATAATTCGAAATAATTGCCTACACAAATAGACGAAGGTTGGATAACAATGAGATACACTTCGACTTAGAACCGAAGATTCGACTTTCAGTAATTAATGAAATCTATGCAGATTGCACATGGAAGAACCCTAATCTTATCTTATGAAAAAAGAACAAGATTTTCGATCGCGGGCAAATTCTGTATTGGTGGAAGTCAGGAGGGAAAATTTCATTCTATATGAGAATTTATCACAGTTAGGTTTTATAGGCTCATTTCAAATCGGATTTTTTTTAAAGTATCTTTAGCTAAGCATGCGTTACCGATGGGTCGAGTCAATGAGACGCGGTCCACTAGTGGCGCGTGTTTGACAAAATAAAATTACTTATTGGAATATACCAGATACGAACATACCAGAAATCGCTAGAGCACTTTCATCCGCAAAAATGAGGTTACATGATTGAAAGTTCAAATATATATTACTTTAAACGAAACTCGTAAAGCACAGACGGAAATGTTTTGTAGTAAATGCTCAGTACGGGTTAAAAAAATTATCGTTTAGAAACAAAATCGGCATATTATTTAATACCCTGTTGTTCCGATGACGTTGCTTTATAAAATGCTTAAACATTCCCGTGTTTAATGCTCCGCCACGTGGCACTCGAAGATTTTTCTATTCAAAAGCCCCCCAAAAAATATAGAATTTTTCGTACCGAATTAGTCAATAGAGTCATAGTCAATTTAGATATTACATAAATATTTTTAAATGAAATTAAATTTTTACCATCTTTCCAAAGTAATTTCAAATTTATCCTAATTTGAAATAAAAAGCAAAATAATTATGTCCACACAAGAGGGTTCACGTGCCAGAACAGCCATGAGTGCTTCATCGTCTGGGAGTCATAGATCTGTGCCAGATTTTGGAGTCAGTAGACCAAGTACTTCATTCAAATCAGTTGAAAAACATTCATCAACTTCTCCAAGTCGACAATCAGTGTTTCGCAGTGGAAACAGAAACGTTTTTACAGGTTTGTGGTCATTTCATATTTCCTATTTATCGGATTCTGCATATTCCAAGTTTTTTACTTAATAATTAAATACTATAAATAAAGTGAAACATTTTTCAGCAAATATCAGTCTATTTAACAATTATATTATACTATATTATAGTTATTTTTTAACAAAAAATCGTTAAGAATTCTACTAAATGCTTTTGCAGCATGACACTATACTTGGCTTCCAAAGTGAACGACTGTTCTAGCACAAACGATCAATTAATATTGACAGAGACTTCAATCAGTAGTGCCGCGTGCTAGTAGAATAAGCAGTACGAAATCAAATTATAGGAATTAACTGAGAAGGCAAAATTTTGCTTCAAATTTCACAGTCAAATTGCATTTTATGACAGCCATCCTGATCAAGTACCATCTGGATAAATCGATCCTACCCAACTTATTATTCCCTTGGTTGAGTTGAGGGTATGGATGAATGAGATCGACCTGCCGGATTTTAACCAGAAATTTACAACTAGCGATGACAATTCAATAGACTAGGCCATCGAGATATCTGCCAAACAGACTTGGTGATTTAGTGACAAATGCTCCATTTTCAGATCTTCTTGGAGGAAGTAGCAGAGTGACAAGTTCATATGTTCCACCGATGAAGGCAACACCAAAAGACCCCACAGGAAGTAGAATGTTATTTACCGGTGAGTAGGGTTCGATCAGTTAAATTGCTTCAAAGCAAAAAATATTTTCAAATGTGAAACCATAATCGATGAGATAGAATAACATTACATTTTTTCTTATTATTCATATGAAGCAAATTAAATGGGTTGGTAAGTTCAGAATGAAACTTAAGTTTTTGTTTAAAATATTGAGAACAGATTTACCCCAGATACGTGAGAAGTGCATTTCATAATGTAATTCGACAAGGGTTAAATCAAATTTGAAATTAAAGTGTTATATATATTGGCAACTGCCCAATAATACCACATTATGTGGTGATTCGTAGCAAGTCTCAAAACGGCCTTGGAGTCTATGTGACACCGGGTTCTACAAAGTTTGTGAGTTTTACAAACACAGTAAATATTTCAGAAAAACTATTGATATATTTTTTGCAATTTCAAAAATGGATAAGAATCATTATTTATTCACCCGTCTGCCCAAAAAGATGGTGGATCGCTCACCATCTCCCATAGCAGATATTCACTGTAATTTATTATACTGGTTCAGTTCTGTTTGAAATGTTTCTGATTACAATTAGTCTCTGATACTATAATTTGTAGAAGCTCTTTGCAACATAAGTGATCGTTAGTTGATTATTCTTATGCGCTGTTTCCGCTTCTGTTTGGAGCGAATTTCCACCAAAAATATCTTTTACTTACATTCACAGGGCCGGACCAATCAGAATCGAGCCGCATCTTGATCGGCGATAAAGGAAAATACGTGGGGTTTAGACCAATGTCAAAGGAAGTGACGTCAGATTCAGAGTATCTGTACAGACCTTGCAAAGGAGATGAACCTGCAATGCGTATGCGCCATGAGAGAGTTGGAGAAATTGGATGGAATGTACCGAAACTGTGGAGATTGAGTAAACTTGAAAAATCTCTTGCATCTTGAACAGTTATGCGGTAAAGAACTAAAAAAACTATCTACCAATATATATTGGTTTGTCATTTGGTTAAGTGCTGGCGCCGTTCCATCTAACAATTGACAAAATATGTTTGGTCGAGATTTTTCTATAGCTGCCAACAAAATCCCATTCAAACATATACCTCTTCAGTGTGAGATTGCGTGTGAGATTGCAAGCATGGATTACTGATGAATAATGTCACAATGACGTGTTTTTATTTTAGTCATGCAAGCACCAGCGTATGGCATGGACCATATTGCATCATGCCAAGGAAGAAAAAAACATCCTTGCTTCGAATTCACTAACCTAATTACCTATCTATCAATATGAAAGTTTAAATCAGGGGAGTAACCTGACCAAGATTTCTGTTCTCGAATTTTTGATTGCGCTCTGTATGTAAGTTAAGTTGCGAAAGTCATATTACAACCTTAATTGATTGGACAAACTGAAAAAATACCGTGGTATCTTTGAACCGTAAATATAATTTTTGAATTCTTTTCTCAAATATTATTGAATCTATTAGAGGGATATTGAATATTTCCAGCGGGCAGTATTTATAGAAAACATTATGTTATTCATAAAAAATGTCTACATTTCAGATATTGTTGTAAATTTTATGTTCAAACGTTTTGTTATTTATTAATACAGATTGTTTGGCATTGTGAGTATTATCTACCGTAACCGCCATATCCGGAGAATTACTCATTTTGCCTCAACTTCAGTCTGTTCATAGTCGTCTGCCCCTATTAGGTCAACTGGTGGACCACGTCTTGGCGGCGCCATCCATCAGTGAATCATACTTGACAAAGGATGTCTTAGCAAAAATTGGCTGACGGGCGAAGACATGTCATTTGTATTGTTAAAAATGCTTGGGTGAAAGTCGGTGCTTTATATCAAGCAGAGTTGGGGATACTCGAGTCGAGTACTGGATTCACCCTTTTCAATGAATTAACTCGTCTCGGATAAAATGCTGACGCGACCTGACTTGGAGCTTGATAAGATTTAGAGTCTACAATCCTCTTAAAAAAAAACACGTTGTCCGCCATTGACGCATCAAAAAAGAAAACGCGCCACACAGAAGGATATGCGCAACTCGTTTCCGTCTAACCAATATCGGTGATTTTGTGTGGGTACTTATACAGTGGAAAGTGACAAATGAATCTGCCATTTCTGTTGAGTAGGTTTAGAAATCGACGTGTGGCTCTATTTGCGACGTGTGAATGCATGACTAGGCTTGACTTACGACTTGAAGCACACACCTATCTCAAGACACTAACGTCAAATTTTTGTATGACTTGGAATTGGCTCGCAACTCATGTGTTCTTCGATTCGACTTGGAATATTGCTGTCATATTCGGAGCAGGTGGTAGTGTTCTCGCCATACATATTCAACCACGTTCCATCTACAATCGACATTCATCTCAACGTTGCCTTATTTTGTTTTTTGTTGTCATATTCTGAGCTGGCGCTAGTATTCCCACTATACATGACTGTATACAACCAAGTTTTATCAACAATAAACATGATCGATCATGAACTTTCTTTCGTCCTGCAAAGCTTGTGGCCTCATCTCAATGTTGCCTTATTTTTTTTTGTCATATTCTGAGCTGGCGCTAGTATTCCCACTATACATGACTGTATACAACCAAGTTTTATCAACAATAAACATGATCGATCATGAACTTTCTCTCGTCCTGCAAAGCTTGTGGCATCATCTCAATGTTGCCTCATTTTGTTTATTGTACGAATAATACAAAAGGTTTTGTTCGAGGAGGCTTTTGCTATTATTCCTTGGGGTAAAATATTCGACCTGTCCACGCTCGACAAAAATTGGATTTCGTTGAAAAATAAGAGGAAAAGTTGAGCAATATTTGGTCAGTGCTTTCAGAAGTATTTTTTGTGTAATACTTTCATAGCTTTAAAATTAATGTTGAGGCTATGATTTATTTTGCAGCATTCTCCAGAGAACTTAGCCATCTACGACCTCTGCCCGCCCTATGTGCTTTACAGGATATGTTTGGACAATATGCTACAAGGTGATTTGATGCATCAGTAAAGATCATCATCAGTAGGCTACGATTTCTGTTTTCATAGAAAATCAATTCGAACATTTCAGGAGCAGTGCTCCAAAGCAACCATATATATATATTTAAGCCAATATGCGTTTACTGAAAAAGCAGAAATCCTCGCGAAGTTGAATATACTGTTATATGCATTTCGTATTTGCACGTAATTAACATGGTAATTCATGCGATTTCGCGTATTTTATATTTTTGTTAATTCTCAACAAGCAAGCCGAAGCGCCCACACTGAACCGACTAGCAGTCACAAATATGACAAAGAGCCTTGTAGCAGTAGAGCAAGTTTTCCCTGCCGCAAACAAGGCTGGTAGTACGATACGATTGGATGCTCTGGTACAATAGTACGGTACTATTCATTTTTCAATTTTGTTTGGTACTGTACGAATTTGATAAATTTTATTTAATATCTATGTTGTTTTACATCCTAATCATGAACAAAATTAGATATTTTATACCTATCAGAGGATTTTTTTTCAACTAAGTGACGATTTCAAAATGCTTGGAGGCGAGCATTGGTAGCTAGTGGAGTAATAAAAAAACTCAGTTGGCTAATATTCTATGGCATATTCGATTTTAGTTGCAGTTTTGACGTCGTTGTGTTCAAATCGATGAGAATTTGGGTTCAAATCTCGTGAGTAGTATTTGCGACCACCAACCATGATGTACATGCACAGTAAAAAATGAGTAAAATATTGAGCTGAAACCTGCGCCCCCTATTTGGAACAGGTATACACGAGAGGTCTTGATTCGCCATTTGGTTAACATGAACTATCGGGTTCCCAAGCAGAATAAAAATGAAATCCCACCATACTTAACATAAGAGGTTTTTGCACACACTGTAACAAAAAATTCAACAAAATCACTGGTCTTTGACAGTAATTTCACTTGGCGGTTTAGAAAAAAACTTCAAAATTTACTTTTTTGGTAAATATGTGGTGTTGACCAACAGCCCATAATGACCATAAATCTCATCAACACGACGTTTTTTTAACTTTGGAAATATGCGATTACTGCAAACGACCAGTAAATTTACTGTACTTTCGTTCCAGTGCAGTTTTTGATTGGGACAATAATCGAGAATAAAACTGTTCAATAAACCCGAGACTTGAATATCGTCAGAGCAGACAATAAAAAACACACATTGATTTTATATTATATTTCAATGCCGTTTATGAAAAAGCATGAAAATTTCAGCCTTTTTCAAAATTGTTTTGGCATGATCCGCAATGGAATAACATTTTATTATTTGTGACAACACTGATTAAAAAAGAATAAACAGCATGTGTATGAACGGCGAACACGAGAGTTACCAACAAATGCAGAATCAACACGATCGAAATTTTCTTCGTTAGATCCGACTGTAAAAATAATATTATTTAAAATCGAGTTTCAATTTTTTTAATTGTAGAATATTCCAGCAGGAAATATTTATAAATCACTCTTATCGAGTACAAATATCAAGAATTACAAACTGCTTTACAGACTGATTTCTATCATCAATATCAAATGGGAACCATGCATGATTGGATTTGCTTCAAGGATATTCACTTCGAAGACAAGGATGACCTAGTGGTTAAACATGTTGGCATTGCAGATTAAAAATCTCGGGTTACAGTCCCGGCGAGCCCGGCTCGCTTATCTATATGTCCGGCTATAAAAAATCACCTCTCACAGATGGATTTCGCTTTGACGTTTTTTACTTTGATATTTCCTGTTCGGTACTTTAATTTTATGTTGTCAAGAATGATGCAATAGATAAACCAGGCTGTAGATAAGCTAAAATACTTGAATTATGCCATCGATTTGCATTTTTCTTTTATTTCTTTGTAAAATTGACAATCCGAGGATCGTGTCATTACAAACAAAACTATTTTGTTCCTTTACGTACATGATATTTCAGACTTCAGAGGATCCGAGAAAAATGTTCATTTATAAATAAATACTCATCATCAAACATTCATTTTTTATAGCAAATACTATGTTTTTTATTGTAAGTGGGATATGATCGTATATGAGTTTACCACCACTCAGGGCAGATGTCAATTCCTACACTCAATAATGAAGGTTATTTTTATAGTTTCCATATATTGCCTGCTTTTTTACTGCATTAGTGCCAATTAGTCGACTCCTTTTCAATGCCACTTCTGCCTTGTCTATAGTGCGAATTCGCAATAAAAAATATGTCTTAAAACAGTATACAAATGTAAACACAACCTATTCAAAAATCGAAGGTTTTGATATTTAATATAAAAGTCCAATAAAATAGTATACTACTTACCAAGTCAACAAGCAAAACAATACAACACAAATACCGAAGTTCAAATTTTTCACCTTCATCTTCTTCGAGGGTAATCGTGAGACTGAAATATTTACACGATAATTGGTTTTCTTGATTTATTAGGAATTAGTCGTATTTGCGCATGTAAAACAAGCCTACAGGGTTTTTATGAGACTGACAAACCTATATCAGGTCACCTTATATAACATATGATGTTTGTTCTTAATTATCAAACAAGCCTACAGGGTCTTTTCGTGGGATTGAGAGACTCGAATCAGGATTATTTGAAGCTCATCATATTTTTAATAACCATTTCTGCAGATATTATCTTTTTGTATAATTTCTTCGGTTTATTTGCTATGTATTGTGTGTGTGCATAAATAAGATGAATACAAGTAAGGTGAATCACAAAATGATATTAATCATATAATTTACAAGCAGAATCGAAATGCAGTCTTTTTTTTTGTCTGAAAGGCTTTTATTAAAGTGTCGGCACAATCGCCAGTAGGCCTACATAATACATGACCTCCCCACGCAGGGAGTAAAAACAGCCTTTAAAAACAATTTTTAACTAGAATTAAACTTAAATAAGAAATAAATGAACATATAGAACTAAGACATGTTAATATATAGAAGTAATGGCACTGAACAAACTAGGCCGGCCACTCTAAGGAAAGAAAACGATATGCCAAAACAGGAAATAGTCAAACACTGACAATACGCGCGCCGTCTCGTGGACGAGTGAGTGAACTCAATTAGGCATTCGTCACCAAGGTTGGTAGTACGGTACGAAGTTTGGTACGGTAGGTTAAATTTTCCGGTACGATAGTACGATACGGTTCATTTTTTCAATTTTCGTACTAGGCACGCTACGAAGTTCGATATTTTTTCTTGCCGTGCTCTTTTCGTACCTGCGAATTACATCATATTCTTCTGAAATGAATTCCAGAATATTATTCAATTTAGCATTTATGCCGTTTCATAACGGGTTTTGGTTTTCTTGATTCAAAATTTTGATTGAAAATTGATTTCCTTAATTTATTATATATTAGTCGTATTTGCGTATGCAAAACAAGCCTTCAGGGTTTTTTGTGAGACTGAGAAACCTATATCAGAACAGTTTATATAACTTATGCTGTTTGTCCCTAATTATCCAAGATATTTCTTTATATAAATGTTTTTCTCATATTTAATACGAATTATTTGTATTCGTTTATGTAAAACAAGCCTACAGGGTCTTTTCGTGGGATTGAGAGACTCAAATCAGGACTATTTTAAGTTCATCCTATTTTTAATAACCATTTCCGCAGATATTATCTTTTTTGTATAATTTCTTCGGTTTATTTGCTATGTATTGTGTGTGTACATGAAATGAATAAAAGTAAGATAAATCAGAAAATGATATTAATCACGTAATTTACAAGCAAAATCGAAAAGCTGCCTTTTTGTCTGTAAATGCTTTTATTAAAGTGTCGGCACAATCGCCAGTGAGCCTACATAATACATACGGCCTTTCCACGCAGGAATAAAACAATATTTTAAAATAAATACAAATTAGAAATAAACCTAAATAAGAAATAAATAAACATATAGAGAACTAAGAGATGTTAATATATGGAAATAATGAGACTCATCAAACTAGGCCACCCCTCCAAAGGAAAGAAAACGAAATACAAAAACAGGAAATAGTCAAACACAGATAGCACGCGCGTTTTCTCGCGGACGAGTGAGTGAACTCAATTAGGCACTCGTCGCCAAGTTGGTGGTACGGTACGGTGCGATCGTATTCTACCATAGTACGGTACGATTTATTTTTCAATTTTCGTACTTCGCGGTACGAAGTTCGATATTTATTTTGTACCGTACCTTAGTCTTTTTCGTACCTGCGCATTACACTATATTCTTCTCAAATAAACTAAAAAAGACGGCCTTCCGCCGGGTTAACCAAATTATTTTAAATTAACCTGAGGGCTGGCTTTCTCCAGCGGTGGGTTTCGGTAATAATTGTTAATTTTAATCTGAATATCACATACTGCCCGCCTGTCTATTAGTGGTGCTTGGGAATTGTATGCGAGAGAAAATTGTCGGATGAAGCAATAGGCTGTGGTAAAATTAAACTGCAAAATAAAAAATGGGATACTATGGACTGGCGAAAACTAAAAAAGACGTAAATTTGTGGTGGCAGGTGAAGGGGAGAAGAGATAAAACAATCACACAAATTTAGAGCCACAAGATAAGTGGACTTATTTTTGTGAAAAGATTTCAACACCGCGAGGAACCACTATTGGGTTGGGTTCTACTTGAGCTAAGTCAATCAAATCATACCAACAAACCCACAAAAAATTTAACATTTGCACTGCCCACCCCAATCCTATTGTAAGACGGTCGAGGATACGCCACAGATGGACTTCACCGGCGCATACCCGGCATTCCCTATTGAATGTGGCAACACAATCACACAAGATGAGAAGAAGAAATGAAAGATATGAAAAAAGACAGTGATGGTAAAGAGGGTTAAGTTGATTATCCAACACTGTAGGGATTGGCACCAGACCTTCCAGACGCTCAGAATACAGTTCCTGACGCAGTTAATTAGTTGCGGCCGCGCCGGTCACACCCAAAGCACGAAGAGCGGTCTGATTTCCCACTGCATAGCCACCGATGGAATCAATCCCAAAATCTGGAATTCCACCACCTTGCCTGGCATGGGTGATGGAGCGACGTAACTTTGAGTGCTTCCGGCGGGCCGCGTTGTCGATCACAACCACCCGGTACGTTCCCGATTCCTCAAGAACCAAGTCGGATCGCAGAATCTCAGCTGTTATAGTGTATGCTCTCGACAAATTACGTAGACATTGCATCTAGAATACATGGTCTAGGATCACCCTCTTCACCGACACCAAGGCAATGTATCAGCGCAATCGAGCCTTCAATACCCACTAAATCTCAAACTGGTCGAAAGAAACAAAAGTGGAGAGGAATTGGGTTGGGCATCCGAAGGGGGAATAGCAAGACACTGTCTTTCCCTGATCCAAGAGCCCACCCCACACCACCGCCTCCAGAAGCGGGTAATGCATACATGAAGTAACCCGCGCGAACTTCTTGGCGCTGTTTATCAGGAGAACCTTTGTGACGACAGTAAAATTCCCCTCGGAGAAGACGACCTTTTGGGTGTTATTGCGCTCACAAGTCATTTTATGCGGCAATGCGTCGCCCGTCTACCTCAGAAGAGTTTCCACGATTGTGAAACTAAAATTGTCAGGGCCTGCGTCGCCCCCGAACGTGGTAGAAGTGTGTGAAATTTAAAAGCCACATTTTGGAATGGGGCAATGATAGTCTACCAGGATTATGGCCAAGGGAACTGTTTAAGAAGATTGCCCACTTGCCATGCCCAGACCAGGCATGAAATTGAATTAAAAAATAACATAAATGGCTCCGGTCAAGCGTAAAATCGCCTAACTTGCGTATTCCAAAATATCAAATTTGCCAAACGGCAAAGAGACCGTGCGCTTTATGCGCATAAAACAATAACAGGAAAGTTCGGAGCTCAAAGTGAGCTTTTCTGACTACTGAGGTTCTGCTTCTACTGTAAATTGTCGATCTTTTGGCCTGTATCTTGAAATGAAATTGACGCTTGGGGCAGATTGCAGCTCCCACGTTGCACTCCCCCAGTAACCGGTTTGCACTACGTCGTAAGGGCGAGGCGTGCTGTTCTTGTCCTTGAATAGGTGTAGCCCCTAACACGCAAGTTTCCACTCTAAGTTCTGCGTCTTCAGCCCCTGGATTATCGATGTTATTAACTGAAGCTGCCGCTGAGTAGACTCTCCGGTGAAAATCGGAATTTCAAACTGCGTTGTTCAGATGGTATTGAGAGCCGGCGGTTTATCCAGGTAGACTTATATTCTTTCTTCGAGCCAGATTCGGCGCCGATTTTTATTCGTTTGGCTGACGGAGCTGATATTGATGCTCAACGAACATATAGATATTTATGTGGGTTTGTCGGAGATCGATGTTGTAGCTCGTTTAACCCTGGATTGTCGATGTTATTAACTGAAGCTGCCGCTGAGTATACTTTCCGATGAAAATCGGTATTTCAAATGCAATATGTCAGCAACTGTGTTGTTCAGATGGTATCCAGCTACGGCGCTATTGTGGTGGATTTTGTACGTACGTACGTAGCTGGCCGATATTTAATCGTTTGGCTGTCGGAGCTGATGTTGATGCTCAACGAACATATAGATGTTTCTGCAGGTTTGTCGGAGATCGATGTTGTAGCTCGACAACTGGCAATAGATTTTGTTGGTCTTTGAGGTTTTTAACCACCGCATTCATTCGCCTGTTTTGCTTCATATGCCTCCGACATTTTGCCTGAAACAAATGAAATGCTTTGACCAAACGTTTATAAAAGAAACTAGCTAGTTCGCTCGATAGGGTTGTACTCATTAAAAAAAATCGCTTGTACTATGTTGATACGTTACGGATACGGATACGTTACGACCCGAGCGACGCGATTCCATGATATGCGATTAATTAAACTTGTGTTACTTCTTCTGGTACATCCATTTACTGATCAAATATATAGGTATTATGCCCAAAACTACTGTGGTCTGTGTGGCGTTTTCAATTATTCACTCATTCAAGCTATTACTAGCAAAGCTAAAAGTACTGTACACTTTTTGTTGGTCATAATCGGTCCTCAAAGTTAAGATGTTCAGGACCGATGAGGTAATCCTTTGTATGAACCGTATAGGCCCACACAAAAATCATACGCGTAAAAATCGCTTGAAAAATTTATTTTTTTTCAAAAAATTATTTGAAGCAAACAAAATAAGCCAATAAGCTTCAAATAGTTTAGCAGTCGGCATAAGAATATGCTTCATCGCAGCTCAAGAGTTCGTCTACTATTTCAAAATTTTGTGATAAAGATCAGAATTGTCGTAATATATGTCTATACAAGTGATAATTCCCGCCCACATACTGTTGTGTCGTGGCAATTTTAAAAAAATATATATTTTAAAGGAGAATATCAGTTTGCTATAGGCCCATAAGGTATTCGATCTCGATATGCGGAGTGTTACAGACATCTACCGATCCAAATGTGAAGCTGCTCAAGGTTTTCTTTCGACTTGGGTTATTCGAAGCGGATGATAACCCGGAGATTGTTCGCAATATTTGAGGTACAAATCTCTGACCGTCCTGTGCGTGTGCGAAGTGAAAACATGACAGGATTTTATGGAGTCTGGTCGGCGCACGGAGGTGAACATAAGTCCTGGACTACAAACATACATATTTATTTATTTCGAAAGCTCATATAAAACAACACTGCAACAAGCACACACAAACATATGAATATGAGAATTCTGAGAAGAAGGACAAAACCTCAAACGAAGTTTATGTCACGAAGGATTTCCTGAGCCTCTTACCAACATAGATTTTTTTTTATAGCCACTCCTTTGAGTGGGTCACCCTGTCCAAGGCCCTGTAACAGCGGCCACTTATAGACGGACAGGGTTACAATTACCGGAAAGATATGATCTTTTCCTGTTCGGCTTAGCCTACCCAAGTTATTACACCCTGGGTTGAGTGGTGCGCATGGATAAGCGAGCCGGACTCGACGGGGCAGGAACCCGAGATCTTCAACCTGCGATGCCAACATGTTTAACCACTAGGCCATCGCGCGCACACATCGCAGATACAAAATACAAATACAATTTAGAAACCTTCGAGGCGACAAGGGCGTTTAAATGAAGATCAGGTATTTTGTCCGGTCCTGCTTATGTATATTAGGGATTGTCGAGAGGAAACTGAAACGGATCCAAAGTGAATCGAACGCAAATTAATTTAGAACTATATATGATTGGCAATAACGATGTGCGTTGTATAATAGTATACACACTCAAAAAACTCGTTGCACTGGTGAAAATGTGAGAACTATAACAAGCTTGTTAAAATGGACGTTAAACAATTTTGAGTGTTGCTGCGCGTTGCTGATCGAAAGCACTGCTAGGCCGTATTCAAGGAACCGGGACTGAAATTAGTAAATCGCAACCCGTAGCCATTTCAGAACATCTCATTACACGTTTTAAAATACACTAGTTATTCACAGAATCCAGATAATCGATTACATGCATCACATACGCAGAAAAGCTTTCATTGAGTTTTGATCAGTTTTTCAACCTTCCGAGTTGTGGAGGTGTGCTTGTATATGCGAATCAAGAATTAAAAGCAAGTCACGCTATACTTGTTTATTCATATCAGTATTCCTTTGCACGGTGTGAGCAGTCAAACTGTTAAATAACTATTTTCGTCAGCGACTGGGAACCGCAACGCTGCAGGTCTTCCGCCGCGGCTGCTTTCGGTTTAAATCTAGTATCTGGACGAGAGTTCCTATCCCATAATATTACATAACACGTTCCTGAGGCTGAAAATTGCGCATTTCCTGCGTAATCACAACTTGCGCACAACTTCCTGCGTAATCACAACTATCGCGGCCGCTTTCGGCTTGAAACTATTATCTGCGCGAGAATTCACATGATATAGTTTTACATAACACGTTGCTGATGCTGAAAATTAGGCGCATTTTTTGCGTAATCACAACTTGTGATGCAAAAAAAAAATCTTTTGTGTCACGTCAGATAACACGGTATGCTCGTGATAACGGTTCCACTTTACCGAACGAAAATTTCCGCGAACTTCAATTCTCAGTGTTGTTCCTTTGATACACATAGTCCGAGCTCACATTCTTTCTTTATCTCACCCTTCTACATGTATCAAAAGAGAAACATGAAAGTTTCTGCTCAGCTGTAGGAAATATTGGCGATAATTGAAGTTCGCGAAAATTTGCGTTCAGTAAATTGGAACCTTCTACAAAAACATACAGTGTTATTTGACATAACACAAAAGATTCATTTTGCATCACTAATTGTGATATCACTATAATGAACTTTAACTTTAGTTAAAAAATACATGTAGATAATAACTCTATTTATAGCCACTTTTGGAGTGGATCACCGTACCCAACGCCCTGTAGTAGCGGACACACATAGAGGTACAGGGGTAGAATTGCTGGAAAGATATGATGTTTGTCTGTTCGGCTTAGCCTACCCAAGTTATTACACCCCAGGTTGTTTGCATTCATTCAACTCAATGATTTGTCCGGTAATTGCCGCTCCGTCGTGATTTGATACGGCGATGACATGCTATGCGTTTAAAAAAAACGTAAGTTACTATTTGTGGTACTTCCACCCCCGAGTTCCGAGCCTGGTGTAAATTTACTACTTGGGAGCAAATTTGAGATTTTTGAGATACATTTTCGGGTCAGATTTCAAAAATTATATTGTTATCAATTTCTCAGATATGCCAACATTTGACCGCTTTGAAAAACAGCTTCGATTCGTATTTTTTTGACAATACTCCGTAAATTGTTCGTCCGTTTGAAATAAATTTCTCAAGTACTGACGACAGTGATCAGTGCGATGATGATTGATCTTCAGTCATCGGTTCGTTCCGTGTCCAATGTCCATATCCAATAACGGCGGTTTTTGGTTCTGCTCTACGTCATGTTATCCTAATTGTGATGCTGACAGAGTGTGCATTTGAAACTATCGGACTTTTTCAACAAATTATCTCTGTGAATCCAGAACTTACGAACATGGGAACAAAAAATCGATCTAGATTGCTTGTTGATGACGATATGCGTGTTGCACTTTCAAGAAATGCACCAAGAATACCCAAACTTGTTGATAAAAAACAACAACAAGCCTTTTCAGCCTTTAATGAAAAAATTGTTTTAATACAATTTCTGTTTCATTGCAATTCTTGAATTTCGCTTAAAAATACATGAATTGGGAGGATAAATTTTGTCTTCGACGGCTGCCAACGGTTAAAATTAAGCAAAAAGGTTGGGAACTTATGCTATAGATCGATGTTGTATTTGATGCATATACCCGGAGATTGTTCGTAGCATGGCTTTATTTTTATTTTTTTTTTAATTTTTTTTCATTGAAATTCACTGCATGCAAGGCCGGAAACAGCTCCCAAAGTGGACCAACTAACAGCCACCCCATATCAGAGAACCACTAAAAGATGAAGTACCAACAACCACACTCTAAACGGAAAGCTTCCCAGACGAAACTGAACATATTTTCAGGGCGCAATATAAGGCTTTGTCTGTCACACTGTCAATTTACGTTTTTCATCCACGACTGAGATTTCCTCACTGTTGCATAAAAAAGGGCTATTACAAATCACGAATCCAAGAGGAAAACCTAGAAATATTTATCTCGTAGAAGATCTACAGCCGAGGTAGCCTGCTTCTGCATTGACTCTCTCTGGTGACGGCTTCTTTTACTAACGATGATCATGAAAAGGAAATATCAGCAAAGCTGAACCTCCACCCCTCTCTTTTTGTGTCACGTTACTTAACACTATATGTGTATGGTAATTGTTTAAATTTATTTTATGAATATTCCAGCAAACTGAAATTCGGGAAATTCGGCTGCGCAAAGGCTGATGTTGTTTGGAATAGACGGAACTAAGAGTAGGTGCGACGTTTAGGGTTTTGTGCGTCGGGGATAGGAAGACAGACAGATATGGGTGAGCTGGGTGCAGGGCAGTTGGTTGCCAGTAGAAGGAAGAAAGTTGAGGTAATTATGACAGGTAGATTAGGTGTGTTGGGTTTAGATAAGACAGGTAGAGAGAGGTTTTGAAAGACAGATACCCCTCATTGCACTTTACTATAGCAGTTCAGTTCCGTTTGAGATGTTTTCCCTTTAAAATGCAGTTGCTGGTACTACATTTTTTTAGTAGGTCTTTGATATTAAGTGGCCGTTAGTTGGTTCTTTTTAAGCACTGCTTCTGGCCTTGCTAAGAGTGAATTTAAAAAAAAGTTTCATTTACCATTTCCGTGGTTCCATCCATGATCCTTTAGTCAGGGTTGTGATCGACAGTTGTTATTTAATTGATAAAGGAATATATGATAACAGAGTTAAATATTAACTGGGGAATATTTATGGACATTGAGATTGATTGAATCGACATACATCGGTATTTGTCACGAAAAGGTATCTGTGAATTAGGTGTCCCGACGAGGCAGAATGCGAATTGCACAGATTTTTTACCGTTTTTTAATTGCTCGCCAACTCTTCGCAAGCATTATTTATTTTATAAAGAGTTTTCTACAATGAAACCACCTCTTCGTGAAAAATACTACTTTGAGACATTTAGTTTTTTTAAACTTTGATTTAGAGTAAAAGTAATTTTAACCATTTGAAAAAAATAATTTTTCTTTCAATTACAAATATATTTCATTTGTGTCAAAATTGTACTCCATGAGATGGTAATTATTAATTGTATATACACGTATTCAAAAAAGGATATCTCTCCTACAGGAACGAAATTTAATATTAAATTAATTAATTAATAAATAATAATAAATAACTCATAAGAGGCGACAAAAAGAAAGAAAGAAATGAAGAAAGAAATAGAAATATTCTTATTTATCGATCTGACCATAAATTAGTTGATGTGTATCAATTCATAATATGCTTGTCAATATTTGACAAATATTTCGTGATATCTCTCCTACAGGAACGACATTCAATAAGTTACCTAACGTATTTCATGTGTGTCATGAGAGGTGACAAAAAGGAAGTAAGAAGTAGAAATATTCTTATTTATCGATCTCACGATAAGTTAGTTGATGTGTATCAGTTCATAAGATGTCTGTCAGTATTTGACAAATATTTTGTGACTCAATAATGACTCAAAATAAATTTTAGTAATTCAGATAAAACTTTTCGGATAGGTGGGGACTCGGTAGGAAAAAAACTTAACGGATTTTGGTGATGGTGCTTTGAAATATCGTTATGGAGAAGTTAATTCATCATTTAGTTAAATTCTGGAAAAGTCGACACCTGAATACGATCATAGACCCAAATTACATCTTATCAAAATTATGCTTTCGGCCCAACCTCTGCAAGATGGACACAATGGCACAGTGGTCATGTAGGCATCGTCAGTTGAAGATCACGGGTTCGTCATGGCAAGTTCATCTCGCCAAATCATGCTCACGCTTGGGGTAATAACTTGGGATTAGAAAAAGATGATGGTGATCCCTCTACTTGGATCTTGCTCGCATCTTTCGGCGTTTGCGCTTCAATACTTGCCTCAAAAACTTACTTTATAGCTTGGCAGATGATATTGAATGGCATTCAGAAATAACATATCTAATAGGCAATCGTTTTGAAATCACTAAATAATCAGGTGGTCAAAAACCTGTTTTATTGAGTGTGGCTCAGTGAATGATGTCACCGTCAAGGCGCGATCTTCGTTAATTCACACACTGTTGTACTGTGATTCATTGGCACAAATTGCCTATTTAAAAAGTAGAAAATACTCGATTTTATAGTTTATATCCATCTCGTCAAGTAAAATTATTGCCAAATAGCATTAATTTTACCATCTTTTTGTTGCTTCAATGAGGGAAATCTGATGAAAGTCGGGTATTCATGGCCTTATTTCCCACCAGAATTTAGGAATCACTTTAGGAGTCACTTCACTTAGAATCCCAAGTCAAGTCGAGTCGAAAAACACGCGACTTGCAAGTCGGGTTAAAGTCTTACCAAAATTTAAATGTAGAGTCTCAAGACGAGTCAAGATACTGTACTTTCAAATCACAAGTCAGGTCGTGTTATACATTCATGAATCGCAAATCGAGTCACGAGGGATTTCTTAATCTATTCAAGGCAATGGCAGATTAATTTGTCACTTTATAAGTACCCAATTTGAATCACCATCTGATCATTATTGAGCAGACAAACACGGAATTCTCAGCAGGACACGTGTTTTATATCCATCTGGGAGACTCGTTCTCTTCTTACGCGACGACAGCCAACGTGATTTTTCAAAAAGATTTTTGCAGACGTGAGGTGAATTTTCGTTAAATCCTAAGTCAAGTCGCATCTGCATTTTGACAATGAAGTTATTTTAACCAAGACGACTCAAGGTGAGTGAAGTCATTGCAAAAGGTGACTCGAGTCGAGTTATTGACTAGAGTCTCCGCAACCCTTCTTCCCACATGGACTAAAGGTCATATTCGGTATATTCAGCATGACATTTTTTATATTACGAATTAATTGTAAAATCGTTGAAAAAAAATAAAGTTAACATTCAATATATGTCTAACTGCATGTAGCAAATATATATTATAACATCATTTTATTTATTAAGTATCACTGATAATTCGAATCAACGGCTCATTTACATTAAGTATGGCAATAAAACAGAATAGTGTTATATAAAAATTATCAAATAGAAATATATTTCAACAAAGTAAACAATTTTCTTTTTCTTAGAAAAGCTATTAAAAAATTTTGTTTTCTGAAGCATAGGCCACTGATTGACAGCGTCTCTTCGACGTGATCCATCAGTGACATTTATTTACCAAAAAATTATTTCACGAAAAATGCAAAATAAATCAGTATTGTCACTGTCAGTGCAAAATATTTATTATATTCAACTTATACCGAATTTTGAAGTAGAATGTGAAAAAATAAGAAACACATTTGGTTTCTACTGAGATGCCTAATGTCTTAAAAAAATAATCATGTCAATAAAGTTCAGTTTAGATGCACAAACGAAATTTGGAGAATCATCATAAAAAGTAACAAAATTATAGTAGCAAAAATCGGTAAAATCGCAGTTTTTATCAGTGATTTTCGCGCCTCCGGCACCAAATTATTTGCCACTGATTAATTTTGCGATTTCTTCTTTTTAGTTATACTAAAAGTCTCCTAAAGTTTTCGATAGGTTCATGTATTTTTCTGACAACTGCAAAATAATTTTTATTGTTTATTTGTAAAAATAAGAATTTTAAACATCTGGATTAAATTTTTTGCAAATACTTTACAAAGAAATGTTATTTTTACTCTTCTTTTCCATAATAAATACCTTGCACTTCTTTTTTTTTATTTTGCAGACTGTAATACCAATATATGTTTGAGCTTGTTATGATTCATTCCAAGTGCGTTCTATTGTTGGGATTATATTCGCTGCTAGAAATGATATCGAATGATCATCTCTTCCAAAATTAACGTATCCATATCATTTACCATGCTTTATGTGTCGTTCAGAGGCTCACACTCCGTACGCAATAATGATCAAGAAACAAGGGGAATCCCCAGGTAGGCCATAATTTTGATTCCCTAAACCAACCCAGGGGTGCGCTGTGCGAGTGTTCAGTGTTTCTGTTCCCATGACCTGCGTCTGCTGTAGTCGATAAGATATTTGATTTCCTGTACTGCCGTACTATTTGCTATACCTTGTCCATGAGTCACCCCGACCTAATCCACTGGTCTGTCATTTAGCGATTTATATTTTCAGATAGGTGATAGTCCTGGAACGGCAGCATTTGACAGTACAAAGTATACGGTACCGGTACCGTACCGGTAACGCATTCCATTGTGGCAGAGATTAGTGACAGAGAGTATCACTGAACAACATGAATGAAAAATCTGTGACAAAATATTTGACATTATCGTTGTCTAATACATCCCGTAAAACCAAAAAAACATTTGATGATTCTTTGCAGTCACCAAAAAAAGCGTTGGAAGTTGCACATGATATCGTTTCCAGCCCAAAACAAGTGGAGCAATCACTAAAAAAATCCATTCAGCTGGGTTCCTACCACACATCTGTGTTTATAATATGTAAGGCACTGAAAAATAAATGGCCGTGGATGGATGTTCACATTTCTATCACTGATGAAAACTTACTTATGCAAATCACATTTGCATGTGAAAAGGAAAAAAGTTTCAACAAGTTATTATCAGAGAAAAAAATTGAATCTTTCTTACAAAGTTCCTTTCTTGATTTAAAAAGTGATTTGGTTGGAATAATTGGTGAAGATCTGCACAAAGTTCATGGATCGGAAGTTGTGGAATTGATGAGTGGAATCACTCTCGGTTCCATAGCGAAAGTGGAAAGGTAGTTTATTTTTTTTTGGTTTTAGCAGCTTCAAAATTGCAATATCCCACAATAGTTTTAGGGTGCGAAGCAAGCTCGAGATTGTAAATAGATGCTGGATCTTAAATTGCTAAAGGCTCACAGAATGTCAGCTACTTTGCTACTCAGATAATGGACACCTAAATACTGAATAAATTGGGTTCTATCATCCGTAAAATTAGGAAATAGGCAATTTTTCATGATATTCTGTAAAACTGGGCTACCCTTGGTAAGCGAGTTGAAACAGCTATAAAAAATAAATTTTCCCTTAAGTAGTCCAACTTTGTTAATTTTGCATTCATCCCCCCAGCCTTTATCTTACGGGAAAATTACTAGCAAGTTTTGTATTGCTAATATTATTTTGGCAATCTGACTTTTAATTAATAATCTATTTCTGATTTTTATTTTAGTGCTCTTAAAGTCAATAATCAAATCAAGAAGACTATAAAGGTTGGATTCGACAATTTCAAACCAGGGCAAAGTTTTGAGGTTTCAAAAGCTGCTGATGTGTACTTGGTTCAGGATGCTGTAAATTTATTGGGACCAGAGGGAAAGGAATCAATTCATATTGAAAAATGTTTTGACGACGATGGTTTTTCGACTGTAAGACTCGCGATTTTTGTTGTGGCATCTTCAATCATCAAAAAATGGCCTTGGATGAAGATCTCTCGTCTTAGAGCAAGAAATATCATAGAAATTTCTGTTGATCCTAAATATGAAATCCGGCTCAACCATCTCATTGATGACAACAAAATTGAGAATCATGTACAGGAGGACTTTGAATACTTAGATGCAAATTTAATGGGAATTGTTGGAAGTCCAGTTTACATGAAAATTGGTGACAATGTAACTGCTTGTTTAGAAGATGTTCGAGTTAAGTTTGTTAAAAGGTAGGCATGAGATCTCTGTTGCAAGTAATTATTATTTTTTAAGATTCTTTGCACTTGCAGATATGAATATATACAACTCATTTCAACGATATTCAATTTTGTTCACTTTCAATCCTATAGTAACTATGGAATTAGGCCTATTACTTCTTTCTAAGGCGATATTTTATTTCATATGTGATACCAAAGTTAGTATATCAAATCGTTTAGAGCCACGATCAAATTCAAATATAAATGATTTGTTTTGATTTTCCTTATTTATTTGCCCAGTTACCAGCCACGTCCATCAATTGGAACTATCTCATCAGCATGTATACATCTCTCTATAGAAGAATCAGGAGAAGATGCATCGTCTGCAGAACAATTAATACTTGCTACTGATATAGATTGTGTCACTGAGGTAATGTAGCACAATATAATAATACTGCTTGTGATAGGTTTGTCCTTATAGTTTAGTTTTTTTAACGAAACTAGTATTTTAAATTTATCATTATAAATGTTTCAACATTTCAGATAAATGAAATTGCTTATATTTGAAAGGATTTTGCCAATGTCATTGCAAAGTCAAGATTTGTGTTAAGTTTTGCAACATACTATTTGGCATAGATAATTTCACTGCGAAATAAATCAATTTAAGAATGCCCAAAAACATAAGTAATTTTAATCAAAATTCTAGACTATCTGACTATCCCGACAAGATCATCCCTAATGAATACTTTATAAATAAAAATATTCGAGGGAAAATGCTTTTATCAGATTGATAAATATTTTTTCTCTTCTAAATGTCCTGTACTTTCATATCATTTTGTTTGGATTAGCCATTAGCATTTGCATCGGCATTGTCTTTTCACCTATTTATTTCTCAGAGATCCTGATATATGAATGCATGAGTTTTGTTATACATAAGTATCGTTTATCGTAGAATGCTGCCTATATGGTTGTTTTTCTGATAACAATCAATCATTTTGTAAATATTAAAACATTGTCAGCTACCCAGGCGACTGACTCACGCCATTTCTGTTCTTGTCTTAATATTATCTTCATTATGTAGGTGGCAACCTCTGATGCCGAAGCTGAACCAATAGCAATAAGAGCAGTTCTCAGTTCACGAAATCAAGCTGCTCTTGCCATAGCAATGGCATCTCGGTCAGTAACGAGAGAATGGCCATGGATTGCAACTACTAATGCTATTGATGGGAACAGACTGTGCTTGAGCGTACCTGCGGACAGAGAAGATGAGCTTCATATGTTGATAAATGAAGGAGAAATTCGTGACAGGATCAATCATGATTTTGAAAATCTTGATACAGAAATTGCAAAGATATTGCAGCAAGAAACTTTTGATAAATTCGGACCCGATATTGTAGCGAAATTAAAACATGTTACAGTAACGAATTTAGAGAAGTAAGTTTGTATTTAATATAATGATGTATATGCCATGTAGGTGCAGGATTCAGAACTGTCTAAACATATTTGCCTGTGCAACATGCCACATTAGACAACCAAGACATGATAGATGATTTCACCAACCACCTCACTGTATCCTACTGCTTCAGTCTTTGTTGGAATGTTTTCCTGTTTTTTTAGTCACTTTTCAGAGTGGATCACCCTATCCAATGCCCTGTAACGGTGGCCACTTATAGACGGACATGGTTACAATTATTGAAAAGATATGATCTTTTCCTGTTCGACTTGCAGCCTACCCAAGTTATTACACCCTTGGTTGAGTGGTGGTCATGGATAAGCGAGCCAGACTCGTCTGGGCTCGAAACCAAGATGTTCAACCTGTGATGCCAACATGTTTAACCACTAGGCCATCGTTAGAGTGAAGTTTCTTGTACTGTATTTTTAAGTGACTCTTTTCTCTTTTTCATATAAGATACCCTTGGTTGAAGCTAATTTTTAGTCTGGCATAGAGCAAATTTCAACTAAAAAAAACTCATATTATTGACTAATATGATATTGGGATTCTTGATAGTTTTCAATTGATGTCTGGATCACATAGGTTTCTGCAGGAAATTTATTGGGTTGACCAATTAATGTTAGATGAATTTTACAAAACATGGCTACTATGTTTAAAGTACACAAAATGGGAAAAATTGGGTACTGTTCAAGCCGGCGAGACATCAAGCAATCCTCTTCCATATAATCATTCCTCCGGGGATTTCCCTTGGAGTTTTTAGAAATACATGATTGATTTGTGCCAAGTTTTTTGTTGCATGCTTCAATATAGAATTATATTAATCTGATTCAGGGTTCGTAATGAGGGGTTTAAATGTTCGAATTAAACTCAGAATTTGGAATTTAAAATTTAAACTGGGAATTCAAATATGTACGTGTGTTTATTCACCTAATATATATATAAACAACAACATATAATTCGAACCCTGATATTGAACATAGTATTCTACTCGATTTGCAAAACTGTATTTTCTTGCTTCCTGTATTTTTTGTCATTTCATTCCTATTTCTGTTGTATTTTTAGGGTGGATCAAACAGATATTTGCTGCACTACAAATAAGTACATTGATTGTGATGGAAATGTCACTATAGAATCAGAAAATACATTGAACGTTGCAAGTAAGTGATCTAGTATTTGTACCTATGAGTATCAGCTACAACCAAAGATAACGGGCTGACTTTGTCAATATAAAACGATTGAAATAGTACTGAAATTATATATTTTACAGGTCGTGCTAGGCTTGAACATTTGGCAATTTACAATTGTGAACAGGAAAAATAATATCTAATTCACATCATTGTTCGTATCCGAATCAAAATACTATTTTACGTTTTTCGTTTGTTCTTGAATGTTACAATGAAATCATGATATATGCTAAATTTTACATTGTAAAATTCGACATGAATCTGGAATTTGTCGTAACTTGTGCAGAATATGGTCAAAAATCAGATATTTCTGATTTATCTGAAGTAATGATGCACCATTCTATTTATAGGAACAATGTTCTCTGCTCATTTTTCCTTCTATGCAACGTGAGCAACAGATAGACTCCAATGAAACGGACTTTTTAAACTGAAATCATAAATGCAATAACATGATAACTACAAACAACTAACCACTAAGCAATAATGATTTTTAAATAATTTCAGAAACCGATGATTCCAAAGGAGAAATAACTGGAAATATTGTGGCAAGAGGAAGTGGTAATGTGAACGTTAAGGAGAAGGGTGTCGTAAACATTGTTGGAGACTTGTCACGTATGTACAAAAGCTTATTTTATTTTCATTGATAATGCTATTTTTCGTTTTTCTTCGGGTGTCCAAAATAGTCATGTACTTTTTTTGAAAAAGTTTCAAAAGCATTAGAACTGCTTTTAGGAGCGTACATGATTTTGACCTTCTTCAACAGCTACCAGCCACTCAAATATAGAAACCTTTTTATCATGTATAGTTAGAGATATATCACCAATATCGACCTTTTTCTAAATTTACTTCTGATGGATCGCACTTTCTTTGGGTGTTTGAGTAGCAAATATTCAATGATAATGCACAAATATATATAAAAGTTTTTTTTTTAAATCATGTTTTGTTATGCTTCGGTCATTGATGTATTGCAAACGCATGACCCCTCTGTGGCTCATGCTTAATAAAGATTTGAGGAAGGATATTGTGAAGTTTTAAACTGTTGACTCATCAAAAATTGATCTGATGTGGTTTTTTCCGTAAATTTAAGTCATTGCTGACTCGTGTGAATGACACGCGATGTCGCAATCCATCTGTCATCTTGTTTTTTAAAAAATATGCAAATGGAAATTCATGGTAAAATTTAAATTTGAGATGTCCTGTACTATATTTTGTCTCGTAACTCGAGAAATAGATTTTAGTGATTTGTCGAGCAGACATTATATTTGGGACAATATATTGTGTATATTGAAAATATTACAAAAGCACAATATTACAGTCCGCAGTTTTGTGAAAAATACTATAATATTTGAAAGTCACTTTTCTTTAAGAAGAGGAAAGATATGCTTATTTCGGTGGTTTTAAGGCCGAATAAAATCCATATGAATAGGTTTATTTTTAGCATAAAAAATGAGAGTGCTTGGTACTTAGTCACAGAGCAACAAAATCACCTTTCTTCGGATGTCTGAAATGGTCATTTCGTTGTCTTCAAACGGGCAAAAAATCTTCAGAACCATCAACACTGCTATGTCATAGCAGCGTTGATGGTTTTGAACATTTTTCTAGAATAGACACTCAAATCAATATTTTAAGGTTAGATCATCCTTACTCGAATATTCAAGTATTGTGGAATCCTGTTTGAAAAGAAATTTCATTTTCAATTATTCTTGAATTTGTTCATTTTGGTGTCGCATGATATATGTCACATTTTACAGCATAACTTTGCTGCAAAATGGGAAAAATGCTGTTAATTAAAAACCACTCCACCCAGGGTGTAATAACTTGGGTAGGCTAAGCCGAACAGGAAAAGATCATATCTTTCCAACAATTGTAACCCTGTCCGTCTATAAGTGGCTGCTGTTACAGGGCCTTGGTCAGGGTGATCCGCTCTAAGAAATGGCTATAAAAAAAATTCAATCTTCTAATCTAAAATTTTGAATACAAATTATACTAATCTAAGGTCAACTTAATTACACATGACAATCATCAATAAGTTTTCTAGATTGCCACTACCACTATGTTCTGTATTGTTATTTAAATTTTATGTATCAATTTATTTATTGTTACAGCCGATGATATTGAAGCTATTGCAAAACTGAAAGCACTGATGAAGTGAGGAATGCATTGGAAATTTCTCTTTTATCATCATCTATGATTCTCGATTTTATCTATTTGGTTCTTCTTCAACCGAAAAAAAAGACTGAATTTTTTCTTCAATGAAATGTGTATATAAACCTTTTTTTGATATTGTGTAAATAATTTTACTCCCTAATACATCTAGCATCGCCTTATCAACCTAAATAATTATTATTTGAACTTGACTGACAAAGATTCTGGTCTCATTATGATAGATCTTGCCCGGTGTGAACTATTTTGGTATATATTCAATATTCCTTTTTGCCAAGATTACGTCGAATATGTTATTGCTAGTAATGCACTTACTTTAATATTACGGGAAAAAAATCAAAAATAAGCTTTACATTTAATTCTTTGGCTTCCTCAATTCTTGTGCCGTGTTTGCCCAATAAATCTTCTGTTCCATGTGCCTTGCATTTATGCTATTGAAGATTAAACCAAAGTGGAATTCTAAATCATGATTTGAATTTTTGTCATATTTTACTGTATATTATATTTGCTGCACCATGAATTGAATCGAGTGTGATGATCATTTCCTATTTTAATCCGCAGCGATATTAATACCCCGCCTGTGACCATTGGGTCGATACACAAATCTGATCTGATATATACAGCCGGTGAAAGTAAAACGAAATAATTTGCCCAAATATCGGCAAATTATTTTGTTTTTCTTCCACTGGATGTGCATGTCAGATCAAAAATATTAATACTGTTTCCCATTGTCATTTTTTTGCAAACAGCAGATTTTTATTCAACTTTTTCATTTAATTCTGTTGAATTTTAGTCGCGGACAACTTCTACACCTTTTTGCAGTTTTTTTTTTATTGTTTTAATAGAAAGCAATTTTGTATGGTTCACTGTATGAATGTATAATCCAATCAATATCACAATGAAAAATTTTCGATAAAGCTTTTTTCTATCATTACTTTTGTACCTACCTGCCAACAATTTCTGTATTGTCGTTTATTAAGGTTTGTTCCAATAGTTCAAATTTTTCTGCAGTTTATATTCCTATATTCTACTGTTGTGAAATATTTGAGATTATGAAATTACTGAAAAACTCCGCCCTTCAAAAATTTGTATCAACCTGTATATAAATATGAACCTGTGTCCATATTTAAAAATTGATATTTTTCTCATTTTTTGAAAACACTAACATATCTTCGAAAGATTGTGATTTGTATCTAAGTTTATCAAACAATTTAGTATCTGGAACCTGAAAGTTAAAGTTTCTTGGTACTATAGTTCCAGATATATACTGTGGTGTTCCATAGGGGAATGTCTTTAATTTGAAACGCAAGTACTGTAATCTGTTTCCAATATCTCCTTTGATGTCTCCTTTAGATAAGGCGTTTGCTTGTCACTAGCATCTTATTTGAAAATTCCAATGCTCGAAAAAACTTCGAAACTCTAGCCGATACATACAAACATTGTTCAACTCGATCAGAAAAATTTTATTGTGCCGTTTCTGGTGAATATGGGCCACTGATGGATTGAACCAATAGGAATTTGTTGATGTAGATCCAATTGGCAGTTAAATTTATACAAATTTTTAACGCGCCTTCGAATGCTCCTTTTCGGACCCAATTGAAACATCAATATAAATTCGAATCATAAATTTACTGGCAAATTTTTGTGTGTTATTTTTAAATTTGTATTTCGCTCTTAATTGATCATGACCGAAACAACCGCCTAAGAAGAACCAATCCACCACATTTTAAAGAGCAAAGATGTACTTCAAATTGTAATTCCTACAGCTGCACTCTTTATGTGGAAAACATTTAAATGAGGACTGAACTGTGCTGCAATCGATTACAGTAAGTGGCATCAGGCCTGGGGAATAATAAAATCATTTGGCACGAATAGTCTCTTAATCCATTAAAAGGATGAAACTGTAGTTACTGTAAAACTATTCACCAGAATGCCTGTTATTCAGACATCGGAAGAAAATAAGTTGGGGGGCAATATATTTCATGTCATAGGTAATCATAATCATGGCTAGAAGATTTGAGTGCCAGATTTGATAGACAAAAAAGGTTCGGAATCATCAATACTGCTATGAAATAGCAGTGTTTATGGTTTTGAAGCTTTTTAGTCTATCCGAAAATCTATATTAGCATTTCGGACACCTGAAGAAAATAGAGATTCTGCCATCCTGCTACTACTATGTAGTTTCTGAAGACATATCACTGGTTTTATAGATCAGGCTAAGGTTTTGCGCAGACGAAGGCGGATTACATACACTACCGCTTATGTCTAACACTCCATATGTCTTAGCTCTTTTTTATTGGATTAAATTTTTTGTAGTGATATAATCATGTTTTTATATATATATTATTTCGTCTTCATAAACACAGTTAAACGTATTTTTATGATCGTGTCATGGTTGTTTGCATTTTTGCCAGTAAGTAGTATTAAGTAAATAGCAATTTGAACCGTCAGTTCTACTTCTCGATTGAACGGTTGGGGGGAGAGCACACGTGAAACTCTTCTTTCCAAAAACTGTTGTAAACCGACTTCTGGTAATCGAATTAATACAGGTAATATTTTCGCGCACTCACCCTAAGTTTTTTCCAGTCAAAAGACCAAGGTTTTATGAACATAAAAGAATTGATATTCATTTTATTTCGTTGAATACTCTAATATCATTTTCTGTAATTTTGTGTTTATTTGGCAAACTGACTTTGAAAATATAACAGCGTAGAAATTTCGTGCCTCATTTCATTTGGACTGGATATGTAAAGGTTTCTAGTAACATAGTTTTTGAATACAAAAATTCAATTTTAGTTTTCCTTGTGCAAACCGGGCGCAGCACTATTTGGAACATGTAATTTTGGGTCTTATTGACCCATAAATACTCGACTATTCCTTTTTCCAAGGATTTAAATGTAGTACATAGTTTTCTTTTATATATTTAATGAATCTTCGTACTTATAACGTGGACCATCCGCCCATGGCTCGGGCCTTTGCATTGAAGTTTCTTTAATATATATTGGAAGATCCGTTCCTGGATGGTCACAGCGCCAGCGGCTTTTTACTATGAACTTTAAAATCATGAATAAACAAATTATTCAAGTTCATGTACACTAGTTTGAGTATATGAAAAGTCAATAATTGAGGCGTATTGTACAGGGTGTGTTTGCCAAGCGAAGAAAAATTACCTTTTAATATGTATTGTATCATTTATTATACCAGTGAAGAAAGTTAGGATTATCTCGATAGTTTGTCGCTTTCGTTCTCTTGGACAAGAAGGGTTCAATTATAGGTATATGCTAATAAAACTTGAAAAGACATCTTTGCTTTGGTTGTACGAAATCCCTTATACCAGCTGACGAACGATTGCAGGTTGACCAGGAACATGCTCATTATTCTTTTTTGATTTTCGGTGTAATTCCCATTTTCTATCAGTGACATATTGTAAAAAATGAAGAAAAACCACTGTTCTATGACAGTAATTTTACTTGGTGATATTGAAATAAAACCACAAAGTAGTTTTTCGCCAATTATAGGCCGTTGATGAAGCGCACTGCCGAGGTGCGGTCCACCACAGCCGGTATAAATGGTATATATCTCATAAATCAAATCACCAATCAACGTGGCGGTTTTAACTTTGTAAGTATGCTGTAACTGCAAATGACAAGTACATTTATTTCACGTTTGTTATAGCGTGGAGGTGTAGGGTTAAATCCAATGAGCGTTTGGTACAGATAATTGTCTATTCAGAATTTCGGTTATCCGCGGACTCGGCTGCCTTGAAACTTGAAAAGTTTCTAAACGTCGACTTTCGGACGAACTGGTTGTGGTTATCCAACAGGACTAAACAATTTAATCGTAACTACGATGGTTTATTGTTTGAAAAATTGAGTAAACTTTTTGCGCTAGGATTTTTTCAGTGCACAGGTGTATATACAGATATATATATTTGAAATAAACAATTGACGTCTGGTACTTATATAAGTTACAAAATATGTATGTATATGGGCATATTATCTATATGTGCCCGAACAATATAGAAATCAAATATACTTCAAATAAAAATTCTGTACATATTTCAAACATTTTATCTAGGAATAATGTATGCATTATCCTAATAAGGCCAAGAATACATAAATGTAGGCAATACATAGAATGACATTCCAAATCGCGCCGGGCCGCGATGGCCTAGGGATTGAACATGCTCGCATCGCAGGTTGAAGATCACGGGTTCGAGTCCCGTCGATTCCGGCTCGCTTATCCATGCCCACCACTCAACCCCAGGTGCAATAGCCTGGGTAGGCTGAGCCGAACGGGTAAAGATCACATCTTTCCATGACCCTGCCCGTCTATAAGTGGCCACTGTTACAGGACCTTGGACAGATTGGTCCGCGCTAAAAAGTGGCTATAAAAAAATCACACCTGTATAGCACTTGCCAAGACTCGCTTCAACAACGAAGCTAATCACTCGAGTAAAAAGCAGAAAAGGAACATTAGGATTACGTATTCCTTGAGTATTTTTTTAGTATTGTAAGTTTACGATATCTATCAGCTAGTAATTGATATTGTTTTGAAATATGTATCGGTTTCATCCTTTATTTCCGGTCTTTTCAGCGAAACCGGTACAGTGGCTGTAGCGATTAGGGTTCCAAATATGTCCTGCTTACCTTATATGCCCTTGTTTGATCATCACACGCCTGAGAATTTTCAGAATAATTTTTTCTCTTTCGCTTCTTGGGAATTTTTTTATTTTTCATAAACCATTTCTTGATTTCATTCATTTTTATAAGTGCACTGTAAGGTTCGTTTACGCATTGCAACACTTCAATCATCGCATTTGTGTCACTTTCTGCAGAATGTTGATCAGGAATGAAATATTTCGCAACATAATTTGAATATGCAGAATCTAAATTAAACGGACCGGTGAATTTCTTTGCGGCTTTTGCGAGTTGACGAACTGCCACGATTGCTTGACCGCTAAAGTATTCAGTGAAATGATCTTCCATTTCTAAATTCGTAATACAGTTTCGAAGAAAATTGAAGTCAAACTCATTTGAACAATAAGCAACCAAACACGTAGGTGGGACTTGACGATCCAAAAAATTCTTTAAAAGTAAAAGTGTATTTTTAGTGATCGGAAGTTTATTTCGTTCGCGCAATTTATCATTGGTGAGATGACTTATATTTGCAACAATATCAGGTATTTGGCGCAACGGATCAACAGCTATTCTGAGCCTATCAACGATCCTAGGAACGTAACTAACATTTTCCCCCACTGCGTATTCGGGGTTACATTCAATGCATTCCCTCTTGCGTGCTGCTGCAAAACACATTTCTGTGATACTATCTAAACGTGGACTCCATCCAGTTGTTTCCAAATCAAAAAACACAAACGTCTCTATTTCTTGATCTTGAAGTTTGTCACAATTCGATGACGACACAGTGAATTCCGAATGCTTTTCCGAACCATCTGAATTTTTCTCAACCTCAGGTTTTCCATAATTAATATTATTTAATGTCTGACATCGAAGTAACTTAAAAACTTCGCAAGCATCCACACTAACACAAAAATTTGCAAGAAGAATTGTCAGTTTTTCTGCACTCGATTTCTCTTCCGACATTTCGTTTTGACATACTGTAAGTCTTTGTCGAAAAATTTCCATTTCTTTTTTTGCCCCCATAGTTTTATCAATTTTTTTAAAGCTATTCCGTATGTCCAGATAATATAAAAGATTATTTTGTGGGTTGTCAAGTGGTACACCAACTCGATCGAATTCCGACTTGAGTCGACTTACTTTATTCTTGGCATTGCCAAGGAAAGTCAAACAAACTGGCGGATCTTGTAAATTCAGAAACGATTTGATAATTAGTGCTGCGGTTTTATCAAAATATTTTTTGTTGGAGTTTATGATATCGGCATCATCATAAGACTTTTGGTCGAAGAATAAAACACATTTGTCATGAATTCTCGGCAATTGCAGATTTTGCAGTTTAGTTTTCTGTTCGGTGAAAACGTCCACTCGGTGTATCGCAAGCATGGATATTTCGCAAAAAGTTAAATCCCTCTCAAAACTTGTTGTTTCCACACAAACTAAAGTATATACTTTGTCAAAATCCATTTCTAAAGTTACCCGAACTAAATATCTTGAAGTGTAACTACAACAGAGATAAAAATAATTTTCTATAGGTGTCTTGAGTGGAACGCAATCCGATTCTTCTCGTTGAAGATTTCTCAACAAATACTGCGCATACACTACATCCGATTATAATAGTGAAACTTTCACCATTTCAATTCGCCTCTTACGACACACAAGAAATATTTTAGGACCATTCCAAAGCCCATACCTACAGGGCCTAAAAGATCCGATCAATGCGCTAGACTAATTGTCAATTGTTCAAACTTACCGGTTTGTTCCACCCGGGTGCTGCCTCGCTGCATGCCAATTTGAAGGAACTGAATCGTTTTTATGACCTCACCAGCTGACAAAGCGCTTTATCAAGTGATGTTTGTATAGACATCGAAGATTAAATATCCAATACACGAACCTATACAACAAGAACCTTCTAGAAATGATTTAATTTGTTACTTATTAATTCCTGTTGACTCGGAGAAAACAGCACCATATAAAGAATTTGAGCAATAGCGTATTAACGCATATATTTACTTTCTGGGACTGACAAACATATATATTTATATCACATATATGTTTATCTAAAAGATAGGCGTAATACATATATGTTTATATGTTAACTTATCTAAAATGTCCAGTCCATTAGAAGCTTTTTGGCATTCAGAATTTCGAAAGTCGGTTTATTTTATCTGCTCGATTCTTTTTAGCTGTGTATCTGTCTTGACTCTTGCTTGCTATGCGTGTAACTCTTAACGGGCCCACTTTTATAAATATATGTGCAATTTCTTGATTATGACGTCAATGTGAGTTTTTCATATACTTTATAATAGCCCTAACGTATTTCTTATGTGTCGTAAAAAGCGACTAAACGGAACAAAATGGTAGATAATTTTACCATCGCCCAGGACAGATACCATTCCCTGCATTTTACCCTGGCGGCGGCGGCCTAAGCGGTGTTATCAATCTGTGACTCATGCGTAACAAAACATGTACGGTCAAAATATGTTTCTGATTCCTATGACTCAAACCAAACAAAACATATTCAGGCTAACTTTTTCTGACTGGGATCAAATTATTACAACGATCTCCGCCTTGATATGATTCACTATAAATTTGCTGAATATATAATACCGGCGATTTTGTGGTTTGTGATTACCGTCAGATACAGACGATTTTAGCATGCATATGCGGCATATGTTAGTATATTCTACCAAATTTTCGGGGCCGGGAAAATAATGGGAGCTTTTTTTTGATATTCAGTTATTTATAACATAGAATCAACTGAGAAGTATTTGGTCCCAAACGTGGTGCACTTTGTCTGGATTGGAAACCGAACTATGCAAATTTAAGATTACCTGGCGTTAATAGGAGCTGCCACGAATCAGGTATTTTTACTGATGTAATTAATCGTAATACAGGACGTGATTGTAGAGTTCTGGGAACCTGGTTACTCGTAAAAAACTGGTAATATTTTTGCGCCATACAAAACAGATCATATTCTAGGATATACCAGAGATATACATTCATCGCGATGTAGCAGGGTACTGTTATGGACACGATTTTTTATGGAGCTTGTATTTTTTTAATACTTAATTTGGGAGATACCGAAGAAACCGTTGTCATAAAGTATTAGAAGGTTGAGAAACATGAACAAAAGTAGAAAATTTTTCTTAACGTACGGAACTTTGTCAAATAATTAGGATGAAATTTTCCATAAAGCTGCGTCAATAGCTGCTAATAATATAAGTGATTTATTGCTAAAATAATTAATAATAAAATGTCGGTGACTAAATAATCATAATATACTGTACTGATGGACCCTTTACCAAATCACAAACAGATTTATATTTTGAATAGCGCTGTAAAACGGACAACAAATTCAGACCATAAATACACCAAAAAATCAGTCATGGAAAAAATTGTCTCTTGATCTTACGGGATTTTGTTTTTTTTACTGAATGGCAGTGAAGGCAATTAAAATCATGCTGAATTTTTTTATCGTTCTAGAAACCTGACACGATTAGATTTCATTACGCTGTCAACGAACCACAAGGAGATTTGTGGACCAGAGCAAAACAAGAAATATCATGCTTGAAGTTAATCAAATTTCATCCAATCTTAACACTTCAAGGAAATAAAGTGGGCACTGTTATACACCAGACTGACATCAGAAGGTATGGAGGTAATTTCATAGTTTGTCTAATTGCTTGTAGTATCACAGCTGCAGGAATTCTCGTGGAATGGACTATCATTGGCTAATGAAAAATCAGCCGGTGGAACCCAATAATTTTTTTTTTCTTAAGCAGAAGATACAGAAGAACCGCGTCTCTACGGCGCGATCTATCGGTGTCCTGTGCTTAACTTAAGACTTTTTCTTTATATTTTCTGATTAGGAATCCACTCTATACAATTTAGGTGTCAAATAACTATTAATGCAATTCGACTCCCCATTATACGTTCAGGGAAAGCGTCACTTGTCTGGATGCAAATAGACTCTGTAAAAATCACATTATGAGTGAAACTTGACTTGGTGGAAATTGACAGAGTGCAAACTCATTGGGTTCGATTTGACTCAATTCTAGCTGGATCCAAGTTTACAAGGTGTTTTCTCATTTGATGAAATTCTACTGGGCGTAATGAACTTAGGTGCAGCCACATTAGGCATATACCAAGAAAGAATTTGTATATATGACCTAAATACTCAGGGATGTCTTATTATGTTCAGGATCCTTAGGACAATACTATACGTTATCAGCCACATCAATGTTAAGGTACTTTTTAAATTCTATAAAGTGATTTGTAGTCTTGGTTCGCAAATGTGCAATTTTATAATATAATGAAAAATTATGTGATAGGTTTTCATGAGATTGAATCCTTTGTAGAATCCAAATTTTACAAGAAGAGGGTGGCATCTATGTCGATTCCGATGCCATGATCCTACGTTCAATGGATCCACTGAGAAAATATCAGTTTACGATGACTAGAACAAATGCCGCTTTGAGTAAGTATGCTGATATACTGTTTTGTTTGTTCCTAATTTGAATATTTCTCTAATTCAAAAACGAATGATTATCAAGAATCGGATCAAAGCAAAAGCATTTTTCAAAAAATTGTAAAGACACCAAAATTGCCATATATTTTTTATTTTATGATTTTTTTTTGTGAATAACCCGGTCCATTTATGCCCACATGTCCATCTATGCCATTTACGGGAATAATGATGCGAAATGCATTCAGTCGCAGATCGGAGGAATATCGACGCTTACACCCAACACAGCTGGACTTCTTTGCAGTTGCTTTGTATGCATTTTTTTGTTACAGATGCTCTCAGAGTTTTTTGCTAGAAGGCACGCTGGCTAGTCAAACGACAAAACATCGAACCAATGACCTTCGTGACAATCCGATCGCGATCTGCCGAATCACCGATCTGACATTGATGAAGATTGAGCCTTATCAATAGCGCCCGCCGGGCTAATCTTGGTGTAACTACATATACAACAATCGCTGAAGAAGAATTAAGATTGCATGATTCAACTTATGGTGCGGCAGCAAGAGCGACTCTCTTTCGTACACAAGACTTAATATTTTTGACTGCAGAAGCAGCATAATCACATAACAGAACGAAGCCAAAACCTATCAAGAAATTTGCACCAATCCCACCAGGACATCCAAAAAAATTAACCAGTCTCATATGTACAGTAAAAATAGAACAGAACAAAAACCCTACCCTCACACCCCTGAAATCACAGAATTTGTCACGATAATATGATGAATGTACAGAACAATCAGAAAGACAGTAAAAAAAAATCAAGATTTTTTTGAAATTGAAATTTGTAAACCGTCAATGCATTTGTGGAATCTGAAACTTTTTTCCAAGGTACTCAACATCTGTATTTTTGTATGTAATTTTTGCCATGAAGGAACAACTTAAAAATAAATGTTTATTAAAATGTTACTGAAAACTTGTTTAACAAAATTTCAAGGCTGGTTTGAAGCAAGGTATGGACAATAAAAGATTTTCATGTATTCAGTTAAATTTTGTGATTAATTCAATTTAAATATTACACAGGAGATAATAAGTTTTCCTCAGAAACTCAAACAGTGATCTGGATAGAACGAGGTACGAAATTATTTGGCTGGTTTGAAGTAAGATAAAAATTTCGTACTGTACCGTACTACTACCCTTGCCTGTGGGTACAGGCTTTATTATAGTCCTAACGTATTTCCCGTGTGTCGTAGAGGCAAATAAAAGAATCAAAAAAGGGGTAGATGATTTTACCGTCGCCCAGGGCAGATACTACTCGCTGCACTGTACCATGACAGTTCAGTTCCGTTTGGGATGTTTCCGTTTAGACTGCTGTTGCTGGTACTACATCTTTTAGTAGCTCTTTGCTATTGAGTAGACGTTGGTTGTTTCCCTTTGGGAACTGCTTCTGGCCTCGCTTTGAGTGAATTTCAACAAAAAAAAAAACGTATATATAATTCCTTTTTATTTTACGAACAATATTAAGTTCGTGTTTCTACTTTTAACCCCACCCATTTTCTATTACACTGGCTCGATGCTTGGGCGCTTCATGGTGAATAACGTATGAATATGTTAAAAACATCATTTCCTTGTTGTTTAAGATCTACAAATGTTTTTGTTCTCACGAAATGGGCAAAATTTTGTAATCAAAACGTCAAATCAAATGATTTCTATAACATTTATAGCTACTAAATTATACTTAAAAAAAGATGTACCACGAACATCGCGCTATAATCAATATGTTAAAACCGGCAGGGCAGTGTAAGGGTCAAGTGTTTACACATGTCATCTAGGTTTTATAAGTTTTGTTAAATTAAATTTCAAGATTTAAGATTATTAAGTATCAAACGTGAAACGCGCGACAAACTATTTCGAAAAAAAGAAACTAAAAAGTATAATGAAAACATAAACAATTTCCTGTTTCCTGCGACATGTGATTGAATTATCTAGTGCCCATATTTGAAATATATGATAAGAATTGCTTGCTCTTTGATATTTACCAGCCGGACAATTTCTCTTGAGTCATGTGCACCTGTATTTTTGTATAAATAAGAATTAATTTGGTGGACAAAACACACAAGAGTGTCCAATTTTCATTGGTAAGTTAGACCCCTATTCTCCGTGTATAGGAGACTTTCCGTCGTTGAAATTTTATATCATAAAAAAATGCTTTCGTTTGCCTGATTGAAAATAAAATATTCTGTTTCGATTTATCTTTACTCTTTATTTACATATTTATCTTTTCGCTTGAGCATTTTAGGACCTTTCGCGATATCATGCAGGCTGAGAAGCACTCAAACTCGGAGCCAATATGTATTTCGCAGGATCACATTTGATATCTTTCATCAAAGAATTTTGTCCACTAGTCAATGGGTTCTTTAAACAAATACGTTTTTTTACAAAATTCTGGACAATAAAGACTTTTCTGACGTTTCCACCGACGTATCGGTATATATATATATACAAACATGTTTGGGACGCCTGGTATCCCTGTGCAACATGATACGGATAAAAATATGCAGTCCACAGATGAATAGTGTGAGATTGACTAGAGAAATTGTTTCCCGGCGTTGTAGTACTTAAGTGTGCACATAAAATGATAGCAATATTCATATGTTGGTCATGATCACTGACAGCTGAAGTGTGGAGGTAGGAGTCTAATGCGAAATATTAGGCGGGACCCCTCCCTCCACCGCCACCGCTTCCTTTTTACACTCTTCACCGCGATATTTTCACTTTCTGGGTTATATTGCTACAAAATAACATTATCGAATAAGTTTTTTTCTGTAAAATTTCACCGTGTTATGCAAAACGACGAAATATTTTTTCATCACAAGCGTGGTTTCATAAAACTGTCAATTTACCCTCATCGTCGTCCAGTCGGACTTGCCGAAGTTCTGAGGGAATGAAAAGTCAACAGGATCTAGGAAATAGTAGTGTGAAATACATAGAAAAACGAAAAATCAAAGCAATTGAATTAATTCATTTTCTTAGTTACAGTATTTACTATCTCCGGTTTACTATTTTAATAAAATCTTGATTTTTTTGATGATCTCACTTTTTTAAACTACCAAGTACTCCTTACAATCCAGGTAAATTCACTCGTTTTAGTTGTATTGGTTGATATCTCTTAATAGCCTTTTGCTTCGTTCTGTTGTGTGCTTTAGATGCTTCTGAAGTCAGAAATATCAAGTCTTGTGTGCCGAAGAGAGTCGCTCTTGCAGCCGCACCATAGGTTGTATCGTGCTGTCTTATACCTTCTTCAGTAATTGACGTATATGTAGCTTCACCTACCTCGTTGGGATGTACGTGCAATACATAGTGCTCTGATATATCGAATGAATCTTTATGAAAACAACCGTGACCGTCAAACCACGGTTTGGGTCTTTGTAGCGAAATTTCTTCAATATGTATTGGAAGATCTGGTCTTGATTGGTGGAGGCGATACGAGAGAGTGATGAAGTAGTCATCCTAGCATCAGTATAAATTGAGTAATTAAATAATAATCTTTAGCTGCAAATACCGTTCAACGGTTTAAATCTTCTCGAGAAGGCGCTTTAAAAGGCTGGAATAATAAAAAATTCAAACTGCTTCGAACGTTCTTTCGAGAGCGATCGAATCACCAACAATTTCCATACATATAGAAAATAGCCAGTTTTTACTATGGTCTCAACAAATTATTTTGGTTGTACAATGACGTTAAAATATGAAACTTCGCCTCTATTTTCCCTATGAACAATTCGCAACTGAGTTGAATAAATTTTGGTTTGGATCACCGACCTGAAATGTCAACAGCTAGGCTGAGCATATTATGTATTTGCCATTGTATTACCCATGAAATAAAAATAAATGGTAGGGCAGGCTTGATATAATCAAAGCAAAAAACATCATTTTATATTAGGATCATAAGTGCTACCAAGATTATTTTAATTTGCAAATTTTTGAAAAATGAAAAATGTATGTACGTTTGAGTAGGCGATTCCAAGGTTTTTATAGTTACCCGTAATTTTCGGGATAGGCACTACCAGTATTGTTACTTTCGAGTTATTTTCCATTTACATGGCACATCGGGCTGGGAAATTCGATTCACTGATTCGAATCGATCTGAAGCACAAATAGGAATCAATCGTGGAGGATTCATATAAACATAAAATTGCTAAATAAAATGACTTTCCCAAAAATCGATTCTATTCGAGAATTTTTGCCCCTTGAGATTGGAGTGGAAATTGAGAATACATCGCTTTTATGCTCTTATAAGTGATTCGTAAGTAGAAATTCCTAGATTTTCATAATGGCGACATGTAAACATCAACAGTAAAAATGTGATATTTTATATTCATATACAATTAGTGATTCCATCCAATTCGAAACAATTTTCTGAATCTCATTCGAGTTCCGAATAATTCCGTTTTGCCCACGCCTAATTCAAATGGTTTTCCCATTTCTGTAATTGGCAAAAATGACTTCGCTCTCAGATTATTTTCCATTTAAAAAAGTCATTATCCAAATAACTTTGATAAACATGACTCAATGATGGATCGTGCCGTTCATGCTTGGTAAGATGGACTTTCTGAGTAGCATAAGACATGAACCATGCCGGCTTCAAACTGTGCGTCATGTCGTAATAGAGGAGAAAAGAAAGCAAAGCGGGTGGCTTTTTTGTCGCTCATAGCAGATACCACTCACTGCGCCTCATTAGCTCTTTACAACTAAGTAGTTTTTTTCATGCGTTGCCCCCTGTCTTGCTCAGAGCGAACTTCATTACAAAATACATGATAGCAAAAAGAGAAAAAGTAGATTTATACAGATTTGGAAATCCAATTCTATACATCAGTTTAAAGTATTTACATACCTGTGTATGTCTTGTATAATTCTATCCATTTCAGCAGAAAAGAGGAATTTGGTTGGGATATTATGACCCCACTATCTGAAATAAGTTAAAAGATATGGTAAAAACCTAGGATGAGTCTTGTAGGTACGTGATTTAGAATGTGGTAACATTGAAATTCATACTTGTCACAATAGTCATGGCTGATTTTATTTTTGCCCATAGCAAATAACACTCATAACAATTTAACATTGCGGTTTAGTTTATTTAGATGTTTTCCGCTCAGTAGGCTGTTGCTGGTACTACATTTTGTAGTAGCCAATAGAAGGCTATTTTAGCGAACCTGGAAAAAAATGCTTTTGCGTACTTTTAAGATTAATCGATGAGGCGCTGTGTATAAGACGCAATCACTCTCGTGATAGCTGGGCGGTTCATTCGCGTCATTGTGTCTTCATTGCCTCATTGGTTTGTCTGTCAGTACTTCACGGGCATTGCTGACATTATAGGCGGGGATGTTGGAAGGATGGACGATGCCCCGTTAAAACAAAATTTTTAATAATTGTATTTCATTTCCTAAACATAGTAGACAACAAATTTTCAATAAAACAAAACTTACTTTCTATTTTTTATGCCAAGAGCAAATAACACTCCTGGGTGCCACCGGCTGACTTTTTCGTTTAAAACGCTTTGTACTCAATAAATTAAAAATGAAGTCATATACGAAAGAATATAACAGCAAACTCACTGAATGCATCAAATGTTCTTCCCATCGTAAACTCAAATTTTCTCAGTGGATCCATTGAACGTAGAATCATGGCATCGGAATCAACATAGATGCCACCTTCCTCTTGTAAAATTTGGGCTCTAGAAATGATTCAGTCTCTTTATTAGGAGTCACATCTTATCAGTTATAAATATATATCCGAATTGCACATTTTGTAGATGTAAGACGAGTTTGTACATTCAAATAAGTTCAGTAAATTCTCAATAAACTCATGTATCAACTGGAGTATCAATTTTTCTTGTAGAGAAGACGCAGATATGTCAAAAATTAATTATAAATATCAGATATCTCAATAAACTATTCCAAGCATAATATGTTTTTTAAATGGTTTGTATACACCGAAAACATTTTATGTTATAACTTGATTTATTCATTCCGCTGAATTTATGTGTTAAATATGTTGCGCAATTTTACTCTCGAAAATTTATTTTTAGATCATTTCCATTTCCATCATTCCATTTCCAAGTGATTATTTTTGTAATCGTTCCACAAAGGTTAAAGGTGACCTTTCCTCTTTGTTTAACAATATTCAAATACTATGGCCTAGCAACTTTAAAACAAAAAGCTCAATTGAAACAATACTAAAACTAATTTCGATTTGACCGACTGACTATCAGTGTGTTGAGCATCGTCGCTCAACTGTGACTTATTTTCCAATCTATTTAAATACTGTGGTATTTTGCGAATCGGTGGATTTATAAATGTAACACAAATTGAAGGCAGATGTACTAATTTAACGTCCGGCTTAGAAGAAGTGTGAGATGTGACAGATTTATATATATATTGACAAAGTTGAGTGACAGGTTTTGTCGGATAGTACTATGTGAATGTAACTCATATTCAAGGCAGATTTAGTATGTCGATGTCAGATTTAGAAATGGAACATGATATGTGTTAGATTTATTTATCTGACGAATTAAATGTTGCATTCTGTAAAATTTTTTATACCCGACTAGTCGGGTATTACACATCTGTACTATTTATAAATGTGATAATGTGGAGATTTCCGAAAAAATTTGTCCAGAAATGGTTAAAATAGTAAAAATTCGCGTGTCTTTCCATATATAAAGATACAGTCATACCTTCTAATATCAGTCTGGTGTATCACGGTGTCCACTTTGTTTCCCTTGAAATATTAATGATGGCTCGAATTTGATTAATTTCAAACATGGTATTTCTTGTTTTGCTCTCACCCATAAATCTCCTTGTGGTTCGTTATCAGCGTAATGGAACTTAATTAAGTCGGGTTTCTGAAAAGGTAAAAGATCAATTTGATTTCAAGTTCCATTTCTCAATCAAGGTATCAGAAAGATTTCAGTTTTTGTATATCTTTGTCCTACTTTTTATTCATTTCAGGGCGTCACTTCACAAACAATTTTATGCAAAATGCATTATGATAACTTCTGTGATTTACTTTTCATTGCCTCGACAAACAGAAATACTTTGATCTAAATTATTCGTGTATTGGTATATAGATTTTGCTCATGTAGATTTTCGCACATTGAGAGTTGGAGAGGACAGAAAATAATTACTCAGTTAATCGTATACGTTTTGGTGCTAGTATGAATGGAAAAATATAATCGCGTTGTTTGCACAGGTATTTATCATTATATCGAAGCTCATACCCTCAAAATACTCGTTGCATTTCCTATTTCACAGACGTTAGGTTCACTCCAAATTATACATTTTAGCATTTTCGATTCGCCGTCCTTGTAAGCTTCGTTATTTTATATAATATGCATATTTATACAATATATTATTGCTTATCATATTTTAGATACTAAACAGTAAAAACAGAAACTATTCGGGGACATAAATTATGTCTTTTCATGCGAAGCGATTGATTGATCAGACTTGATATATTATGATTGCTCACTCGCATTATTAAAAATACCTGATTTGCGGCAGCTCCTCTTAATGCAAGGTAATCGTATATCTGCAAGGTTCGGTTCCCAATCCAGACAAAATGTACCACGTTCGGTACCAAATACTTTTCGGTTGATTCTGAGTTTTAAAAGATATTAAAGAAAACATATGTCAATTAGAGCTCCCATTTACCTTGAAAACATTGTAGCTTATGCTAGCATGTTTTACTGAGTATGTATATTGTAACAAAAATGAAGAGCATTTACCGTTCATTAGCAGTAAATATATATTGCCATACATACAGATAGCTTTAATATTGAGATTTATGTCAGGCTTGGACTGTTGATGGATCGTGTTGCGGATTCCACCAGTCGTCCATAATTAGCATAAAAGTACAGAGCGTAGATTTAATTTAATATCAACGCACAGAAATACTGCATTTTTGTTACAGTGCACAGGAGAAAGAGGCGCCATATTTGGTCAAAATCTCAACATCATCAGCGCATATTAGGCCATCGCATTAAATCGTTAAAATCTAAAGTGCACCAGTGTAGTGAGGGCAATCCTGTTTTAAGTAAAACTAGGTGAAGTAAAACCAACTTCCCAGAAAGCTAGGTAAACTAGTTTCACTTCATTAAAAACGAGCCAAACCAGGTAGTCGTCCTTTCGCTGCATTTACGACATTTTTTTTGCAAATTTGAAGATTGAATTCCGTGAAATTTCTATTTCCCAAACATTTTCACAATGAATATATGATTTGTTTTTCATACTAGGTACCTACGTTTTAGAATCAGGTGAAAACTTGGTAAATGTTATATTCGGTAAATCAGATATTCGTGGAACTAGGTATAGCTACTTTGAAAATGGACCAATCTAGGTATACTAGATAAACTTGGCACTTCCACCTATAGAATTGACAACGTTGTACCAGAAATTGTTCCTGTGCCGTCCATCTCTGGCTGATAATTGACTAAAATAAATAAATGGTGGTTATGAAACTATAGATAAAAAGTACCAAATGTCTTCTCATTAATATTAACGAGATTGTTTGTAATTTCAATGTCATTAGAACTTTGTGATGTCAGATTAGATAGATAAGACATACTAAGTCGCCGCCGCCGCTATAAGACTTTGGGTTTGTTTTACAGTATGCCCGTCTTGTAATTCCAATCCAACCATTTTTTAAAATCAAACCTGAAAACCCATACTTTCCCGTAGCAACAATCCTGTCCTTCTACAAGTGTAAGCTATTACAGGGTCTTGCTCGGGGCGATACACACCAAAGAGTGACAAAAAAAAAATATTCCCTTGTAGAAAAATACTCAAAAGGACGAAATCGTGAAAGATAGGTAAAAAGTCGTAATGAAAAACTTTATAACGAGGAGCAGTCACGGGTCACATGAAAAGCTAAACGGAACCAAAGTGAATTCCAGAAGTATATGTATGAAGGTGATAAACCAGCATCAGCGAGTCAGGCATTTTCAAGTGTAAACGAAATTTTATAACGTGGTAACGTGGAGCAGTCACGCGTTACACGCATGGCTGAACAAACTAGTATCAGCGGGTTGGCCGTTGTTGGGTGTAAATGAGGACAAAATAAATCGAGCGTCAATATACTAAACAACACAGTGAAAAAGAAAATCGGGTGGACGAAACAAATCAAGTCAGCGGTTGTGTGGCCATGAACCCATAGAAGTTGTATCCTGTTAATTATATTAAAATTATTATTATAATGTATAATTAAACACGAAAATTCAGCGACGGAAATGATTTAAATCTAAAAGTACTAATGTTCAAAAAATTAAAATGATAACTAAAATGCGTTCCGAGAAATTTTTTATACGCTCCTTCACTATATTATTGTATTGGACCTTGTCGTGATAGCAAAACAAGTTATAACTGTTACCGGGATTTCGCCCGCAATCCGTGCTGGTGTATGGTGCTTTATCGCATATCTGGTAACTATCATCTTTGTTGATTTTGTAGCACTTTTCTTCTTGATTGACTGGGATCGGCCTCTGTTCGTTGTTGGCAAGGTTATTTTTTGTGACATCATCGGGGATCTAATTAAAAAAGATTTGCATTAGCTTATATTATCACATATTTTTTAAATCAGATCGAATCTTCACCACTCTGAAATTTTATTTTGTCAAACGTAAGCCACAGAAGGACGTGCCTATGCGGCACGATCCATCTGTGACTCATGCTTAACAAAACATATTGGGTCAATGAATCTTCGACTGTTATCTTACTGAGCATTTGCTAATGGTATACCACAACATGTAAACATGGCGCGATTCTTTGTTAATTTCTTTTAGTTTCCCGTTGACCTTGCTTGTTTTTATAAGGCATAATACTCTTCACTAATATTTTGCGCAAGCTTGATATAAGCACTTTAATAAAATGCAGTGAAATCGCCGTTCTTTGAGAGTCGGACTCAAATCGACTCCGGTGATTATGAAACATAAATGTACAAAATTTCCGTAGGTCAATTATTAGCTGTTGATAAAAAGCCACACAGAGACGCGGTCATAAATTTCAATTTTTGTGTATAGACGGTAAAATTTTGAATCGGTCAACAGATATCTATCAAGAATAGGGATTACTTCGTCCACACTCTTACATTTATTGTAGTTTGCTCTTTGCGCTCCATCTGTTTCGGGAAATTTTTCTAGTATGATATGTCTCTTGCTGCCCGGTTCTGAGCAAATTAAAAAGTTTATAAACCAGTCAGTATCCAGCAAATTGGTGAGGAAAGGCGAGAATTAAAAAGAATGAGGTCAATACATGGCGTCACATTGAGCCTCTATCTGAATATTAAACCATGGTTGGATTTATAGTTCAATTCAAAAGAACTTCGAAATTCATTTTATTTAAAAAAGATTGTTTCAACATTTCATATTAACGAAATTGCAGATATTTGACCCTTTTGCTCAAAGTCACGATTCATGTCAAATTTTACTAAGTAAAATTTGTCATATATCATGATTTCGCTGCAAAATGAATCAAGTTTAGAATGACTAGAATGCAAAATTCTTTTAACCAGAGTTATAGAGTACCTGACTCAGTTAGGAAATCCATATTAAAAGTACTTACATTTTTTATCCACGACAAAGATTGTTCTTCCCATACTTTGACTAGTATTAGAATAAGCACTGTCGTAATGACTAATATTGCCAACACATTTTTTGCTCTCTGTATTTTTAAAACCTTCATGCTATTTTTGACATTAAATTTAGTTAATACCTGAAGTAAATTTGAGGATATTATCAAAGTTTGTGTTTAGGGCTCGGCAAAATCGAATTATTCAGAATTCGAGTTTGATTCGAATAGGATCGATTTAGCTACTCAATGTGAATACCATTTTTCCTATTTCTTTTATTATAGATGATGTATGTTGTGAAAATCGAAATATTTATAATTGATTGTGTGTTTTTAATTCACAATCCATGTCTAAGAGCAACAATTTTCATAATTATTTTCATCTTTTATTTCGTTAAAATTGAAAATTCTAGTTCATTTAGCAAGTTTTGTTCCTATTCTATATTGATTCAATTCATTCAAAAATAGTGCTTCGAATGAATTAAAATCTCCAAATCGAATTGCCCAGCCGAGGTTATACTTTAGAACTGTTAAAATACTACGGAATTTACAAAGCAATTTATATGTTTTTTCATGGAGTGTCATCATCAAAGTATCAGATTATTGGCGATTTTTTCTTTTCATTTTCAGTTATTTGAACATTTCCTTTCCTGCGTGTTGAAATAACTAAATTTCTCATCATATTCTCCCTTGAAGTCAACCCTCTATGCCTTCACACAAACGTTTTTTCTGCAATATACACTTACTGTAAAATGAAACCTCACTATCGAAACCAGTTCCCTGAAATTTTATACATTTCTGCGTTCTGGTTTATTGAACACGGGGTATTGTTGTATAAGAATATATCTCTGCTTTGTATAAAGTTTAAATAAAACTCGACAGAAAATAATTGTTTTGAATCGAAAGAATACACAATATGTTCTTCGGCGTAGGAAAATAAGTTACCTGTAAAAAAGTCACCCGGAATAAAAGATGCAAGGAAAAAAAGTCGCCTACTAAAATTAATCTATTTGACTCTACATTTTGTAACGTTTGGGTATTTACCCTGTATAACCACGGAATTTAGAATAGCCCTGATTAGGGATGTACCGATGTATCGGTATCGGCGAGTATCGGTATCGGTTTAAGGTTCTTTCCTACAACAGTCAGGTTTTGAAGTTTGATTACGAGAGTAAAGTTATTACCGCACCTAGAAATACAATTCTCAGATTCAAGGTTGGAATTGATTTGGTAAATTTAGCCTCCTGAATATAGACTTAAATATTGCGTATAAAGATACTTCAAAAAAAAAAAAAAAAAAAATGTGTACTCGTTTGTGTGATTTAACAAGTTTTTCACAATCAAGAATATTTGTTTTGTCGGGAACGTATTTCCATTTAAACTTTTTGAATTTTATACCTATGCATTGTACGTCTGTCCTTTCTTGCGAGATTCTTGTGCTACGATCTATCATGCCTGTATCTGTATTAATGGAAGAGAAGACTGCGTCACACGGTGCAAGGGAATGGCGACTTGAGCATCCTTCCTCAAATGTTTGTGGCATCAATATTAAATATTAAATATTTTTTCGTTTTTAAAAAAATCACGCCATTCAATCATGTACCATTCGTGCCGAAGCAGATTCCCGACTTGGATCTAAGCATCTAGCAAGTGATAATAACTGGACAGGTTGCTAAACTAAATTTGTCCATGTAAAAAGATCAAAAAGGATAATGTTATTCCCTATCCAATCCTTTTTTTCTTTCATATTGTCGACTTTAGCTCTTGAGATAACATCCAGTAACATCCCATTTCTGAACAAACACTTTAAAATGTCGCAAAAAGGATGAATTTTGTAGGGTAAATTTTTTTCCGAGCAGTAAAGTTTATCCATAAATTTTGGTGAATATTGAGAATAATATATTTATACAATGGTGTTCGTGTCGACTTACCTAAGAAAGGAGATCAATCAGCGTTTTAGTTTAAATAAAAACACTAGAAATCATAGTCTAACACCAAGTATCGTTTTTTGTGCAGTTTAGTCAGTTACGTATCACTGAGGGGTGGCACCTACGAGGTCCAAAAAAATACGAGCAAAAAAATCATTGAGACGACCTTTCATCATTTTCAGTTATATGAATCTTTCTCATCCTACAATCTCGAGATAGGTAAACTAGTTGTTATATTCTCCTTAAGCCAACCTTCCATGCCTTTTCATTGCTGTGAACGATCTGACTAACGTTTTTCCTCTAATACACACTTACTGTCGAATGCAGTTTTAATATTGCGAAAAAAACCTGTAAATTTTATATGTTTATTCGTTCTGGATCCTAAAGCACGAGATATCATTGAATAAGTTATATATTTCTACTTAATAGCTTACCGCTACTACCAACCGTTTAGTGCCACAACAAGCGTTACGCTCTGCAAGCTTTAAGAACATGAAGTAAATGTAGTGAATCAGAAAAACATAAATTGACTTTGATTCAAGAATTAAAATAGTCGTTTTTTTATTTTAACGCATTTAACTAGTTTCGTCCCAATCTGGTAAAGGTTGATATCTTCACAAGCAAGAAATGCGAGTTCCCATTAAGCTGATTTGTTCTGCTGATAAAAAATCGACAATTATATCTGAAAAATCTTGTTCTCAACTTTGACAGAGCGAACTTGTAAAATTCTGAAATTGCAAATCAATCAAGCTCGATGGGTATCTTCATTACTCAAAATATGAATGTCGCGAGTTCGAAAATCACATCCTTCGATTTTTGTTTTTGATTTTTCATCGATATCTAGAAAGATAACTACTGAATTCCAACAACTTTTCATGTTTAGTGTCATCCCCCTATATTCATCAACGATAAAGAGATTTTCCAATACCAAGCCAAACCCCTGTTTTTTGTTTTTACCTCATTAGCATAGTTCCTTACCATTTGAAAATCACGTTGCACCTTTACTTCTATTATAAATATCATTTATGGATTCTGGTAACACGTTGGGCTGAGAAAATCCTTATCTTTTGCAATTCAAATCTGATTCGAACATTTTTTTCCTTATTGTAATGAATCGCCAATTTCATTTAAATACCACATTGGCATATAACTAATATTAGCCAAAATATAAAATTACAGATTTTTGGAAGTTTAATTTCATTTTGCTTTTTTTTCTGCACTGTCAGTGAAAATTTGAAATTTGAAATTTTTGTTAAGCATAGGCACTAATGGATCGCGCCGCAAAAGATCATAAAAAACTCAAGCAAAAAGCTAAATGCCCAAACAAAGTAAGGATAAATCGAAAACAGAATATCTAGTTTGTAGCAAAAAATACAACATACAGTGACGTAACTTTAGGCCATTATTTGAATTCCAAATCTCAACACGTGAGACTCAAATCGAATGAGAAATCAAGAATACAAGAGTTAGCAAGCAAACCCCGCGACGTCAGGGAGTTAATGGAATGAGTGCTAATTGAGGCTTCAAACATGCGTTTTAGGTTTATTATTTTACAACACTGCACCAAAACATGCAACTAAATCAGAGGTCTTTGACAATAATTTTATTTGGCGGTATTGAAAAAAAAAAAAAATTTTTTTGGCCGAATATTGGGATGAAACGCACCGCTAAGGTGCGGGGCATCAACAGCCTATAATTGGTATAAATCTCATCAACATGGCATTTTTTTTTTAACATAGCATAACATTTAAATAAACAGTTACTGCAAATAACCAGTAAGTTTACTGTACTTTTGTTACAGTGTACCTATTTTCTATGGTACCAGTGTTGTAAACTATTACCCGATTACAAAGAGGAATCGATATCAATCAAAGAGAAACATATCCTAAAGGAAATTAATTTAATCAAATTTTAGACACCTCATCTATGACAAATTAAATTCCAACCTTTCTTACGTAGGAGTAGAATTCAATATTAAAAATAGAGTCCAACATGGGCCTGGACCAGACGTTATTGACTCCCATTCAGAGCAAGGGGACAAAAAGGGGTGAGCTCTTTTTGGGCCCAAACTAGAGTGCGGCCCCTGCGAAAATTCGACCCTTTGAAAAACTCGACTCAAGAGCGATGTGCATTTATTGTCTTCTACATTCCTTATTATAGATTGTGTGGCTCTTTGGCGTAAATTTTATCTTAAGATTATTTGGGTCGAGAAATTTAGAATAAAGAATAATTTCGTATCGCGTTAACTTGGGAATAACATACGTTGTCTTACACAACATCGAGCGACATGACCGTATCCCGTAAGAAAATGTTTTCTCGACCGTGTTTTATTGGGTATGTTCCTTCTGTGACACATGCATGGCGCCAGTCAAACAGGACTAGATAACGATACTCGAGGAATATCCGCCTGCTGTTATTTCAGGCAACACAGGAATTGTCAAAATAAAAAAATTTGATACCAGTTCCTAGTTGGGGCGCACTGCGCCGCCAAAGTGTCAAGCAAATATTTTGCCTGAAGCCCTTCATCAACTACACCCGAACCTTCGTCAGACCGGTTGAGAGAGACATACACAGAAGCATTTTCTCAGAGATTTTAAAGATGGAACTAAAGGGGTTAGTTGATTTCTCCTATATTTTGCCGTCTCTTAGGCGGATCGCTATCGCGGTAATGAATTGATATGTCCCTCTCTGCTGTGATTCACCATCTTTTTCTGTTTTGGATATAATAAAAAGTGCGTGTTGCAAATTTGAAGAATTCTTGTCTTTGTCGCAGTTTTGTGGAAAATTCATTCATTATGCTTTGCAACGGCAAATGGCAAAATAAACCACCACGGGCCCGATACACCTGTAACGCCGATTCAACTTGCATTCCGTTATTTAATTAGGAGAGATGTCCTAATTCTTACATATCTATTAAGCTATTATTATGTATGCCTGAACTATTCATAATTTATTTTTGAAAATTGGTATCACAGGTGACACCACGATTGTCGTCTCTTCGATAATCAGTGAGAAATTCCTATTCCTATGATATTACATATAGAATGAGTTGACGTACGTAAAATTTGTAATTGCAGGAAGGTATGATGCTTTCTTTTGAACATTCTATTGCATACAATATTTTAATCTATTTTATTATCTGTTTTATTATTTGTTTATGGTCATATTCTTGCATATTTCATAATAACATAACTTGAATAATTAAGACTAATTAAGGCCTCGTAATTAAGGCTAGGTACCCAAAAGATTTACTTGAGATTAATGTCATCGCCTTCTCTGCGAGATTAAACTTTGACAATAAGAACAAGCCTTTCTTGAGTGTCTATATTTCTAGTCTTTCTTCAATGTCTATATTTAATGAATGTAGTGAACTTGTTAGGCATTGATATTTTATATTCGACAACACCTGCAATCGGTACCCTGACGTTCCGGTTAACTGACCGCCAAACTTAAGGAACCGAAACTAATACGTTAAGTTGCTCTGCAAACGGCGTATTTTTGTTTTAGAGTGTTTGAATTATATAGATTGAAAAGTCTGAATGATATTAAATATTGACATAGAT
>OZ023139.1:18712310-18735891 GCA_963675895.2 Styela plicata | reverse complement strand
CACGCACTTTTTATTATATCCCAAACAGAACAAGAGGGTGAATCACAGCCGAGAGGGACATGTCAATTCGGTTCCGCGATAGCGATTCGCCTAAGAGAAGGCAAAATATAGGAGAAATCAACTGACCCCGTTAGTCCAGTCTTTAAAATCTCTGAGGAAATGCTTCTATGTATGTCTCTCTCAACCGGTCTGACGAAGGTTCGAGTGCAGTTGATGAGGGGCTACAGGCAAAATATTTGCTTGACACTTTGGCGGCGCAGTGCACCCCGACTAGGAACTGGTATCATTTTTTTATTTTGACTATTACTGTGTTGCCTGAAATACCAGCAGAAAGATATTCCTCGAGTATCGTTATCTAGTCCTGTTTGACTGGCGCCCATGCATGTGTCACAGAAGGACCATGCCCAATAAAACACGGTCGAGGAAACATTTTTTGACGGGATACTGTCATGTCGTTCAATGTTGTGTAAGACAACTTATGCTATTCCCAAGTTAACGCGATACAAAATTATTGTTAAATTCTAAAGTTCTCGACCCGAATAAGATCTTAAGATAAAAGTTACGCCAAAGACCCACACAATCTATAATAAGGAATGTAGAAGACAATAAATCCACATCCCTATTGACTCGAGTTTTTCCAAGGGTCGAATTTTCGCTGGGACGCACTCTAGTTTGGGCCCAAAAGAGAGCTAACCCCTTTTGTCCCCTTGTCCCGAATGGGGGTCAATGAAGTCTGGTCCAGGCCAATATTTGACTCCGTTTTCAATATTGAATTCTACTCATACGTAGAAGAACTTTAAGTTGTCATAGATAAGGTGTCTAAAATTTTATTAAATCAATTTCCTTTAGGATATGTTTCTCTTTGATTGATATCGATTCTTCTTCAGTTTACAACACTGGTATCATAGAAAGTAGGTACACTGTAACAAAAGTACAGTAAACTTACTGGTTATTTGCAGTAACTGTTTATTTAAATGTTATGCTATGTTAAAAAAAACGCCATGTTGATGAGATTTATACCAATTATAGGCTGTTGATGCCCCGCACCTTAGCGGTGCGTTTCATCAGCACCCCATATTCTGCCAAAAAAGTCAATTTTAATTTTTTTTAATACCGCCAAATAAAATTACTGTCAAAGACCTCTGATTTCGTTGCATATTTTGGTGCAGTGTAGTAAAATAATAAACCTAAAACGCATGTTTAAAGCCTCGATTAGCACTCATTCCATTAACTCCCTGACGTCGCGGGGTTTGGTTGCTAACACTTGTATTCTAGATTCCTCATTCGATTCGAGTCTCTAGCTTATAAAAAAATGGTCGCTGTCCTTCATACATTCTTACCGCAAATGTGCGCACTCACGTGTTGAGGTTTGTAATTCAAATAATGGCCTAAAGTTACGTCATGTTACGTCATATGGGATGTTTAAACAAATTTTCCTATTTCCGGTCAATATAGCCTTTCCGACTTTCCCCCCGACGCTGATTTTAATATTACCAGTAAATATACGGACATGTCCGCGAAAATCCGAACGCCTGGTAACCCTGTGCAGCTAGACATGGATAAAAATATGCAGTCAACATATGAATATCGTGACATGAACATGAAAAATGGCGAAATTGTTTCGAGTGTGCTATCGGGGAATTCTAATTTTACACAGTTACCCCACATATTCATTTATGTAAAGAGTCGCGAGGTGTGTATTTTGCCCACCCTTCTCCCAATTACTCTAATGCGCTCATAAAATTGCAGCGATATTAATATGTTGGTCGTGATCACTGGCATCTCAAGTGTGGAGATGGGGGTCTGACGAAACTTTTGGGCGGGACCAATATCCCCTTCCCACTCCCGCTACCGTGTTTTACCGTGTTATGTAAAATGACTCGAATTTTTTCCTCACATGATTGATTTTATAAAATTGTCGCATTACCCTTTTTGTCACCCAATCTGTATCTCAACCAAATTCCTCTTTCTGTGAGTGAGTTTCTTTTGAGTATTACAAATGAGTACTAGATCTTGCAACTGAGAGTAGCGGTCATGAAGAGAAATCTCACTCGACTGCGCGTTCCATCAATGTCTAATACCTAATAAAGCTTGTTTTGAAATAAAATTTGAAACTGATTTGCTTCGATATATCTTGAATTGCAGGAAGCGCTAAAATGGGGATCTTCGAGATTATTCACGATGTGAAATCATCTGTTTCCTTTTATGCCATAATAAATTGTTTCCTCTAATTGTTTTCGAAATTGCACGGTAATGAGCACGGTCTCATTACAATCTGAAAATTGGTTGCCGACACCTGTTTTGTCTCGTACGAGTCGCTGCTGGATTGTGCTTCCAAGACGAGATCCATCTGTGTCTCATATTTGATAAAATCCAATTTTTCATTGGCTTGTACGTCCGAAGCAAAAAGGTGTAGAAAGATATTTTTGAGTGGGAACATTATCTTTAAGCTTTGTCCGCAATTTCATTGATGACAATCTGCAAAAGTCAACGGCGCTATCTTCTGAGCATTGTAATAAGACACTATACTTTTTCAAGTAAAAGCTAAAAATGATATCTCTATGAAATGAGTTAAATCATCAAGTTGTAAGGAGGATCATGATCAATTTCCAATTTATCACGTCTACCCAGTCAGGACATTTTGACAGAACATGCTTTGTTGAGCATAGACATGCCTGAGCAAGCGCATATCCTGGTTGGATATTGCTGAGCGATATATAAATGTTTTCACAGTATCAGGTTTTTCGTTTAGTGAGTTGTTCATTTTGCTTAAATTAGAATTAGAATGTGTGTGTGTGTGTGGTTGCAAAAATGGGCATGTACAAGCTATACATGAGTGAAAATATGCATGGATACAAAAGTACATTTAGTGGTTAGGTGATTGGTATCACTGGATTTATCCATGTTACTTACACTGACTGAGGTTATTCAAAGTCATAAAAATTACGAGGACGAAAGTTTTGTTATGGGTATGAGTCCCTGACAGGTAACGCTTTTAAGATCGCTGATCAGATTTCCATTAAATACCTGAAAAGGCTTATAAGTATATAAAACCCAACATCTCAATTTTTTAATAAATGTCTATGGATTAGGAAACAAGTTATGTAATAATATAGTCACAACAAACTTATATTGAGGGTATAAACGAGAATGTATTCAGGATTTTCTATTTTCAATGTATGAGTAACAACGAAATTTGCTTCACGTAATTTTATATGAATGATATATTTGCATCCTGTATGGCTGCCCCGATGCTTATTTACGCCTATGTTCATTTGTACTTACGAACTTTTCTAGTAGTATATTTATTTTTAGGGCGTCAAATTTAGCAAAAACCAGAAGTTAGGTCGTCTTGAGTTATCAGATATGCTTCCAAAAAGCTACCTTTCATCGTCGGAACGGTACTTGCAATCGAATTGTTAAAAGCATGCCAGTGGGCGTGACTTTGGGATCTTCCCCTTGCTAAAATCTGCAGGTGCAGCAAGTAAGACTTCAACATTCATAATGTACTCGCAAAACTCTTATTAGATGAGATACTCAAATCTTTTGCACTCAAATTGTTGGTTACAGAGGAGGGACTAGAAGCACAAATTTCTGATATCCCAATCAGAAATTTTATTTTCTTAATCGTAAGCCACAGATTGACCGCGCCTTGACGGCGCGATCCATCAGTGCCCCATGCTTAACAAAAGAAGTTTTTACTGACAGTGCAGGAACAAAAATTAGCAAAATGAAGTTAAACTTCCAAAAATCTGTAATTTTATATTTTGGCTAATATTAATTATACGCCAATGTGGTATTTGAATGGAATTGGCGATTCATTACAATCGGGAAAAATAATGTTCGAATCAGATTTGAATTGCAAAAGATACGGATTTTCTCAGCCCAACGTGCTACCACAATCCACAAATAATATTTATAATAGAAGCAAAGGTGCAACGTGATTTTCAAATGGTAATGAACTATGCTAATGAGGTAAGAACAAAAAACAGGGGTTTCGCTTGGTACTGGAAAATCTCTTTATCGTTGATGGATATAGAGGTGATGACACTAAACATGCAAGGTTGTTGGAATTCAGTAGTTATCTTTCTAGATATCAGATTTCGATGAAAAATCAAAAACAAAAATCGAAGGATGTGATTTTCGAACTCGCGACATTCATATTTTGAGCAATGAAGATACCCATCGAGCTTGATTGATTGGCAATTTCAGAATTTTACAAGTTCGCTCTGTCAAAGTTGAGAACAGGATTTTTCAGCTATAATTGTCGATTTTTTATCAGCAGGATAAATCAGCTTAATGGGAACTCGCATTTCTTGCTTGTGAAAATATCAACCTTTACCAGATTGGGACGAAACTAGTAAAATGCGTTAAAATAAAAAAACGACTATTTTAATTCTTGAATCAAGGTCAATTTTTGTTTTTTCTGATTCACTACACTTACTCAATGTTTTTAAAGCTTGCAGAGCGTAACGCTTGTTCTGGCACTAAAAGGTAGGTAGTGGCGGTAAGCGGTTAAGTAGAAATATATACCTTATTCAACCATACCTCGTGTTTTAGGATCCAGAACGAATAAACATATAAAATTTACAGGGTTTTTTCGCAATATTAAAACTGCATTCGACAGTAATGCAGATACCGATACTCGCCGATACCGATACATCGTTACATCCCTAATCAGGGTTATTCTAAATTCCGCGGTTATACAGGGTAAATACCCAAACGTTACAAAATGTAGAGTCAAATAGATTAATTTTAGTAGGCGACTTTTTTCCTTGCGTCATTTTTTCCGGGTGACTTTTTTACAGGTAACTTATTTTCCTACGCTGAAGAACATATTGTGTATTCTTTCCGATTCAAAACAATTATTTTCTGTCGGGTTTTATTGTTAAAATCAACTTGCATTCAACAGACTTGTTTCAAAGCTTACGGAAATTTATTTAAACTTTATACAAAGCAGAGATATATCCTTATACAACAATACCCCGTGTTCAATCAAACAGAACGCGGAAATGTATAAAATTTCAGGAGACTGGTTTCAATAGTGAGGTTTCATTTTACAATAAGTGTATATTGCAGAAAAAACGTTTGTGAGAAGGCATAGAGGGTTGGCTTCAAGGGAGAATATGATGAGAAATTTAGTTATTTCAACACGCAGGAAAGGAAATGTTCAAATAACTGAAAATGAAAAGAAAAAATCGCCAATAATCTGATATTTTGATGATGACACTCCATGAAAAAACATATAAATTGCTTTGTAAATTCCGTAGTATTTTAACAGTTCTAAAGTATAACCTCGGCTGGGCAATTCGATTTGGAGATTTGAACTCATTCGAAGCCCTAACTTTGAATGAATTGAATCAATATAGAATAGGAACAAAACTTGCTAAATGAACTAGAATTTTCAATTTTAACGAAATTAAATAAAATATGAAAATTGTTGCTCTAAGACATAGATTGTGAATTGAAAACACATGATTAATTATAAATTTCTCGATTTTCACAACATAGGCCATCCATAATAACAGAAATGGGAAAAATTTTATTCACATTGAGTAGCTAAATCGATCCTATTCGAAAAATATATTCGAATCAAACTCAAATTCTGAATAATTCGATTTTACCCACCGCTAAGCACAAACTTTGATAATATCCTCTAATTTACTTCAAGTATTAACTAAATTTAATGTCAAAAATAGCATGAAAATTTTAAGAATACAAGGTGCAAAAAATGTATTGGCAATATTAATCATTACGACAGTGCTTATTCTAATACTAGTCAAAGAATGGGAAGAACAATCTTTGTCGTGGATAAAAAATGTAAGTACTTTTAATATGGATTTCCTAACTGAGTCAGGTACTCTATATCTTTTGTTTAAAAGAATTTTGTATCCCAGTCATTCTAAACTTGATTCATTTTGCAGCGACAAATGACAATGACAAATTTCACTTAGTAAAATTTGACATAAATCGTGACTTTGAGCAAAAGGGTCAAATATCTGCAATTTCGTTAATATGAAATGTTGAAAACATTCTTTTGTATATAAAATGAATTTCGAAGATCGTTTGAATTGAACTCTAAATCCAACATTGGTTTAATATTCAGATAGAGGCTCAATGTAACGCCATGTATTAACCTCATTCTTTTTAATTCTCGCCTTTCCTCATCAATTTGCTGGATACTGACTGGTTTATAAACTTAATCTGCAATACAAAGCGACGATGTTTTTTTTTAATTTGCTCAGAACCGGGCAGCAAGAGACATATCATACTAGAAAAATTTCCCGAAACAGATGGAGCGCAAAGAGCAAACTACAATAAATGTAAGAGTAGTGCGAAGTAATCCCTATTCTTGATAGATATCTGTTGACCGATTCAAAATTTTACCGTCTATACACAAAAATTGAAATTTATGACCGCGTCTCTGTGTGGCTTTTTATCAACAGCTAATAATTGACCTACGGAAATTTTGTACATTTATGTTTCATAATCACCGGAGTCGATTTGAGTCCGACTCTCAAAGAACGGCGATTTCACTGCATTTTATTAAAGTGCTTATATCAAGCTTGCGCAAAATATTAGTGAAGAGTATTATGCCCTATAAAAACAAGCAAGGTCAACTGGAAACTAAAAAAAATTAACAAAGAATCGCGCCATGTTTACATGTTGTGGTATACCATTAGCAAATGCTGAGTAAGATAACAGTCGAAGATTCATTGACCCAATATGTTTTGTTAAGCATGAGTCACAGATGGATCGTGTCGCATAGGCACGGTCCTTCTGTGGCTTACGTTTGACAAAATAAAATTTCAGAGTGGTGAAGACTCGATCTGATTTAAAAAATATGTGGTAATATAAGCTAATGCAAATCTTTTTTAATTAAATCCCCGATGATGTCACAAAAAATAACCTTGCCAGCAACGAACGGAGGCCGATCCCAGTCAATCAAGAAGCAAAGTGCTACAAAATCAACAAAGATGATAGTTACCAGATATGCGATAAAGCACCATACACCAGCACGGATTGCGGGAGAAATCCCGGTAACAGTTATAACTTGTTTTGCTATCAGGACATGGTCCAATACAATAAAATAGTAAAGGAGCGTATAAAAAATTTCTCGGAACGCATTTTAGTTATCATTTTAATTTTTTGAACATTAGTACTTTTAGATTTAAATCATTTCCGTCGCTGAATTTCGTGTTTAATTATACATTATAATATTAATTTTAATATAATTAACAGGATACAACTTATATGGGTTCATGGCCACACAACCGCTGACTTGATTTGTTTCGTCTTCCCGATTTTCTTTTTCACTGTGTTGTTTAGTATATTGACGCTCGATTTATTTTGTCCTCATTTACACTCAACGACGCCCAACCCGCTGATACTAGTTTGTTCAGCCATGCGTGTAACGCGCGACTGCTCCACGTTACCACGTTATAAAATTTCGTTTACACTTAAAAATGTCTGACTCGGTTTTGTTTATCACCTTAATATATATACTTCTGGAATTCACTTTGGTTCCGTTTAGCTTTACATGTGACCCGTGACTGATCCTCGTTATAAAGTTTTTCATTACTTTTTTACCTATCTTCACGATTTCGTCCTTTTGAGTATTTTTCCACAAGGGAATATTTTTTTGTCACTCTTTGGTGTGTATCGCCCCGAGCAAGACCCTGTAATAGCTTACACTTGTAGAAGGACAGGGTTGTTGCTACGGGAAAGTATGGGTTTTCAGGTCTGATTTTAAAAAATGATTGGATTGGAATTACAAGCCGGACATACTGTAAAACAAACCCAAAGTCTTATAGCGGCGGCGGCGACTTAGTATGTCTTATCTATCTAATCTGACATCACAAAGTTCTAATGACATTGAAATTACAAACAATCTCGTTAATATTAATGAGAAGACATTTGGTACTTTTTTATTTATAGTTTCATAACCACCATTTATTTATTTTAGTCAATTATCAGCCACAGATGGACGGCACACGAACAATTTCTGGTATAACGTTGTCAATTCTATAGGTAGAAGTGCCAAGTTTATCTAGTAAACCTAGATTGGTTCATTTTCAGTAGTATAGTAGCTATACCTAGTTCCACGAATATCTGATTTACCGAATATACCATTTACCAAGTCTTCACCTGATTCTAAATGAAAAACAAATCATATATTCATTGTGAAAATGTTTGGGAAATAGAAATTTCACTGAATTCAATCTTCAGATTTGTAAAAAAGATGTCGTAAATGCCGACTACCTGGTTTGGCTCGTTTTTAATCCAGATGCGACTTAGATTTTGAAGCGAAACTAGTTTACCTAGTTTACTGGGAAGTTGGTTTTACTTCACCTAGTTTTACTTAAAACAGGATTGCCCTCACTACACTGGTGCACTTTAGATTTTAACGATTCAATGCGATGGGCTAATATTTCAATAGACCTAAACCTGTTCATCTATAAGTGGGAATTAGCACTAGGGCTAGACAAAACCGAATTATTTGGAATTCGAATATAATTCGGATGATTTTTTTCGAATCGGAGCATATCGCTGATTCTGTCCTGATAACAAATATCCCTTATTTACCATAACAATTTGTTGTCATCATGAATATCAAGAAATATATATTTACGAATTACCTATATTATCATAAACAGACTTGAAGGCAATTCACACTGCTTGTCCGAAAATAGAAGCTTTAATTTTTTAACGAAAAAATACATTCGATTTTGGTCAAATTTGATTAAACTCGATTACATTTTGTTCAAAATTAAAATTTTACCTTTTTTAATCCAGACGTAGCTGAAACAAGGCCTTGAAAAAGTTGATCCGCTCTAATGAGTGACTATAAAAAATATTGTTTTTTTGCAGCAGTAGTGCGTGAGGTAGGACATCAGCAGAATCGATCGCATTATTAAGAGGTATGTGGCAAACTTTGGAAAATGAGAACATAGCTTTCCTATCACATTGTGGGGGTCAAGGCAACAGCTGCACCGATTCGATTTTGGTAAATATGATTCATCTTAGATTTTCCTCCATTATATAATTATTTATCTTCCTTCTTCTTTGATTGGAGAGTTGAATTATTAAATTCAAATGCTTAGGATAGGATTTTCATTTTTATCCTGCGGGAGAGGAAAGACGAAAATACAGCTTAATCATATGGCGATTCCTATACGTACAGATATTAAATTCCGAATCAGGTTGAAGTTTTCTTGGGTTAACTTATTTGTCATTTTTCCTGTGCATTGACCTAGTTGGTATAGACGAAGCCGTAAGTAATGCTTACGTGGACCACCGTAAACCGGCGACGCGTCCAGCAAACCCTCGGCATATAATCATCATTCCTCACGGGATTCGAACCTCCGATCAGAGATGCGTAGATCGAAGCGTATTCCCAACGCTTTACAGATAGAGCTATCCGGGCTTTGCGTTATTGGATATGATAAACTGAAAATATTAAAACCATTTCAAAAAGAAAAAAAAAAGATATAAGAACGTGTACTAGGTATAGCGGGTGGTCGGTACCAGATAATACCATAAGCACATCTGGTGAAGGTAAAACGATGTATATTTTACAGCCAGTCTTCTTCAGGACAATGTTAAGTTACATGAACCGGTATCTGCACTGTAGATTTGCAGGAGAAAATGTGAAGGACTGATCCACATTGAGAGATCGAATAGCGTTAAACAGTACCGGAATGTTAAGCTTTTTCCTCCCCGTCCCCCACCAGAAAAAACTGAAATCCTATCTTAGGTTTTTGGCAAAGTTATACTGGTAATATGCATTACTCTACCAGAACAGACACAGAGAAACAAAGAAAACCTGTGACACTACAGTACGGAACTTGTGTTTGAATTCGGTATGTCCCACAACGATCACCACATCCTGGATCAAAACACCTCATAGCTTGGCGTCAATCAACGTCCCAACCAGCCAACACAGGAACTCAGGAAGCATCTTCTTCTGTAATTGCTGCTTCCCATAATCAGATTTCATACACCCCTTCCCCCTCCTCTGCAATATACGGCAGATTCGCCACTGAACACAACAACCATCACTCCAGCAACCCTGAACCCCACCCTACAAATGTGGTTTGAACAAAAGTGTTCGAAATCACCAAAAAACTAGCACACCACTTATAGCCCACAAATTTTTGGTAGCCTAAATAAAAGACTTTTTCTGTCGGCTGGTCGTTCACACTGTGTAGGGGCGTAGAGTCGTGGACTATCTACCTGTAACTACAATCATTACAACTCAGCTTTATTTGCTTTTAGAGAAAATGACCTTCAAAAAATTTGGGGGACGCAAAAATGTCTACCAAAAAACGGTCACCCAAATACATCAAAAATAACCCCACTTTGTCAACCGAATGCAGAACTTAGATAAATAAATATATATATATATATATATATATATATATATATATATATATATAAGTGACAAACGAAACAAGCATCAGATTGTTGGGCGTTTTAGGCGTAAATGAAATTTAATGACGTGGAGCAGCCACGCGTTACACGTATAGCCAAACGGAACCAAAGTGAATTCAAGCAGTAGATATATAAAAGTGATAAACCAAACAAGCATCAGCATCAGCATGCTTAACAAAACATATTGGATCAAGAAATTTTCGACTGTGATCTTACTCAAGCATTGGCTACGCATATAACAAAACACACAAACTTGGTGCGATTCTTCGTTAATTTTCTTATAGTATTTTATATTGTCGACTTCAGATCTTGAGATCACATCCAGTAACATCCCATTTCTAAACACCTTAAAATGTCGCAAAAGGGGTTGATTTTGAAGGGTAAGTTTTCGGACAAGCAGCTTCTTCCAACGCCCATATTCTTAGATACACATGCCGCGTAGTAAACTTGAGGCATAAACCTTGGGAAGCTAAGCGAATTATATATTTATGAAACGGTGATCGAGTCGATTTTTTTAAGAAGAGAGATCAATCAGATTTTCAGTTTAAAAAAAAAAAAAACTAGAAATCATAGTCTTACTCCAAATATATTTTTTCATTCCAGTTTAGTCATATACGTGTCACTAGGGGGTCGCCCCCACAAGGATCATGCTTGAAATAATGAAAAAAATCATGGACACGAATTTTTATCATTTTCAGTTATGTGAACCTTTCTTATCCTACAAGTAAACTAGTTGTTATATTCACCCTTAAGCCCGTATGCCTCGTCATTATCATGAACGATCTGACAAAAGTTTTCCTTTAATCCACACATCGAGTAAGTGTAGTGAATCAGAAAAACAAAAAACAAAAATTGACTTTGATTCGAGAATGAAAATAGTTGTTTTTTCGTGATCGTATTTAACTAGTTTCTTCCCAATTTGGTAGAAGGTTGATATTTTTACGAGCGAGAAATTCGAGTTCCCATTAAACTGATTTATTCTGCTGATAAAAATCGAGCAGTTTAGCTGAAAAATCTTGTTCTCAACTTTGACAGATCGTTGTAAGTTGCAAAATTCTGAAATTAACAATCAATCATATAGCTCGATGGTTAACTTCATTTCTCAATATATAAATGTCGCAAGCTCAATAATCACATCCTTCGCTTTTTTTATTCGATTTTTTATCGAAACATGATTTCTAGAAATGTAACTACTAAATTTCAGAAACTATTCATGTTTCGTGTCACATAAAAGTCCACGCGATGCATTATTCCGTAAAAGTATATGATAAAGTAGTTTTAAATTCAAATATTAAATTCTTCCAACAATTCGATATGTTCTACAGACCTGGCAAAGTATTTGCACTCTTTAGTTTTATTGGTGGAAACCTCTTTATAATTTTTTGCTTTGTTCTGTTATGTGCTTGTGATGCCTCCGAAGACAAAAATATGAGATCTTGAGTTCCATAGAGAACCGCTCTTGCACCCGCGCCGTAAGTTGAATCGTGCAATCTTAAATCTTTTTCAGTAATTGACGTGTATGCTTGCATGCCCCCGTTAGTGGGATGAAGATGCAGAATATAGTTCTCCGATATGTTGAATGAATCTCCGTAGATACAACGTTGACCATCGCATCCCGGATTAGGTCTTTGCATCGTTGTTTCTTCAACATGTATTGGAAGATCTGGCCTCGACTGGTGGAGCCGATACGATACAAAGGTGAAGTAGTCATTCTGTTATAAATAGAAGTCATTTTAAGTATGACTGTATTTATTGTTTAGTTGAAACAGTGATAGAAACTTTATTAATAGATTAACGATTCAACATTCAAGAATAACAACTTTGCTGTTGTTGAACAGAAATTTGCTCATTTTCAGCAAAGTGATGATTTATATCAAAGTTTGCAACGTAAAATCTGGCTCATATCATGATTTTACTGCAAAATGAATCAATCGATTGAAAAAAATCGATATTTTTTCTAAAGAAATCCCTTATTATGGAAAATTATTTCGCAATGTATGTAAGCAGTAAATAATAAAATGAAAATTATTACAATAGACAAGGAAAACTTTAAATAGAAATAGGGACCCAGTTGATATTATATAACAATATTCTAAGTTTTCTTACAATAATTAAAAACCATCTTTCCAGCAGGAAAAAACTTCTCGAACATGTTTTGTATGGTGTGAGCCACTGGTGGATTCCGTCGTCGAGGCGCGATCAATCGGTGACTCATGCTTGACAAAATAATATTTTTGATTGACATTTGTAAACGTTTTGCCCTTTGAGAATCTTGGCAGTATGAAATACACGTTAATATTTATATAAGAATAAAGACGCTTAGACGTCTACATAAAACGCTCGCGTTTATTTACCTTTTCCATGCAGCCGAACGGTTCACAATTGGGCTAACAGAGGGTGATCGCTGTGTATTTTACGCTTTGCAGTGCAGGAATGAAAACTATTTTTAACTTCAAAACTATAAACACATATTGGGCTAAGGAGACGGGCTTTTAAACTTCACCAACGTATTATTAAAAGTGCAAGATAGTACCCTGTGATATTATGGTGGTATTTTTGCTTTGTTCAAATTGATCATTATTTAATACCTTCTATGCCCGAGCAAAAAAGACAAGACCCAAGTTAAGTTTCATTCCAAGCAATTAAAAGGTACATCATTGAGTCAAGTTGGTTTTTCGAATTTAAATGGAGTTGAGTATATACATACAAACTTTATAGTGCTCTGCTGATCGCACTCAGGAAGGATGATGATATGAAATCTATTATTGAGATGCAATTCTGTATGAGTTATTTTGCGCCCCGGGTGTAATACCGGTTTCGCATTCCATTTAGATCTTCTTTCTTAGGGTCGCTACAGTTACACCTTTTTGGTACTACTGCCGATCTCACCTGTAGAGCGAATTTCTTAATGATAAAAAACAAGCTCGCTCGCTGAATTTTGAAAGTTTTAAATATTTTGGCACAAATATTGACTTACTTTTGTATATGTTCTGTAGATGTCTGCCCAAGCCTGCAAAAATGAGGAGTTCGCTTTGGATATTATAACGCCGCTACCTGAAATAAAAAAAAGTAATATGAGCTATAGCTGAACCGTTTATCCATGGTGGTGTCGCAGCCTGTCAAGAAAATTTCTTCAAGTCTGTTCTTCCATGCTTTCTAAAAATCGAACGTAATCTAACTTCTTAATTTATTGAAGGTCATCATATTTTAAAGTCCGCTTGCCGCATTTTGTCATTCATGTGAAGGACGAGATACCTCAAACATGCGCCTCGGAAAATATACAAAGTTTGTTTCGGTTACCATGTAACATACTAATCTTATATAGAATAGCAACAAAGCGAAACTTAACGCAATTTACCCGGGGTTCACGTTACTGCAACAAACGGTTGTACTCGAGTAAATAGTCCTGATGAAAAACATATTATTGTAATGTCCAAGTCAAATTTTTTTTTTGTGAGGCGCGATGGCCTAGTGATTAAACATGTTGGCATCGCGGATTGAAGATCTCGGGTTCCAGCCACGGCGAGTCCGGCTCCCTGCCCACCACTCAACCCAGGGTGTAATAACTTGGGTAGGCTAAGCCGAACAGGAAAATATGATATCTTTCCAGTAAGTATTAACCTGTCCGTCTATAAGTGGCCGCAGGTGATCCACTCTAAAAAGTGGCTATAAAAAAATGAACATAATTTTTTCTTCATTGAATTTCGTTCAAAGCAAGGCTTGAAGGAGCCCCATAAAAATAATATAACAGCCTACCGGACTTCCAGCAACTGCAAATTTCTGATATTCACAACCGGTAAAATGAAAGCAAAGTCTTGCCAACTTTTTTAATGTATGTAGTCATACGTTTTTTGCGCGGATCAAGCAATGGTTGGGGTAATAGAACCTATCTATAATGTGAGAGCGACTTTTTTCTTGCATCACATATACTTGCAAAAAGCAGAGAAAAAGCAGGCTTACTGAAGGCAACTTCGATAGATCTACCCATTGTAAAGTCGTATTTTCTCAGTGGATCCATTGAACGTAGAATCATTGCATCGGAATCAACGTAGATGCCGCCTTCTTTTAGTAAAATTTGAAATCTGAAAAGATTCAATTATAGAATTGGACGTTCAAATTCATATATCGATTCGGATATATGTTCGACTTGGGCGACTCGATTACGTTTTTCTTGTGCATCGTGTAGGGTTGAATTTAATTTCTATTTTCTAATATCTATGAAATCACAATGAGATGTAAAGTAAAATAACATTCTACATCAACTGAGTTAGACTACTTAGCAAGAAGGCAGTATATCACGATATATAGAATAGACGGAATATTGCGAAACACCGTTCGGTCATCGATTCCATAATACTTCAATCAGGTAATAGGTCAAAAGAAAATATTCCAAATTGTTCCAGCATATTTAGTTTTTCTTGCATTTCCCAAAACAATTGAAATACGTCAAAAGGATAACATCATTCGATTAATTTGACTATATCCGACAACCGAATGATCCTATGAATGATAAAAGAATAGAATCTTTTCCTATAAATCCTTTCTCCAATCTTTCTGTTGTCTGTTTATAACTTTGTCTTGCTTTTGTAATAACTTTTCATTTGAAATACATTATTTTTTATTATTATATTTTTACTATTATTTTGTATTATATGTATATGACCCCATTTATTAATTTTTTTGGCTGTGCCCTGAGATTACTGCTTGTATATACCTCAAAAACATAGTTTTACCTTCACTAGTTGTGTATTCATTCTTGCAACCACTATGGAAGTACCTGGTAGCAACCATTCGCTATTAAAGTAGATGGTTTGTCAACGAATGTCGCTTATTACTCTCTGCTGAGTGGTTCATTTCTTAATGAATGTTTTTCACTTATGTGTTGGCGCTTTTTATTTATCCCTTCTCCACGTAAGTGACCGGTAACTAGTTCATTCTAAACCCTGTATTCCGGTTTAGATAGAGGGGAATTTTATAGAATAAAACCTCACCTTGTTATATCTGTCTGATGCACCACAGTGTCCACTTTGTTCCCTTGAAATATTAATGATGGTTTGAACTTGATTAATTTCAAACATGGTATTTCTTGTTTTGCTCTGATCCATAAATCTCCTTGTGGTTCATTGTCAGCATAATGAAATTTTATCATGTCTGGCTTCTGAAAGATTCAAAGAGAGACTTTAAATTTCGGTTCCAATTTTGACTTCGGAATATTGAGAAAAAGAATTGAGAAAAAAACTCCTCAATCCTTAAAACAGTCTATTATCTCTGCGAAAATGTTGGATTAGTCTTCACATGATAAATTGTAATTCAAGTATAGATCATTGTCTATCAAATATATAATTCTGTCACTCAAGGATTCACGACTCGGATTGTTTTGGATACATGTCCAATATGAGTGATTATGGTTTCTTCTTGGAATTCAGTTACAGAACAGTGGTTAATAAACTCGTTTAAAATGTTAAACGTGATTGTGCACCGACATTGCTTTCATCAAAGCTATGTCCATACACATTTAAGTACCTAGACTTTTGTTCCTCCAGACAACAAAATCTAGCTCTCTCGGGAAAGGTAGATATATCTGATGTTTAAATACGTTTTGTGAAGCATGCTTCACTAATGGATTGCTTTTTCAAACAAAATTACCTGATTTGCGGCTGCTGCTCTTAGAGACAGGTAATCGAATAATCTCAGAGTTCTATTTCCGATCCAAACAAAATGTACCACGTTTGGTACCACATACATTTTCGATGAATCTAAATTATGATTAAAAATAAATGACATGAAAATATATTTGAATTGAAGCTATCTCTTCCTTAAACATTTTCTTCGTTAAATATTAATCATTGTACGAGTCAGCACACGTTGGTGTATCGGAAAATTGGCTGTGCAACAGGCCATATTTACCTAAATGGAACTCGGTATTTTTACCTCGATAAATTCTGTTTAATTTATGCATAATTCGTTTCTTCCAAATAAAATTTACACGAATGGAGAAGTCAGCATTCGCCTTCGCATAGCAAAAAAGGGGAACAGTATTCTGAGCAGGTTAATCTTTAAAATATTACTATAATATTTGTTAACGGTAAGTGTAACGTCATCTATAACGACAGAATCAGGCACTTGAAAATGCTTTAGTCCGTAAATAAATTGATATACGGTAGATATCGTGACATAACAAATACAAAATCTAAAGAAACGTACAAGAAGAATGGTTTAGCAAAACGGTTTATTGACGGGCGAAAGTTGATAAAACAGTTTTAGTTTTCCTCATGATATGCTGCAGGTCATTATAGTGCTTACATGTCAACACCTACAAGAGTAAAGAAATAACAATATCACGTAAATAATAGAATAAATTTACCAGCTGTTGGTATTGGACACTAATTCAGATATTCGAGATTTTTCCATTTGCTATTTGGTTGCATCAACTGGACACACTTAGAAACTCGTCATCGATTTTTAAACGAAGTAATAATGAAACTTACAAAAAAATGAAATCGCAAAACCATGAAAGTTAGCAAATGGGCGTTGAAAAATTATTTTTCTAGCAAAACTCTCGCCCACGTTTTACTGCGATCCAGAGAGAATGTGTGAGCAATATAATAACTGTAACAATTACCCGAATAGCTCCCGCAATCCATGTTGGTGTATGGTAGTTTGTCACAAATCTGGTAAGTATTATGTTTGTTTACTTTGTAACACGTTGGTCCTTCTTCTACATGGATACGCCTGAATTTATTAGCGAGAAAGTGTGGTATCTGAAAAGGGTAAAAATAAGCTTTGGATTTTTATACAATAGTTTTGGACCCCGTCTCATTAATGCGTTCCAAATGTGAACCATACTACACAAAGTTGTTTTTCGCGGAAGTTATTCGATTGAGATCTTAATCAATTAAACCATTTAGGCAAAGAATCAGACAAAATGGCGCAATCATCAGCTAATTCAAATTGATTGATTGTTGTTCGAATTAATTTCAATCAAAAAAGTGAATTGTCGACCCCCAAGTAAAGGGTGTCTGACCTGAAACTATCCAATACTTCTGCTTGAGATCTGTTCCCGAACTTGTGTAAAACAAACATAAAATAAAATTCTTATAGGTGCAATCTGTAATTTTTTTTTATAGCCACTTCTTAGAGTGGATCACCCTGTCCGAGGCCCTGTAGCATTGGCCACTTATAGATGGACATGGCCAATACTTGACAGAACGTGTTATTTCACCATTTCCCTGATTGGTTCTACGCTGCTCAGTTAATCGATTTTTATAAACAGCTTGGTTCACCCGATTCATTTGGTTTTAGGCTGACTAGTGCTTTACCCTGTCTCAGTTCATCCGTAACAAATTCAAAATAAAAAAACACAATTCCAATACAGGTCGACGTTGACCGCAACTGGATTTAAGAGGCTTACCCTTTGTACCAACGATAAATATTGTCCTCTGTCGATACTGCTCCATATGAGATAACACACTGAAACCATGGTAACTGCTCCGATTACATTCCCCCTGCTTATTCTGATTGATAACCTCATTCTGTTTTATATGCTAGCGATGAGTCATTAAGTTACTGGAAGAAGTACAATGTTCGTTAATTTATATTTTCAGACAATCGGTCAAGTTTGAGAATGTTAGTAGGGATTCCATTGTAATCTGCTGACACTGAAATTCCTAATTTTAAATCCGTGATACACAGATAAATTCAAACGTTGTGTTTGCTATACTCAGAGTACACTATAAACAGAATCAGATCAATATGTCCAAATTATAATTTACCTTTTTAATGATATTCTACGTATCTCCACAAAACTTCTAATATATTATCTATTGGTAATTTTAGTACTATAGATATTGAATCAGCAAAATAATTGTTTTATATTCAAAAACACTCAACAGATTAAGAAATTAATATTAATCCAGAAGATAACACAAGCAGCAAATAATATGCGCAAGCAGCAACAATTTTTTTTTTTAAATTGTATATTAACTGGAAAATTTCTGCGTCTATAATGGGTAAATTATTTGCCCACAATACACGAAATAAGTTTTCACGCTCAAAATTACTAATTTTGTTGAAATTTATATTTTTTTATTCAAGGATTTGCAGCTTAAGTACTTTGAATAAAACAATAAGTAGTTCTTGCGTCATTTTATTTGTTTGTTATCTCGACGCTTTTTGTGCTAAGACGCGACTTAAAGGGAACAAAAAAGTGGTCAGTTGGTTCCCTTTTTGACCCTGCTTCAGGCCTTGCTGAATTTCAATAAAAAGAAAATTCTAAAGTAATAAATATTCATTCAAAAAATACCCACTATTTGCTTGACACTGATTTCATCAAAGCTTTCAACTTTTCCTCAAAAATTTTATTCCGACTTTTGCAAAACAAAAAATGTAAAAAAATGCAGCGAGTCGTATCGTCTCGTGCGACTTCTTTTTAGTTGCCTCTCGCGACACGCAAGAGTTCCCATAAGCAGTTTCAATGTCTACAACTGCTGGGCGGATCAAGTAACAAAATTAAGTTCGCTTTGAATCGGTTAAAATGCGCGATAAATCAGTGATTCTAGTTTTTAGTTATTTTCTTTTCTGAATTCTTCTCACCGGCATCTCGATACAACTAAACTCGTTGCAATATTCTTCCCAAAAGTTTGGTCTTCCTCACTCTGTGTTTTTAGTTCTTGTGGCATTTAACAGAACACGCAAATTTCAAATAAGGCCTTTAACTGCTTGAATCGTGAAACACACTATAGTGTCTTTCCCGTGAACGTCGTCTGGCCCTGAAAGACATTATAGTGCCTTTCGCGTTTACGGTGTTTATTGTTTATTGTTATGAGAATTTTGTATTTCATAGTCTGGTTTCAGTCATTATGTCTTTGAGCGACGTGGAATTGTGCGTGATGACGCAAGGTCATTTACGTAAAAGCGTCTTGGAAGATAAAAATTCCAAGCCTCCACGCTCACGGGCTTTGTTGAATACTTACCGAAAAATGTTTGCCGAGTTCGGCCTGAGTACGCATACATGAAGTAACCTCGTTTTAAGCCAATACCTTGAGAAATTGAATTGATTACAGTGAACGGTATTGCGTATTTAGACTGAGTAAGTAGTATAAGTAAACTTTTGACGCCGAATTCCATTATAAAGAATATGTAAAGCACGAGTCTCAGATTGGTCGACTTTTCCCACTGTAAAACATTGTTGTCCTGTGCTTTATCCTCATATACTTCATATATTTCGGCCTAATTTGTTTTATTAGTTTTAATATTTTCAGACTATTTGAATGCATAAACCGTTTTAATTCTGGGAAATAGTTTCTCACATTTTATATTTGTCGTAATTTTATTATTCCTGAATAGCTACCGAAACCGAACCCTCGCCAAACCAATCAGTTTGTCGTAATTTCTCCATTTTATTCATTTTTCTGGCTTCGTCTTTTCTGCGCAAATCCGGTTTATCGAGCATGTGCCACGCATGAATGTCCACATGCGGCCCTATTTTATATTGGATCGTGAATTGCATGAATAATGCTGAATGGGAATTAATAATTTCAAGGCGATGAAAAACGCGGCTTTTTAACTAATCGCTGAAAAACAATTTGTAGTTGATCGGATAGAAAGAAATACAGATAATATACCTGAGATCGGGCAATAGTCGTTGCATGTCAGGTGCGTTGTTGGTGTCGATATGCCAACTGAATCTCATCGGAAATGCGATATATTCGAAATCATATTTCATAATACGGTTGGGTTTCTATAAAAAATTTTAATGCAATCAAGTTTTGTTGTACGTTAGATCATTCATTGAACCGAGCACAACGATATTGGTCGACCGTTAAAATGGATGGTTCGACCCCTGAATTCTACATGGCTCATAAATAATGAATGTATTCTCAAAAATACATATGTCGTTACTCAAGTTATGGACAGAAACGACCAGTTTATTCAATCCATGATTCAGATAACTAAGAATTGAATATCCTAAGCAATGTGATCTACGTTACTGACATTTTCCTTGTATAGTTGTTGGATTAATATCCCTATTTTGCAATTAATTTTCACACGTGTGCATTCTACTACCGTAAAATCAAACGACGCATTTTGGAATTACACTGCAAGTTGATAATACGAATACTGCAATAAAAAACTGTTCTAAAGGGATCTCAAAGTTCACTTAAACATCGATAGGGAAGTGAAATGACAGCAGCTATCCATTTTGTCCTTTTTAGAAGAATATTATACGGATAAAAATTATAGAATTCCACAAAAAATGAAATAAATATATATATTTTTAGAAACATCAAAGGCACATTTTAACAAATATTTGAACATTTTTTCAAGTCCAAATCGAAACCTGACTTGTTTGCCAATAGTCAAAATCCACATTAAATAACGTATTCATTAAAAAATTAGAAAGATTTCCAAATACACGAATAAATAAATAAACAAAACTATGAATTGATATTTTGATTAAAGTAAAGAATAGTAACTATATCATGATGATACGTGCCACAGTCGCGGGGAAAATAAAAGTATGTGTGAAAGTGAAACTATCAATCAATTTAAGCACAATCAATTATTATCATGAGTTATGGATTGTCACTGACCACGACCACTTGACTATAAATGAGAAAATGGGCGCATTGGAACGTAAATTTGAATATATTATCAAACGTGTGATGCTAAACACAGGTTCGCTATATGAATAAAGTAAGTTGATACACGGGATATAAAACTATGAAATTAAAATCATGAGCGAAGTAACTAAAACCGAAAATATGGTTGAAGAACATGCACATTGCAAAAAACTGACACTGAGAAAACATCCATAGCAAGCATACGCCACAGATAGAATACGCCTTTGCGGCGTTTTCCTTCTGTGGTCCGTGCCTAACAAATCATGTCTTGTTTGGGTGATAAATTGAACGTTGTTCATTAACTGCCTTACGACCTACTTCATGTCGGGGAGTCTAATGATTCTTAGTCGACGTGATATTGTGTACGTATATTCTGATCATTAATGTAAATTACGGACAGCTCAATCACAATTTTCCGTTAAAATTTTTTTTGTGCACTTCCATTAAGAGCATGCAAGATATTGTACATATATGCACGACTCGAAGTCACATGGAAGCAAATGAATGTGAGTAGAAATAAGCCTTAGCACAAATTAACTTGGGTGCAAATTTTTGTAAATACAACGGTGCAAAAAAGGATGGGTACAACACATTGGTACGCGGGAGCAAATTAGCGTAGGCTCGAACATGCAAGGTACAAATATGCGATATTTAAAGGTACGTGAGAGGAAATCTCCACATTGCATTATTTCACACATTTATTTGTGTAAACAGTATTGAGTGTAGCTCTCAAACATAGGTTCGATATTGCTATCTAGGTTACCACCTATTTTCTTTTCTATATCCATTAAAATGTTTGGCTATTAAACATACACTCAAAAGTGTAAAAAGAATTCTAAACAAATCGTGGCAAAAGACAACCTCATGATCGATCTCGACAACGCGATCCGTCAATGATTTACGCCCTACAATACCTGTCTACGTGTAGTTTTTCCGAATGGGAGTCACCTAACCTATTATAATGTAACGCGGACAAGTTCATGGATGTCAATCATTCAACCCAGAGTGCAATCGATCACTCATCCCAGAGTGCAATCAAACAGGAAACTTCATATAACTAACCTTCTTTTTCTAAGTGGTCGCTGTATACTTGGCAGAGAGTGAATGCAATATGACAGTATAGAAAATAGGAAAATTAGAAAAAAAATTTAGTTACATACATGAATTTGGTATATAATTTATTTCAATTTTCTGCTTGAAATTCACTCCGAGCAAGGTCGGAAGACAGTGCATAAAAGAAACCAACTAGCGTCCACTTAAAGAGCAAAGAGCCTCTACAAGACATGGTACTGGCTACTGCAAGCATGAAATTTCCGTACCCCGGAAAATATTTACTTACAGTTTATAGTTATTTTTTCCTAATCCCTCTGGCTCTTTTAGATTAAAGAATTCAAAGTAAAAAATGCCTGGCTGAATCAAAACTACAGAATATCCTTAGATGTTCATATATCTAAGCTCAGTCTTGGGATTTCATTGGATATTTGTTTTCCATACCCCGAGACCTTTTAACAACGGCGACTTGTCAGCGAAAAGGCCTATTTTTGAAGAAAAAATATGTACTTTTCGCTTCGGCCGAGCCTACCCAAGTTTTATATCCATAGATGAGTGGCAGATGTAAATAAACGAGCTTGACTTGGCGAGCCTCAAACCCGAGATCTTCAACCAGCGATGCCAAACTGATAACCAACCTTCGCGCCCACATTAGATAATGTTACACTATTGCAAGCAGATATCATTTGATAATATTTTGCCCATTTTGTAACAAATTGATGATTCGTGTCAAATTTTACGACGTCAAATTCGATACATCAATATTTCTTTGCAAATTGAATCAATAGGAAGAATAAAAACAGCTAGCAAACAACAAAATTATTCACTCACTTAATTCTAGAATATCTGACAGTTCGGTCATTGGCCTCGCTACTCAACTGCAGGGGTCTCATTGACACATCTTGCAGCTGTTGAGATTTTACAATCAAATAAGAAGTTTTATACCGACTCCAAATGTCTTTCCTTTTTTCAAGTTATATTTTTCCATCTTTTTTCTCTCATTAAACACAACACAAGCGGGTATACCGTCAGATATATCATATTAGATAATTGGTAAACTTTTCAACTTGAACAAACAGAGCGAAGCGTTTACATATGGCACATTGGTATTCAGAGCACGCCACCAACCACGACCCATTCATGAGTGCGTCAACTGCAGAGCAAATACGTTTTCCTTCGCATCTATGCAGGAGACCCATCATGTTTCAGTCTCAGCGTACAAATATTGATGGGTTTATTTTAGCAAGCCCCACTGAGTAAAATTACCTTGTTTATCTAGTATACTTAGTTTAGTTTAAAAATTTTGACTTCGAAGGAAAAAAGTTTAATGCTTTTTAGCTTCAACCAAGCTACTTAGCATTGCTTACTTAGTGCCATGTCTTATTACAGCGTTTTCGTGTTCTTTTAGATTTATGGATTGGCACAATCTGCATGTAAATTAAAAAATGAAAGGCGGCGAACAAGCTATGGTATTA
>OZ023139.1:18436493-18712210 GCA_963675895.2 Styela plicata | reverse complement strand
TTTAATTTACATGCAGATTGTGTCAATCCATTAAAACTAGGACACGAAAACGCTGTTATAAGACATGGAACCAAGTAAGCAATGCTAAGTAGCTTGGTTGAAGCAAAAACGCATTAAACTTTTTTTTCGAAGTCAAAATTTTTAAACTAAACTAAGTATACTAGATAAACAAGGTAATTTTACTCAGTGGGGCTTGCTAAAATAAACCCATCAATATTTGTACGCTGAGACTGAAACATGATGGGTCTCCTGCATAGATGCGAAGGAAAACGTATTTGCTCTGCAGTTGACGCACTCATGAATGGGTCGTGGTTGGTGGCGTGCTCCGAATACCATTGTGCCATATGTAAACGCTTCCCTCTGTTTGTTCAAGTTGAAAAATTGAAACAATTAGTTGATATGATATATCTGACGGTATACCCGCTTGTGTTGTGTTTAATGAGAGAAAAAATATATAAAAAGAAAGATAGAAAAATATAACTTGAAAAAGAAAAGACATTTGGAGTCGGTATAAAACTTCTTATTTGATTGTAAAATCTCAACAGCTGCAAGATGTGTCAGTGAGACCCCTGCAGTTGACTAGCGAGACCATTGTCCGAACTGTCAGATATTCTAGAATTAAGTAAGTGGATAATTTTGTTGTTTGTTAACCGTTTTTATTCTTCCTATTGATTCAATTTGCAAAGAAATACTGATGTATCAAATTTGACGTCGTAAAATTTGACATGAATCATCAATTTGTTACAAAATGGGCAAAATATTATCAAATGATATCTGCTTGCAATAGTGTAACATTATCTAATGTGGGCGCGAAGGTTGGTTATCAGTTTGGCATCGCTGGTTGAAGATCTCGGGTTTGAGGCTCGCCAAGTCAAGCTCGTTTATTTACATCTGCCACTCATCTATGGATATAAAACTTGGGTAGGCTCGGCCGAAGCGAAAAGTACATATTTTTCCTTCAAAAATAGGCCTTTTCGCTGACAAGTCGCCGTTGTTAAAAGGTCTCGGGATATGAAAAACAAATATCCAATGAAATCCCAAGACTGAGCTTAGATATATGAACATCTAAGGATATTCTGTAGTTTTGATTCAGCCAGGCATTTTTTACTTTGAATTCTTTAATCTAAAAGAGCCAGAGTGATTAGGAAAAAATAACTATAAACTGTAAGTAAATATTTTCCGGGGTACAGAAATTTCATGCTTGCAGTAGCCAGTACCATGTCTTGTAGAGGCTCTTTGCTCTTTAAGTGGACGCTAGTTGGTTTCTTTCATGCACTGTCTTCCGATCTTGCTCGGAGTGAATTTCAAGCAGAAAATTGAAATAAATTATATACCAAATTCATATATGTAACTATATTTTTTTGTAATTTTCCTATTTTCTATACTGTCATATTGCATTCACTCTCTGCCAAGTATACAGCGACCACTTAGAAAAAGAAGGTTAATTATATGAAGTTTCCTGTTTGATTGCACTCTGGGATGAGTGATTGATTGCACTCTGCGTTGAATGATTGACATCCATGAACTTGTCCGCGTTACATTATAATAAGTTAGGTGACTCCCATTCGGAAAAACTACACGTAGACAGGTATTGTAGGGCGTAAATCATTGACGGATCGCGTTGTCGAGATCGATGATGAGGTTGTCTTTTGCCACGATTTGTTTAGAATTCTTTTTACACTTTTGAGTGTATGTTTAATAGCCAAACATTTTAATGGATATAGAAAAGAAAATAGGTGGTAACCTAGATAGCAATATCGAACCTATGTTTGAGAGCTACACTCAATACTGTTTACACAAATAAATGTGTGAAATAATACAATGTGGAGATTTCCTCTCACGTACCTTTAAATATCGCATATTTGTACCTTGCATGTTCGAGCCTACGCTAATTTGCTCCCGCGTACCAATGTGTTGTACCCATCCTTTTTTGCACCGTTGTATTTACAAAAATTTGCACCCAAGTTAATTTGTGCTAAGGCTTATTTGTACTCACATTCATTTGCTTCCATGTGACTTCGAGTCGTGCATATATGTACAATATCTTGCATCTTAATGGAAGTGCACAAAAAAAATTTTAACGGAAAATTTTGATTGAGCTGTCCGCAATTTACATTAATGATCAGAATATACGTACACAATATCACGTCGACTAAGAATCATTAGACACGTTACTACTTCAGATTAAACAATGATATCTCCAGATATCTCCACGACATGAAGTAGGTCGTAAGGCAGTTAATGATAAACGTTCAATTTATCACATCTACCCAAACAAGACATGATTTGTTAGGCACGGACCACAGAAGGAAAACGCCGCAAAGGCGTATTCTATCTGTGACGCATGCTTGCGGTTTTAGTTACTTCGCTCATGATTTTAATTTCATAGTTTTATATCCGGTGTATCAACATACCTTATTCATATAGCGAACCTGTGTTTAGCATCACACGTTTGATAATATATTCAATTTACGTTCCAATGCGCCCATTTTCTCATTTATAGTCAAGTGGTCGTGGTCAGTGACAATTCATAACTCATGATAATAATTGATTGTGCTTAAATTGATTGATAGTTTCACTTTCACACATACTTTTATTTTCCCCGCGACTGTGGCACGTATCATCATGATATAGTTACTATTCTTTACTTTAATCAAAATATCAATTCATAGATTTGTTTATTCATTTATTCGTGTATTTGGAAATCTTTCTAATTTTTTAATGAATACGTTATTTAATGTGGATTTTGACTATTGGCAAACAAGTCAGGTTTCGATTTGGACTTGAAAAATGTTCAAATATTTGTTAAAATGGGCCTTTGATGTTTCTAAAAATATATATATTTATTTCATTTTTTGTGGAATTCTATAATTTTTATCCGTATAATATTCTTCTAAAAAGGACAAAATGGATAGCTGCTGTCATTTCACTTCCCTATCGATGTTTAAGTGAACTTTGAGATCCCTTTAGAACAGTTTTTTATTGCAGTATTTGTATTATCAACTTGCAGTGTAATTCCAAAATGCGTCGTTTGATTTTACGGTAGTAGAATGCACACGTGTGAAAATTAATTGCAAAATAGGGATATTAATCCAACAACTATACAAGCAAAATGTCAGTAACATAGATCACATTGCTTAGGATATTCAATTCTTAGTTATCTGAATCATGGATTGAATAAACTGGTCGTTTCTGTCCATAACTTGAGTAACGACATATGTATTTTTGAGAATACATTCATTATTTATGAGCCATGTAGAATTCAGGGGTCGAACCATCCATTTTAACGGTCGACCAATATCGTTGTGCTCGGTTCAATGAATGATCTAACGTACAACAAAACTTGATTGCATTAAAATTTTTTATAGAAACCCAACCGTATTATGAAATATGATTTCGAGTATATCGCATTTCCGATGAGATTCAGTTGGCATATCGACACCAACAACGCACCTGACATGCAACGACTATTGCCCGATCTCAGGTATATTATCTGTATTTCTTTCTATCCGATCAACTACAAATTGTTTTTCAGCGATTAGTTAAAAAGTCGCGTTTTTCATCGCCTTGAAATTATTAATTCCCATTCAGCATTATTCACGATCCAATATAAAATAGGGCCGCATGTGGACATTCATGCGTGGCACATGCTCGATAAACCGGATTTGCGCAGAAAAGACGAAGCCAGAAAAATGAATAAAATGAAGAAATTACGACAAACTGATGGGTTTGGCGAGGGTTCGGTTTCGGTAGCTATTCAGGAATAGTAAAATTATGACAAATTCAAAATGTGAGAAACTATTTCCCAGAAATAAAACGGTTTATGCATTCAAATAGTCTGGAAATATTAAAACTAATAAAACAAATTAGGCCGAAATATATGAAGTATATGAGGATAAAGCACAGGACAACAATGTTTTACAGTGGGAAAAGTCGGCCAATCTGAGACTCATGCTTTACATATTCTTTATAATGGAATTCGGCGTCAAAAGTTTACTTATACTACTTACTCAGTCTAAATACGCAATACCGTTCACTGTAATCAATTCAAATTCTCAAGATATTGGCTTAAAACGAGGTTACTTCATGTATGCGTACTCAGGCCGAACTTGGCAAACATTTTTTGGTAAGTATTCAACAAAGCCCGTGAGCGTGGAGGCTTGGAATTTTTATCTTCCAAGACGCTTTTACGTAAATGACGTTGCGTCATCACGCACAATTCCACGTCGCTCAAAGACATAATGACTGAAACCAGACTATGAAATACCAAACAAAATTCTCATAACAATAAACAATAAACACCGTAAACGCGAAAGGCACTATAATGTCTTTCAGGGCCAGACGACGTTCACGGGAAAGACACTATAGTGTGTTTCACGATTCAAGCAGTTAAAGGCCTTATTTGAAATTTGCGTATTCTGTTAAATGCCACAAGAACTAAAAACACAGAGTGAGGAAGACCAAACTTTTGGGAAGAATATTGCAACGAGTTTAGTTGTATCGAGATGCCGGTGAGAAGAATTCAGAAAAGAAAATAACTAAAAACTAGAATCACTGATTTATCGCGCATTTTAACCGATTCAAAGCGAACTTAATTTTGTTACTGGATCCGCCCAGCAGTTGTAGACATTGAAACTGCTTATGGGAACTCTTGCGTGTCGCGAGAGGCAACTAAAAACAAGTCGCACGGGACGATACGACTCGCTGCATTTTTTTACATTTTTCGTTTTGTAAAAGTCGGAATAAAATTTTTGAGGAAAAGTTGAAAGCTTTGATGAAATCAGTGTCAAGCAAATAGTGGGTATTTTTTGAATGGATATTTATTACTTTAGTATTTTCTTTTTATTGAAATTCAGTAAGGCCTGAAGCAGGGTCAAAAAGGGAACCAACTGACCACTTTTTTGTTCCCTTTAAGTCGCGTCTTAGCACAAAAAGCGTCGAGATAACAAACAAATAAAATGACGCAAGAACTACTTATTGTTTTATTCAAAGTACTTAAGCTGCAAATCCTTGAATAAAAAAATATAAATTTCAACAAAATTAGTAATTTTGAGCGTGAAAACTTATTTCGTGGATTGTGGGCAAATAATTTACCCATTATAGACGCAGAAATTTTCCAGTTAATATACAATTTAAAAAAAAAAAATTGTTGCTGCTTGCGCATATTATTTGCTGCTTGCGTTATCTTCTGGATTAATATTAATTTCTTAATCTGTTGAGTGTTTTTGAATATAAACAATTGTTTTCTGATTCAATATCTACAGCACTAAAATTACCAATAGATAATATATTAGAAGTTTTGTGGAGATACGTAGAAAAACATTAAAAAGGTAAATTATAATTGGGACATATTGATCTGATTCTGTTTATGATGTACTCTGAGTATAGCAAACAGAACGTTTGAATTTATCTGTGTATCACAGATTTAAAATTAGGAATTTCAGTGTCAGCAGATTACAATGGAATCCCTACTAACATTCTCAAACTTGACCGATTGTCTGAAAATATAAATTAACGAACATTGTACTTCTTCCAGTAACTTAATGACTGATCGCTAGCATATAAAACAGAATGAGGTTATCAATCAGAATAAGCAGGGGAAATGTAATCGGAGCAGTTACCATGGTTTCAGTGTGTTATCTCATATGGAGCAGTATCGACAGAGGACAATATTTATCGTTGGTACAAAGGGTAAGCCTCTTAAATCCAGTTGCGGTCAACGTCGATCGGTATTGGAATTGTGTTTTTTTATTTTGAATTTGTTACGGATGAACTGAGACAGGGTAAAGCACTAGTCAGCCTAAAACCAAATGAATCGGGTGAACCAAGCTGTTTATAAAAATCGATTACCTGAGCAGCGTAGAACCAATCAGGGAAATGATGAAATAACACGTTCTGTCAAGTATTGGCCATGTCCATCTATAAGTGGCCAATGCTACAGGGCCTCGGACAAGGTGATCCACTCTAAGAAGTGGCTATAAAAAAAATTACAGATTACACCTATAAGAAATTTATTTTATGTTTGTTTTACACAAGTTCGGGAACAGATCTCAAGCAGAAGTATTGGATGGTTTCAGGTCAGACACCCTTTACTTGGGGGTGGACAATTCACTTTTTTGATTGAAATTAATTCGAATAACAATCAATCAATTTGAATTAGCTGGTGATTGCGCCATTTTGTCTGATTCTTTGCCTAAATGGTTTAATTGATTAAGATCTCAATCGAATAACTTCCGCGAAAAACAACTTTGTGTAGTATGATTCACATTTGGAACGCATTAATGAGACGGGGTCCAAAACTATTGTATAAAAATCCAAAGCTTATTTTTACCCTTTTCAGATACCACACTTTTTCGCTAATAAATTCAGGCATATCCATGTAGAAGAAGGACCAAAGTGTTACAAAGTAAACAAACATGATACTTACCAGATTTGTGACAAACTACCATACACCAACATGGATTGCGGGAGCTATTCGGGTAATTGTTACAGTGATTATATTGCTCACACATTCTCTCTTGATCGCAGTAAAACGTGGGCGAGAGTTTTGCTAGAAAAATAATTTTTCAACGCCCATTTGCTAACTTTCATGGTTTTGCGATTTCATTTTTTTGTAAGTTTTATTATTACTTCGTTTAAAAATCGATGACGAGTTTCTAAGTGTGTCCAGTTGATGCAACCAAATAGCAAATGGAAAAATCTCGAATATCTGAATTAGTGTCCAATACCAACAGCTGGTAAATTTATTCTATTATTTACGTGATATTGTTATTTCTTTACTCTTGTACGTGTTGACATGTAAGCACTATAATGACCTGTATCATATCATGAGGAAAACTAAAACTGTTTTATCAACTTTTGCCCGTCAATAAACCGTTTTGCTAAACCATTTTAGTTGCTCAATTCCGTTTCTTCTTGTACGTTTCTTCAGATTTTGTATTTGTTATGTCTACCGTATGCCAATTTATTTACGGACTGAAGCATTTTCAAGTGCCTGATTCTGTCGTTATAGATGACGTTACACTTACCGTTAACAAATATTATTGTAATATTTTAAAGATTAACCTGCTCAGAATACTGTTTCCCCTTTTTCGCTATGCGAAGGTGAATGCTGACTTTTCCGTTCGTGTAAATTTTTTTTGGAAGAAACGAATTATGCGAAAATTAAACAGAATTTATCGAGGTAAAAATACCGAGTTCCATTTAGGTAAATATGGCCTGTTGCTCAGCCAATTTTCCGATACACCAACGTGTGCTGACTCGTACAATGATTAATATTTAACGAAGAAAATGTTTAAGGAAGAGATAGCTTCAATTCAAATATATTTTCATGTCATTTATTTTTAATCATAATTTAGATTCATCGAAAATGTATGTGGTACCAAACGTGGTACATTTTGTTTGGATCGGAAATAGAACTCTGAGATTATTCGATTACCTGTCTCTAAGAGCAGCAGCCGCAAATCAGGTAAGTTTGTTTAAAAAAGCAATCCATTAGTGAAGCATGCTTCACAAAACGTATTCAAACATCAGATATATCTATCTACCTTTCCCGAGAGAGCTAGATTTTGTTGTCTGGAGGAACAACAGTCTAGGCACTTAAATGTGTATGGACATAGCTTTGATGAAAGCAATGTCGGTGCACAATCACGTTTAACATTTTAATCGAGTTCATTAACCACTGTTCTGTAACTGAATTCCAAGAAGAAACCATAATCACTCATATTGGACATGTATCCAAAACAATCCGAGTCGTGAATCCTTGAATGACAGAATTATATATTTGATAGACAATGATCTATACTTGAATTACAATTTATCATGTGAAGACTAATCCAACATTTTCGCAGAGATAATAGACTGTTTTAAGGATTGAGGAGTTTCTTTCTCAATTCTTTTTTTCAATATTCCGAAGTCAAAATTGGAACCGAAATTTAAAATCTCGCTTTGAATCTTTCAGAAGCCAGACATGATAAAATTTCATTACGCTGACAATGAACCACAAGGAGATTTATGGATCAGAGCAAAACAAGAAATACCATGTTTGAAATTAATCAAGTTCAAACCATCATTAATATTTCAAGGGAACAAAGTGGACACTGTGGTGCATCAGACAGATATAACAAGGTGAGGTTTTATTCTATAAAATTCCCCTCTATATAAACCGGAATACAGGGTTTAGAATGAACTAGTTACCGTCACTTACGTGGAGAAGGGATAAATAAAAAGCACCAACACATAAGTGAAAAACATTCATTAAGAAATGAACCACTCAGCAGAGAGTAATAAGCGACCTGCGTTGACAAACCATCTACTTTAATAGCAAATGGTTGTCACCAGACACTTCCGTAGGGGTTGCAAGAATGAATACACAACTAGTGAAAGTAAAACTATGTTTTTGAAGTATATACAAGGAGTAATCTCAGGGCACAGCCAAAAAATTAATAAATGGGGTCATATACATGTAATACAAAATAATAGTAAAAATATAATAATAAAAAATAATGTATTTCAAATGAAAAGTTATTAGAAAGGGAAGACAAAGTTATAAACAGACAACAGAAAGATTGGAGAAAGGATTTATAGGAAAAGATTCTATTCTTTTATCATTCATAGGATCATTCGGTTGTCGGATATAGTCAAATTAATCGAATGATGTTATCCTTTTGACGTATTTCAATTGTTTGGGAAATGCAAGAAAAACTAAATATGCTGGAACAATTTGGAATATTTTCTTTCGACCTATTACCTGATTGACGTATTATGGAATCGATTACCGAACGGTGTTTCGCAATATTCCGTCTATTCTATATATCGTGATATACTGCCTTCTTGCTAAGTAGTCTAACTCAGTTGATGTAGAATGTTATTTTACTTTACATCACTGGGATTTCATAGATATTAGAAAATAGAAATTAAATTCAACCCTACACGATGCACAAGAAAAACGTAGTCGAGTCGCCCAAGTCGAACATATATCCGAATCGATATATGAATTTGACGTTCAAATACTATATTTGAATCTTTTCAGATTTCAAATTTTACTAAAAGAAGGCGGCATCTACGTTGATTCCGATGCAATGATTCTACGTTCAATGGATCCACTGAGAAAATACGACTTTACAATGGGTAGATCTATCGAAGTTGCCTTCAGTAAGCCTGCTTTTTCTCTGCTTTTTGCAAGTATATGTGATGCAAGAAAAATGACGCTCTCACATTATAAATAGGTTCTATTACCCGACCATTGCTTTACTCGCACGAAAAACGTATGACTACAGATATTAAAAAAGTTGGTAAGACTTCGTTTCCATTTAACCGGTTGTGCATACCGAAAAATAAATTTGCAGTTGATGGGATTCCGGTAGGCTATTCTATTATTTTTATGGGTCTCCTTCCAGCCTGGTTTAAAAAGAAATTCAATAAAGAAAAAATTATGTTCAATTTTGTTTTTTTCCACTTCTTAGAGTGAATCACCCTGTCCAAGGCCCTGTAATAGCGGGCACTTATAGACTGACAGGGTTACAGGGTTAAAGATATCATCTTTTCCTGTACGGCTTAGCCTACCAAAGTTATTACACCCTGGGTTGAGTGGTGGGCATGGATGGCATGGATAAGCGAGCCGGACTCGCCGGGCTCGAACCCGAGATCTTCAGCCTGCGATGCCAACATGTTTAACCACTAGGCCATCGCGCCTAATAAAAAAAAAGACTGTCTTGGAAATAACAATACTATGATTTTCATCACGCCTATTTACTCGAGTACAACCGTTTGTTGCTAGAACGTGTACCCCGGGAAAATAGCTACGCTAAGTTCCGCTTTGCTGCTATCCTATATAACATTAGTGTGTTACATGGTAACTGAAACAAACTTTGAATATTTTCCGAAGCGCATGTTTGCGGTGTCTCTTCCTTCACACGAATAAGAAAATGCGGCAATCGTACTTTAAAATATGATGACCTTCAATAAAGTTAGATTAGATTTATAAATCCATCGACGTGGCCACACAAAATACTCGACAGTCACAACCCTGAATCTCTGTAAACTACTGTATATTGCAACAATAATCCATGGAGCACCTCTCCATCTATGCCTGCAATGTACCATTGCGCGTTCGATTTTTAAAAAGCATGGAAGAACCGACTTAAAGAAATTCTCTTGACAGGCTTCGACACCACCATGAATAAACGGTTCAGCTATAGCTCATATCTCTTATTTTTATTTCAGGTAGCGGCGTTATAATATCCAAAGCAAACTCCTCATTTTTGCAGGCTTGGGCAGAAATCTACAGAACATATACAAAAGTAAGTCAATATTTGTGCCAAAATTATTAAAACTTTCAAAATTCAGCGAGCGAGCTTGTTTTTTATCATTAGGAAATTCGCTCTACAGGTGAGATCGGCAGTAGTACCAAAAAGGTGTAACTGTAGCGACCCTAAGAAAGAAGATCTAAATGGAATGCGAAACCGGTATTACACCCTGGGCGCAAAATAACTCATACAGAATTACATCTCAATAATAGACTTCATATCATCATCCTTCCTGAGTGCGATCAGCAGATCACTATAAATTTTGTATGTATATTCTCAACTCCATTTAAATTGGAAAAACCAACTTAACTCAATGATGTACCTTTTAACTGGCTGGAATGAAACTTAACTTGGGTCTTGTCTTCTTTGCTCGGGCATAGAAGGTATTAAATAATGATCAATTTGAACAAAGAAAAATACCACCATAATATCACAGGGTACTCTTTCTTGCACTTTTAATAATACGTTAGGGAAGTTTAAAAGCCCGTCTCCTTAGCCCACTATGTGTTTATATTTTTGAAGTCAAAAATAGTTTTCATTCCTGCATTGCAAAGCGTAAAATACACAGCGACCACCCTCTGTTAGCCCAATTGTGAATCGTTCGGCTGCATGGAAAAGGTAAATAAATGCTAGCGTTTTATGTAGACGTCTAAGCGTCTTTATTCTTATATAAATATTAACGTGTATTTCATACTGCCAAGATTCTCAAAGGACAAAACGTTTACAAATGTCAATCAAAAATATTATTTTGTCAAGCATGAATCACCGATTGATCGCGCCTCGACGACGGAATCCACCAGTGGCTCACACTATACAAAACATATTCGAGAAGTTTTTTCCTGCTGGAAAGCTGGTTTTTAATTATTGTAAGAAAACTTAGAATATTGTTATATAATATCAACTGGGTCCCTATTTCTATTTAAAGTTTTCCTTGTCTATTGTAATAATTTTCATTTCATTATTTACTGCTTACATACATTGCGAAATAATTTTCCATAATAAGGGATTTCTTTAGAAAAAATATCGATTTTTTTCAATCGATTGATTCATTTTGCAGTTAAATCATGATATGAGCCAGATTTTACGTTGCAAACTTTGATATAAATCATCACTTTGCTGAAAATGAGCAAATTTCTGTTCAACAACAGCAAAGTTGTTAAATGTTGAATCGTTAATCTATTAATAAGGTTTCTATCACTGTTTCAACTAAACAATGAATACAGCCATACTTAAAATGACTTCTATTTATAACAGAATGACTACTTCACCTTTGTATCGTATCGGCTCCACCAGTCGAGGCCAGATCTTCCAATACATGTTGAAGAAACAACGATGCAAAGACCTAATCCGGGATGCGATGGTCAACGTTGTATCTACGGAGATTCATTCAACATATCGGAGAACTATATTCTGCATCTTCATCCCACTAACGGGGGCATGCAAGCATACACGTCAATTACTGAAAAAGATTTAAGATTGCACGATTCAACTTACGGCGCGGGTGCAAGAGCGGTTCTCTATGGAACTCAAGATCTCATATTTTTGTCTTCGGAGGCATCACAAGCACATAACAGAACAAAGCAAAAAATTATAAAGAGGTTTCCACCAATAAAACTGAAGAGTGCAAATACTTTGCCAGGTCTGTAGAACATATCGAATTGTTGGAAGAATTTAATATTTGAATTTAAAACTACTTTATCATATACTTTTACGAAATAACGCATCGCGTGGACTTTCGCGTGACACGAAACATGAATAGTTTCTGAAATTTAGTAGTTACATTTCTAGAAATCATGTTTCGATAAAAAATTGAATAAAAAAGGCGAAGGATGTGATTATAGAGCTTGCGACATTTATATATTGAGAAATGAAGTTAACCATCGAGCTATATGATTGATTGTTAATTTCAGAATTTTGCAACTTACAACGCTCTGTCAAAGTTGAGAACAAGATTTTTCAGCTAAACTGGTCGATTTTTATCAGCAGAATAAATCAGCTTAATGGGAACTCGAATTTCTCGCTCGTAAAAATATCAACCTTTTACCAAATTGGGAAGAAACTAGTTAAATACGATCACGAAAAAACAACTATTTTCATTCTCGAATCAAAGTCAATTTTTGTTTTTTGTTTTTTCTGATTCACTACGCTTACTCGATGTGTGGATTAGTGAAAAACTTTTGTCAGATCGTTCATGATAATTACAAGGCATACGAGTTTAAGGGAGAATATAACAACTAGTTTACTTGTAGGATAAGAAAGGTTCACATAACTGAAAATGATAAAAATTCGTGTCAATGATTTTTTTCATTATATCAAGCATGATCCTTGTGGGGGCAACCCCCTAGTAACCCGTATATGACTAAACTGGAACGAAAAAATATATTTGGAGTAAGACTATGATTTCTAGTTATTTTTTTTGTAAAACTGAAAATCTGATTGATCTCTCTTCTTAAGAAAATCGACTCGATCACCGTTTCATAAACATATAATTCGCATAGCTTTCCCAGGTTTATGCCTTAAGTTTACTACACGGCATGTATATCTAAGAATATGGGCGTTGGAAGAAGCTGCTTGTCCGAAAACTTACTCTCCAAAATCAACCCCTTTTGCGACATTTTAAGGTGTTTAGAAATGGGATGTTACTGGATGTGATTTCAAGATCTGAAGTCGACAATATAAAAAACTATAAGAAAATTAACAAAGAATCGCGCCGAGTTTGTGTGTTTTGTTATATGCGTAGCCAATGCTTGAGTAAGATCACAGTCGAAAATTTATTGACCCAATATGTTTTGTTAAGCATGCTGATGCTGATGCTTTTTGGTTTATCACTTTTATATATCTACTGCTTGAATTCACTTTGGTTCCGTTTGGTTATACGTGTAACGCGTGGCTGCTCCACGTCATTAAATTTTATTTACGCCTAAAACGCCCAACAAGCTGATGCTTGTTTTGTTTGTGACTTATATATATATATTTATCTAAGTTCTGCATTTTGGTTGACAAAGTGGGGTTATTTTGCTGTATTTGGGTGACCGTTTTTTTGGTAGACATTTTTGCGTCCCCCAAATATTTTGAAGGTCATTTTCTCTAGGAGCGAATAAAGCTGAGTTGTCATGATTGTAGTTACAGGTAGATAGTTCACGACTCTACGCCCCCAGTCTTCTTTCATTTAGGCTACCAAAAATTTGTGGGCTATAGGTGGTGTGCTAGTTTTTTGATGATTTCGAACACTTTTGTTCAAACCACATTTGTAGGGTGTGGTTCAGGGTTGCTGGAGTGTTGGTTGTTGTGTTTAGTGGCGAATCTAGCGTATATTGCAGAGGAGGGGGAGGGGTGTGTGAAAGCTGAATATAGGAAGCAGCTATTACAGGAGAAGATACTTTCAGAGTTGCTGTGTTGGCTGGTTGGGGCGTTGATTGACGCCAAGCTATGAGGTGTTTTGATTCAGGATATGCTGATCTTTGTGGGACATACCGAATGCAGGCACAAGTACCCACTGCAGTGTTACAGGTTTTTCTTTGTTTCTCTGTGTCTGTGCCGGTAGAGTAATGTATATTACCAGTATAAATTTGCCAAAAACCTAAGATAGAATTTCAGTTTTTTCTTGTGGGGGACGGGAAGGGAAAAGCTGAAAATTCCGGTGCTGTTTAACCCTATTCAATCTCTCAATGTGGATCAGTCATTCACATTCTCTCCTGCAAATCTACAGTGCAGATACCGGTTCATGTAATTTAACATTGTCCTGAAGAAGACTGGCTGTATCGACTCTCGAAACTTCGAGGATAAAATATACATCTTTTTATCTTCACCAGATGTGCATATTGAATTGTCTGGTACCGACAACCCGCTATTCTCAGTACACGTTCTTATAGCTCTTTTTTTCTTTTTGAAATGGTTTCAATATTTTCAGTTTATCATATCTAATAACGCAAAGCCCGGATAGCTCTATCGGTAAAGCGTTGGGAATACGCTTCAAGCTACGCGTCTCTGATCGGAGGTTCGAATCTAATGAGGAATGATGATTATATGCCGAGGGTTTGCTGGACGCGTCGCCGGTTTACGGTGGTCCACGTAAGCATTACTTACGGCTTCGTCTATACCAACTAGGTCAATGCACAGAAAAAATGAGAAATATGATAAGCCAAGAAACCTTCAACCTGATTCGGAATTTGGTATCTATACGCATAGGACTCGCCATATGATTAAGCTGTATTTCTGGCTTTCCTCTCCCGCAGGATAAAAATGAAAATTCTATCCTAAGCATTTGAATTTAATAATTCAACTCTCCAATCAAAGAAGAAGGAAGATAAATAATTATATAATGGAGGAAAATCAAAGATGAATCATATTTACCAAAATCGAATCGGTGCAGCTGTTGCCTTGACCCACAAAATATGATAGGAAAGCTATGTTCTCATTTTCCAAAGTTTGCCACATACCTTTAATAATGCGATCGACGATGTCCTACCTCATGCAATGCAAGAAAACAGTATTTTTTATAGTCACTCATTAGAGCGGATCACCCTTTTCAAGGCCTTGTTTCAGCTACGTCTGGATTGAAAAAGGTAAAATTTTAATTTTGAACGAAATGCAATCGTGTTTAGTCAAATTTGACCAAAATCGAGTGTATTTTGTTGTTACAAAATTAAAGCTTCTATTTTCGGACAAGCAGTGTGAATTGCCTTCAAGTCTGTTTATGATAATGTAGGTAATTCGTAAATATAAATTTCTTGATTTTCATGATGACGACAAATCGTTATAGTAAATATGGGATATTTGTTATTATGACAGAATCAGCGATTTGCTCCGATTCGAAAAAAATCATCCGAATTATATTCGAATTCCAAATAATTCGGTTTTGTCTAGCCCTAGTGCCAATTCCCACTTATAGATGAACAGGTTTAGGTTTATTGAAAAGTTATAATCTTTTCCTGTTCTGCTTAGCATAATCAAGTTAATATTCATTGGGATAAGTGGTTGGCATGGATTAACAACCCGAACGCGTCGGGATTCGAACACGAGATCTTTAACCTGCGATGCAAACATGATAACCTTGAGAGGTTTAGGATTTCGATTTAAAACCATCGGATTTTGCGAATGTAATTAGAAATGCTATTGTTGAACTGATTGTTGAAGGTTAGTGATTTTAAATATTCCATATCATAGGAATCTGACCCACTTAAATTTTCGAACCTGACGACCGAAAGTTATCCTTTGTGCAGACTAATTACTTAACTATTCCTCCGCGTTTGAAACTATTTACGAATCCAAATCGAAAAGTGTCATAGCACACCTTTTCCGGGATGTGAGGATTTTCTGAGAATTTGAGGTGAAACGGGTTTGTTACGTTGAAGGAATTCTAGATACAAATTCGTTACTGACAGACATGTCAGATAAACGAAAATAGATAATAAATGGAAGACGAACATTTTTTTACAATAAAATTCTATTACTCGGATATTGATTCATGATTATTTGATAAACCAAGAAATAACTATGTCTGCCAAACGTTAGATGATATTTTCAAAGGAATTGATAATGTTCACTTTACTGTGCTTGTGGGGCAGTATTTCACAATGAGCAAAATGTACCTTATATAAAAAAAAATCAAAAATTATACATCCGACGGTTGATTAAAACAATATTTATGAAATTCAGCAACATCATCTCAAATTAACATCCAATTTTGTTCAAGAACGCAAACACAATAAAAAAAAAAAAACAATCGCAAGAATGCGAGTTTCTTGATGTGAAAACATTGCATGAAGTGTTTCAAACTGATATGAATGTCAATTCACAACCGCAATTGGTTACTTTACTATGTCTATATAAAACTAACCACTAATTTGGTTTCTCATATAAACGATGGATAAATTAATGCAATAAAAAATTACCCGTCGGTCATGAATATTACAAGTCTTTCTGTTTCCTTTACATTAACCCTGGCTGTTCTTGCTGATGTAATCACATCCGTTTTCACAAAATCAAGCGCTTCGTAGATGCAGGTACCTCCGTGTAAAGGTCTTTTTCAACAAACATAAATGTTAGAAAAACTGAAATAGAGTTTCATCGTGTTGTCAGTGGCATAAAAAGTCTATATCACAATAGCGCTAAATCTTCGAGATTGCCTCAAATTTTAGGACTGGGCAAAACCGAATCATTCGGAATTCGAAAACATATTTTTGTGATATAATTTGATCGCAAAAATTTGATGATTTTTAGGGGTCAGACCTCTCCAATATTTGGCATTGGGAGGTTCCGACTCCATCACTTACACCGCCAGTAAACATGGAACTGTCAACCGTCATAAAACCGACCTGGTATTACTGAATTTGAGTTTAAAATGTTAATTTTTTACATTACAGAAAATGTTTAATCCATAAACGCGAACAAAGGGATAAATGAAAACTATATATAAAACATCCTAATGAAGACTTAATAGCATTTTAAAACTTGCAAAACTAGAGTCAATAAGTTTCTTCTGGGAATAAGCATTCCTTAGTACTCATTTCTATCCTTATGTAGATCTTTAAACAATAGTAGCTTTTGGTGATTATCAGAACCTTGCTAAGAGCGAAAATAAAAAATAGAAATAAAATAGAATTATTGAAGTCCTGAGGACACTGGTTTGTATATCTCTTTAATTGAACAGATGAGTATTGTGCAACTTAAACAATAATTATAAATCACAAGTTATAACTTGATAATAAGGTATGATAATACCTAATATTATCACACACGCTGAAAAATTGTGACTTGCTAAATGCAAATCCCCACTCGAGTTTTCTGCTTTCCAATCTCAATATTTCCGCAAAATACTATTGAATAATATTAATGATGAATTAGAGCGGATAAAACATAAGTAATTAAATGAATACAAAGCAGAAAAGACAAGCAAATTTTTGCTTTTGCCAAATAATCACTTACGGAAGACTTGGGCCTGTAAGAAAATTCGAAAGCTTACATAAGCTAATTTTGTCATCGGATGGTGGTTTTCCCCCTAGCGAGATGCTAGCGATATTCTAGCGAGATGTGGGCGCGATGGCCTAGTGGTTAAACATGTTGGCATCGCAGGTTGAAGACTTCGGGTTCGAGTCCCGGCGAGTCCGGCTCGCTTATCCTCGCCCACCACTCAACCCAGGGTGTAATAACTTGGGTAGGCTAAGCCGAACAGGAAAAGATCATATCTTTCCAGTAATTGTAACCCTGCCGTCTATAAGTGGCCGCTGTTACAGGGCCTTGGACAGGGTGATCCACTCAAAGAAGTGGCTATAGAAAAAAAGTACCACTGAAACTCGCAAGAAACTCTATAGAATGATTAACCACTAACAGCATTTTGAATGAACTGATTGCGATGAGACCAGATGTGTGGCTGTGTTAAGTGTGCGTATGATAATGATAATGATAATAAGAATTTAACTTTGCTTGAAACCGCACTTAAACATGGTTTAGGGTTTGGTTATGGTTGGGGTGTTTCGCGCTTAGAGTGCAGTTGCCGGCACCGGCTTATAATGTAGTAGCTTGGCCAGAATGAATTTCAATATTGATGATTAAAACAATACATTTATATTTAATTTCCACAAAAATCAAAAACACTTCTACATACTCGATAATAGACTTTTTGCCAGTCTCTTTAGCTTTTTCATATTTTCGTTCCCAACACTTCCGCTTTCGTCAATAAAAAATAAAACATCACGGTTCCGTTTACTTTTTAATTTACTCTACAATAAAGTGATATTCGGGATTGGGCCAAGACTAGGCAACTTGATTTGTTTATTCGAATCGATCCGAAACACAAATTATTCGAAATAATCATGAATCGTTCATACGATAACTTGATGAAATGAAGTGGAATTTTCATTTTTAACAATAAATGCGACCAAAATCGATAGTATTTTGTCGGTAAAGTAAAAAAAAATTCTACTCTCAGCTAAGGAGTTTGTTTGAATATACATTGGCATACATCTGTATATACTAATATTAATAATTCGTGACTGTTAATTTCTTGATTTTCATTGTGGAGACGAATTGCAATATAAAAAATAATATATTTGGTATTTATTGGGGATTGGTTATTCGATCCAATCGACGAAGAAATTATTCGAATCAGATTCGAAATGGTTCGATTTTGCCCAGACCTAGATACGTCGTGACAAAAACATGGTGAAAACCGTCACGTTGGTGAGACGTATGCCAAGTATTGGAAGAAGACGATTTTATAGTTACATTTATATATATTAACAGGAAAAAACGTTTGTTTTCGAATTTTTTAGAAATTGTAAAAAAAATGGAATGGTCGCATGAAAATATTTATTTTCCCGTTTAATTCTTAGGTTTTGTATTTTTTCCGATCCAATTGCTGTTTGCTCATAAGCTTCAAACATAGATTTTACGCTTTCTTCGTGACTTGTCGCACTTTCCTCCGACTATCAGAGTTTCGTCTGCACCAAATAACGGAGTTGCGCATTGACTGCTCTATAACATTGCAAAAATATAGTCATATAATATTTCAAGATAAGGGTGGTAGGGTGGTGATGGTCATTTCTTAAACTAGGTAAAGTAAAACGCAGTAAGTAAATTTAATAAAAAAGTGTTACCAGATAACCTAGTTTCACCTTCAAAACTACTTGGCGCCGAGATAAAACACAAGGTAAACTATGTAATTGTCCTTTGACTACATTCATTCCATTTTAATGGATTCGGAGGTTTAAATCTGCAGATAGTCTATTGTGAAAGCTCTTTTTTGATTTACGTTGTTTTCTTGTACTAGGTAATATCCCTTATACCCAGTAAATTTAAAAAGGTAAAATTTCAAACACAAAATTCAGCAAAGGTTAAAATAGGTAAGTTATATTTTCTTGCAACTGGGTAGATGTTCTTTGAAAATAAACTCGGTAAACTAAGTATTCAAGGTAAAATATAGATTTACAGAGAGTTTCCAACACTACATATAATATTGTATTATTTTCCTCATCGGGAATTTCCGCTAAGCAAGCTGGGAAGTAGCATCCAAAAGGTATTGCATTTGAGGCGTTTTAAAAGATTTGGAAGGTTAAAATCTCTAAATTGTCTATTTTAAAAGGTTTTGTACTAAGAAAATATGATTTACCTCGATAAAAGCAAAACTGTAATTCACATTTTCTTGATACTAGATAAAAGTACTATAAAAATATTGATCATTTTCACGTATTGATTTTTTACGCCAAATATGTGCTATTGATTAATCACACCTAGGTCGGAGCGTTCCAAAATCAGCATATAATTGGCAATCTTCTAAGTAATTTATAATAATATATGATATGAAGTAGTGTTGGAAATTCTAGGTAAAATTACCTAGCTTAACTAGTCGACTTGGTTTACCGAGCTTATTTTCAAAAATGTATAGCACACCTAGTTTAATTTTTATCCAGTTTTCCTGTTTGAAGTTTTAGTTAATAAATTTAACAGGTAAAATAGGAAACTTTACTCACTTTCCAACTAGGTACCTGGTTGAAAAACTAAATTCTAAGTATAAAAAAACATGGTAAATCCGAATATAAATAACAAAATGCTTTCAAAATAAACTATTTGAAGATTTATACCATGAAATCTAATAAAATCTTAAATGCAGCCAAACGATAATTATCATGGTTACCAAGGGGTCTAATCTAGGTACTACCTGATTTTAAAAGTAAAACTAGGTGACCTAGTAATGCTTTACTAAGTATTGTGGTAAATCCTAATTAGTTTACCTAGTTTAAGAAATAACTAGATTGCCATTACTGATATAAACCATAGAAAAAGCCATACTCAAAATTTAACAACTCTGAATCATACTTCGCTTACACAAATTTTATTTTTGCAGAAAATAAAATTTTTGCCCACGGTGCGGAACAATGCGAAAATTTTTGCATACGGTGTGAATTTGTCTAATTATTCACAGTTAATCTTTATTCTGCATCCTTGCATTAAACAAGTTGAGCATTTCGATTGGGTGATTGAATCGATTCGAAGTACAGATTATTCGAATCAATCGCGAATCGGTCCTAGAAACCAAAACTCGATTTAATTTTTGTCGTTAAAATTTGTCGTTAACTTTTTGCTCTTTGACCGGAGTGTAACTGAAAATGCATCGCTGTCCATGCTTATATTTGTAACTGGTAACTGTAAATTTCTCAATTATCACAAGGCGGACAATAATAGTAATAGTAAAAATAGGATATTCGTTATTTTTATGGAATTAGCGATTCGATCCGATTCGAAGGAAAAATTATCCGAATCAGATTCGAATTCTAAATGATTCGGGGTGCCCATCCTTAATCCGATAACAGGAAGGCATAGACGAAGGATAAGTAGTTAGTCTGCGGTGACCTGACCAATCTATTTCTTGCTTTCTCCTATTTTTCTTATCTTTGTGTTCTGTTTAACATCTGTCGCTATTGCAATTGCGTTTAATAATGCATGAGCGGTGTATTGCACGTTGTTGCAAGCTGTGGAATAATAAGAATAAAAGATAATATGTGTGTAACGCTTCTTAAGTGGTGATATAATCATGTTCACGCACTTACAAAAGTGCAGTTCTACTGCATTTTGTAGTAGCTCCTGAGCCGTATGAATGACCAATAGTTAATTCCTTTTTAGCTTTCAGCCTTGCATGGGAGTTGACTTCGATGAAAAAAAAAATTACTTCAATTGTGATAGTTTTGCACTGCCACAAACATATAAAAAAACATGTATTCAAATTAGTCAAACAATATTTATATGAAATTTAGGTATCCCCTCACACCTCGCTAAACACGCTAAAACACTGAACACTAGGAAGGAAAATTTTCAATTAAACATTATATTTGAATTTTCTTACCAATGTCACGTTCTGTTGCTGAGCCAACACAATCGTTTCCTCCATTTTGCGCTCCAATTTTATATCTCGCTTGTCGGATTTGCAATGTGTGGTTTTCAGCAAATTCGCATTTCGCTCCTTGCCGAAGCGACCACTCGCAATCTGTGAACAAATAACATATTATAATATTTTTATATAATTTATACCCACTTATTTTGGTGGATCACCCTAAACAAGGCCCTGTACCATCAGCCACTTATAGACGGAAAAAGTTATAATTGTTGGAAAGATATGTTTTATTCGGTTTGGACGAACCAAGTTATTAAACCCTCGGTTTAAGTAGTGAGCATATTTAAGCGAGCCGCACTACCTCAGACTCGAGGTCTTCAACCTGCATAACTAGGCGCTCATTGAATACAATTCTTTTTTGCTCGATGCACAATTTTCCAAAATAAACTTAAAATATTTGCTCGATTATCAGTGTTAAAATTTAAAGCAATCATAATATTGGGTTGTAGACCTTTGTAGTCCCATAAATTTTAACACACTTCTGCTATAACTAGCAAAAATGTTCTTTCTAAAAAAATCCGATATTTATTTACTTGTTGTTTTACCTCTTTTTTTACTGAACCACGATGAAAAGAAAGAAACTTTTTCCAAAAGCAAATCCGTCAACAACAAAAAGAAGCATCAAAAAAACAACCTAAGATACCTTCATGACTGTAAAATAGATCTCTTTTACACTACCGAATATCTAATTGGTTATCTCTGTAACAACTGCATTTAAATTTGGATTTTGATCATTCATATAGACGAAACAAACTTCATGAACTGTACTAAATAAAGACTTTTTTTTATTTAAATGCAGAGAAATGTGATCACACTGAAAAATAACATCTATAGAAAAATATGTCATAATGTTTCAGAAACTGAAAAATTCGCGAACGTGTTTAGTCTTTGTTATTGTAACTGAGGGCGATAGGATTGCTCTTGCGTATTGCCTGCATGTCGTAAGATTTGCTAAAAAAAGTATCGTCCAGGGTAGATAATATCGACAATATCAAAAAAACATATTGATTTAAAATTTGAAATTTAAATATTTAGCACTGAAATATTTTACTTTAATGCAGCGTATTCAAAACAATATCATAGCCATGTTTATTTGATCCCGATTCTATGCGAATACTAATAATCTCACTACATATTTGTAAAACTCTGTAAATGGGAATGCTATAGTTTTTAGGGACCACACACACGCACATACACACGCACACCGATTTTTTTCAATTACGAGTTACTCCACCAATATCCAAAGAGAAATATACATAAAATCGGTAAATTATTAATCGTTTTTCTTACACTTCCCATTATAACATCCTTATACAAATATCAAATGCCAAATAAATGATTTTGTATAGGTTAAGAATAAAGAGGAGATATACTATATCGCAGTTTTGCGAAATAAAAATCAAAGCCGTTTTCTGTTGAAAACAACACAATTCTCCGAACAACAATGCGGTTTTAAAGCGGAGACGCTAGGCTTCATAACTTGTATCTAAGTAATTAACAAGCGAAGTAAGAAATTTCATTTTGTTAAGCATGAGTGACCGATGCTTATGCACCGGTGACAAAAAAGGGACTTAGCAACAGTTTTCCGATTGGGAAGTCAATACTTGCTACTATGAAATTTAACTATGTGCTTCGACTTCGATCATTACTCTGTCATATAATAATATTTTGGTTTTCGACTAAATGCATTACATCATATACGTGGAGTACCTATTATCGGCTTTCGACGAAAATATATGTCTTATAATGATATTTGAACGCTTATCATGAGCTGTGGGTTTCATATTAAGTATTTTAATTATTAAGTATCAAACTCTCATCCCATTTACCATACTTTGCATTGTTTTATTGAAAATTTTAACAAACTCTGTTTAATAAAGTAAAATAATATGTCATCTGACCTTCTGGTCAGAAGTTGTTATTAACGAGAAAATTAAATTGAATAGCTTCCGTGTTCTACGAATCTTGTAGAAATACTAAAAATAACAAAAAAAAGCTTCTTGCAAGAAAATAAGAATAATAAAAATAAGAAGTGATAGATGGTTTTACCATCGCCCAGGGTAGATGACAAAAGAGAAAATTTGATTCGGATATAATAAAAGCGTATTTGTTCAAGTACAAGTCACTACAAAAATATTCAAAGGGCGATATATATGGATCTGACGAAGTTCTCGGTATCGGAATATAAATTACGAACGTGGTATAAGTACTTGTAACAGAAACGGCGAAAATTTTGGTATCGGTCCATCTCTAATCACTAACCTCTTCTAATTGAGCTGAATAATACAACCTCAACGTTAATTTAAAGTCTCCGATGACGGAAATAACTTTCCAATCTGGAGAATTTCGTCAAAACCTCTACTGCCAACCATGTGTCACAGATGGATCGCGATGAGACGCGGTCCAACTGTGGCTCATGCTTGACAAAATAAAATTTTACATTACGATAGAATAATAACATATTTTTCACATACCGATTTTGGACGAGGACCACACCGACGAATCAGACCCCGTACCATCTGATACTCATAGACTAAATAGGGTTACAGTTTTTGGAACGATTCAATCTCCTCGGTTTGGCTTAGCCTACCCAAGAAATTACACCCTGGGTTGAGTGGTGGACATGAGATCTTCAATCTGCGATGCCAAATGATAACCACTAGACAATAGCGCCCACAATAATTTTTGAGAATTCACCTTTTTGCCGTAGTGTTTACCTACAAATTGATTAGCTTTTGGCACAGTCGAACTTTTTAGACATAACTAGATATAACTGCAGAAGAAAAAATAAGTTGCAGTTTAGATAATGAAATTTCCAAAATCATTTTTGTTATACAGATATATACAGATGACTAAGCTTTAAATACTTGCTTTCCAAGGATTGTAGAATTTTATCATAATTAATTTTAAAAAATATATATGTACACATGCTTTATATAATATCTTGTTTTAGAACTATTGAAAATTTTGCTAACTGGTTGGTCTGAATGTTCATCCAAGGTTTTTAACACAAATAATTTATTCATGCGCGTACAGGTAATTTCATTTATCCATACAGAGGAATAAATACTGATTATTGGGTTATAGAGTTTTTTCCCAAACATGAAATATTGCTGTAAATTACATCACGGCAATTAATTTTTTTATACAGCAAATAAATACAGAAAAGAAGTGGTAGACGGTTTCTCTATCGCCCAGGGCAGATATGGTGGTCGGTTAAATTTCGTTTGGCATGTTTCCATATTCAATTCAACAAAACAAAGTTATTCAAATCAACTTGACAGGACTATTCTATTTGCTATTTCTGTTTTTGGCCAACCGACCATGTTATTCCATCCAATCAGTCCAGCAAAAATGTATAAATATTTCAAAAAAGTGGGGAGCTTTTTTGCTATTGGGTTGTTGTTGGTTCCTATATGGATGCCACTTTCCGTGCAAAGACGTTTGGTTTTTATTCTTTTATTTACAGACCCATACAGAATTTTTTCAATTCAAAATATCACTTACAGGGATTGTTACGTTCTTTAAGCATTTTAAATCACCCAAAATCGGTGCAAACAAGCGTCTGGCCAAAAGATCATGCTATTTCTATCATTCTGTCCCGAAAAAACCTTCTACCCCATCTATTGCAAATTTTACTGCAATTAAACGTAATACAATAATACTCGGTAAAACGAATTTATTTAAAAAAAATTATTTACAACACACAAATTCTTCACAGTATCCTGAAAACTCAAAGGTTTTAATGAAAACGAAATTATTAGTGGCATAATATTGACGAAGTAGGAGCACAAAAACACGCCGAAAAGTAGACGCACGGAAATTGGACGAAAAGAAGACGATTTGCGTTTCGAATTCCGACACCAATTATTTTAAGCACCAAGCAAGCTCAGAAGCTTACCAGTATCGCAATAGCCACGTAGCAAGAGCGCAAACACACTGTAACGTGGACGCACGCAAATTAAACGCAAAAGGCAACGAAATTGTGTTCAGAATTATAACTCCAAAGCTTTAATGACAACACCATTATTCAGGGACTATTAGCAACGTTGCGTGGACGTAGCAGAAGAGCTAAACGCACGCCGTATCGTAGACGCAAATTCGACGGGAAGATGAAAACACTTGAGTTCCGAATATTTATATTCTAAGCTCTGCGTGTGCGATCGAAAATCGGTATAACGCGTTGTCCCACACCACGAGCAACATGGCGTCGACGGAAAATGGACCGCGAAAATTAAGAAGCTTAATCTTGAATTGAAATTTGAATAGAATTTAAATTTTGATAGAGCATATTCTTTAAGAATATGATAAAATCGAATTGAGCCGAGTTACCTGCAGACCAACGGACTAAATACTTCCCAGTCAGAAATTATCACAGTTGAACAATAATCAAATCAAAATTTCAGTTGTTCGTCTGATAATAATTTTTTTCTGCTGACTGGGAACCGACTTCCTGCCGTTACAGATTTACGTAGGTTCTGCATCGCGTTATAGGTAACAAAAGTCACACTATAACGCCCTGCACCTTTCTAGAATTAAGTAAAGCCGCGCGGCTCCTTATTGCGCAGTGTATATTTGTGCGTGTGCGGAGGTGTGTGTTGTGTTGTCATGTTTGTAGTTGTCTTCGGGCCCATTATCGCAGCTGAGAAGTCTGGAAAATAACTGATAATATATGATTAATATGTTCAAAAATGAGAAAAAAACAAATGCATAATATAGAAAGAAATCACCGGGTTTTTGTTTAGCTCCGTCGTTGTTGATCCACGCTTGTTAATCCACGGCTGTTAATCCACGGTTGTTCCACGGTTGTTGGACCAAAGTTGTTGGTCCACGGTTGTTGGTCCACGCTTGTCGGTTTTCGGTTGCTGGTCCACGGTTGTTGACCCAGTAATCTGGAAGATCTCCAGCAGCATTAAACTGTTTAAAAATTTTGATTATTGCGAATCTGGCTGCATCAAATTTCACAAAGTACTGACCGTCCAAAACATGGTTAATTCGTGGACATCAAAAGGGTCTATGCATTTTTCTGAACCAAATTCAGAAAGATGCAACCGTTCATCGTAACCATCAGAAATTGGAATTTGCACACATACACACACGTGAAAAGCCCGGCGCCAGGCTTGAACATGCAGAATGAATATAAGAAACTTACTTCAAATTATGGTATTATTTTTACCATTTTCATTCAAGTTCGTCTTCTCATTGTCCGTCGTCATATCCGGTAAGTAGACTGTCGTTGTCCATGGATGATGTTGAATTGTCGCCGACCGCCTTTGTTGGGTTTTCCAGTGATTGTTGTTGATTGCATGTCGATCCTTTGTTGTTGTTGTTTCCGTATTCCAAGCTTGTTGATCGAGGGTTCTTGGTCCACGGTTTTTGATCCGTCGTTGTTGATGAATCGTTGTTGACCCATCGTTGTTGATTCATCGTTGTTTATCCACCGGTACCAATACGTATTGTTGACTATGGGCCATTGATGGAACGCTTCGCATATGCGCTGTCAATCTTTGGCACATGCCTAAAAAAATACTATTAATGTCGAGAACATTGCAGAATTTCCATTGACTGTAGGTACGCGCTTGAATAGTTCTAACGCATTTCCTGCGTGTCGTAAGAGACGACTACAATGAAGCAAAAAATGGTAAATTCATTTAAATCAAACTTCAGAATACTAATTATTTTTTTAGTTGAATTAAGGGTTTTTTGAACTAGGCGTGTTTTTCAGCAAAGTTACAACTCTTCAGATTCTTGCAAAAAACAAATACCACTCACGCACCGTACCAAAATCGATTGTATTATGTCGTTCAAATATGAAACCCATTGCAATCAGACATGCAGTATAAATTGAAAATACATTGAATTTAAGTCTGTTTATGCTAATATTATTATTTCGTAACTATAAATTTCTTGATTTTCATGATTGAGACAATTTGTAATAATAAAAATGGCATATTCGGTATTGATATGAAATTGATATTTCGATCCCGTTCGAATACATATCTGAATCAGATTCGAATTCCAAATGATTCGGTTTTGCTCCTCCCTCCCCACAAGACTCGATTTGTCGAATTTGAGCAAAGTATGGTCTGAGTGGAATGACATCACGAACAATCTTCCTTCAAAGCATATCAATGCGTTTCTTTTGCTCCTTAATAAATTGCAGATTTTTGAGAAGACAATTTTATTCCGAATATTGATACTGTATATTCCGTACCCAAATACACTAAAACAAAACAAAAAACGTATCCCCGAACTTCAATACGAAAGGCGTCGATAAAATAAATGACAAATTGTAAATAAAGCTGTCTCGATTTATATTAGACAAGAAAACTTGTTTAAATTCACACTAAGCTTGGTCAGGAGGATCATGAAAAGCAAATAAGATCCAGTAATGTGACAAGAAGCTACATAGTGACGAACCACCTCGTGGATTAGAATTAAGCCTTATAGGTACAGTTTTTAAAATATTTCTTCCGTATTTCTTGCCTGTCGTAAGAGACGACTAAAATAAGTCAAAGAAGTGGTAGATGGTTTTACCATCGTCAAGGGCAGATACCGCTCACTGCAGTTTGCCATGGTAGCTCAGTTCCATTTGGGATGTTTTCCGTTTAGAGTGCATTTGCTGGTTCCGCATCTTGTCACCGCTGTTTTCTATATTTCATTTAGGCTCTGCTTTCGACTTTCCTAAGAAAAATTGGTTTATTATAATTTTGAAGGCCGCATCTGCACAGTAGCAAAAATTGTAATATCTTGACAATAAAATCAATCGGTGATATTGAAATAAAATTCCAAAATCGGCTTAATCGGTGTTGGTATTAATATTTTCAACCAGGACGCTGTACCAGTGGTGTGTTTTTACCATAGCCAAAGGCAGATATCACTAACTGCACTTTTTCATTGCGGTTTAGTTCCATTTGGGATGTCTTCCGTTTATAGTGCAGTCCCTTTTAAGGCGCTGCTTGCTCAGAGTGAATTTTAATTGAAAAAAAAAAACTTTTCGAAATTATGCACTACGTATTGCAAATTAATAGTAAATTTATTGCTCTTTTTTGCCGAAGAGGCAAAACAAGTCTTATTTCTCAATCATTTTTTTTCAAGTTTTCAAGTTTTTAATTCTTCTGTCGACTCCACGAAATTGTCTAGTTTTTTAACCAATCACAATTTTTTGTCAAGCGTGCGCTATAGATGGACCGCGTCTTATCGATGCGATCCATCAGTGACGCATACTTAACAAAAGATGTTTTGACAATTCCTTTCCGTATAGATATGATTTTTTTCTATATTTCACAGACAACGACATTACTCAGCATTGATGGCTCGTCATTGGTTATCTCCTGATATTTCACCGATCGATCTTCTTTAACAACGATCGCAATACTTTTCCAATCAGCATAGTCATCACGGTAATCGTAATAATCGTAGAGAAAATCAGCGATAAAGATCCACGGGCAAATCTATATCTTTTCCAGACCTCAGTTTGAGATATTTATTCTGTTGAAAAAAAATGTTTAAATAGAATCCGGTGTCCGGTGAGCACATTTGGTATAGCGTTGAGAATGCGCTTCGAGCTTACGCATCTTTGATCGTCCTGACAGCGGTTAGAATAACGCGAAGGATAATTATATGTGAGAGATCTGCTGGGTGCATCGTCAGGCCACAATTGTTCACGTGAGCACCGCGGCTTTCTGTACTAACCAGGTCCATGTACGGGCAAAATGAGATAAATGTTATGCCAAAACCTTCATCCGATTTTATCACACCGATGGGTAGATGGGAGGGCCTGGATTAATAATCCGGTCCTATCAAGTCCTAATCCCGAGATCGTCAACTTGCGATGTCAACACGATAACCACTAAGCCATCGGTCTGGGAATGATAGCGCAACTTGGACAATGTCTTATAAAGCTAATTTCGTTGAGAACTAGAACACGAACGGTTTTTTGGTCCAATGATAATCGCGTTTGTTCAAATAAAAGAGAAAAAGGGAATTATGTTGGATGGTCAGATTTTGTTCATGAACTTAAAATTTGTAAAATAAAGTTTTACACAACAATGTGTATGTTATAACATTTGATGCTCATCATAAATAAAAATAAATATTTGAAAATCGCATCGTTGAAATTTCTATAAAAATCCGTAATTTGAATAATTGCAAATTTCCGAATCGCATTATTGTGTTCGACCGTGATCTATTTCGGTTTTTAACAAAACTGCTGGGGATTAACCTTTGACTGCGTATTCATTATGTGGTATAGATAACCGCGACGTGAGTCGCTGAGATGCACGCTCGGCGGAAAAATCAAGCATCGAACCATTGATCTTCGGGTCTATACGATCGCGCTGACCGACTGAGCCAGCGAAACGTGTCGATCTTATTATTTGAACAAAAAAAAAACACTTTGAATAGCGAGATGACGCAACTTGGACAACTTACCGCGTGTTTCATACCAGTGCACACAATGATATATTTAATAGTTTTCTTTAATATCTCCAAGCGAATCTACTGTATGTTCATTTACCATCGCCCATGGGAAGATACCACCCACTGCCCTTTATCATAGTAGTTCAGCTCCTTTTGAAAGTTTTTTTTTCGTTTAGAGTGCAGTTACTGGTATTACATATTGTAATAGGTCTTTGCTATTGAATGATCGTTAGTTGTTCCCCTCTTGACACTGCTTCCGCCCTTGCTAATAAAAAATATTGCACCATTTACACACGCCTTCTGCGTGGAATGATAATGCCACACACCATTATCTTACAGTTTTTTTTTTTCTTGTTACTAGATATTTTGCAACAAAAGCTATATGGGAGCAGAGCCACATCCCTTTTGGAATATTCGTCTCACTGGGCGACGCAGACGTAAGTTTATTGCAATAATGCAAAGAAACCGCAACTCAATATTGATGAGAAACTTCGTTTTCTCAGGCGTGATTCACAGATAATCGGTACATGGGTGCCACGACCAATCAGGGGCTCAAGCTTAACAAATCAATTTTGGAAAAGGTTTTTCTGGGAAGGATTTGATGTTCTGTCGAACAAATAGTCCGAATTAGGGTAGATGAATTCTCTCCATTGTTTGGTTTTATTTCGTGAAATTGGATAATATTAAGACATTTGTCGATTCAAATATTTTATTTCAACAGAACAATCAACTGAAGTTGAGATCTGGTGAAGTACCCTTCCTGCCATCACTGGCTTGTTCTCCCGGTGAACCCACTAAAGATGATGAAAGTCGGAAAAATATTAGAGTCTATATAAATATGAATTCGAATGAGAGTGATCAAGGGATTTATGATGCTCTGTCATCCTGGTGGTGCCATGGCGTCATTTGTGACAATTGAATCAGATTTAATGAAACTTAACAATGCATATTGGTCAGGGATTTGAACAATCTCCCTTCACCAACATTAAAATCTTTTGTTTTGATTGAGTTTTTTTAAAAAAACACTTGACTAATATTTGGTTATTGCTGGTAGCCCAAATGGAGTGGAGCGACAGGTGGAATGTTTCATATAAAATTATTTAATTTGATTTAGTTGCTGTTGCTTAGTTAGAAACTCGATTGCATTGTGGCATTGCAAATAGAAATTGAATAAAAATTCCACTTCATTTAGCATGTTTTTGTTGGTAGTAAACCACTGGTAGCAAACCTTCATTTCACGTTTATAGGAATAAATAACGCAGGTAAAAAGATAACACGAGACGAATTTGTTTGGCCACTGGTGTTTAGGTCATTTCATTCCTTGGATTTTATCAAAAAAAAAAAAAAAAAATTACTTGTTTCCCGTTCTGTACAAGGCCTGAAACAGTACCGGAAAGGAACAGATTATTAAAGTGCAACGTATAGGCAAGTGAAACTCTTGGGATTCCTTTTTATCATTTTTAAAGACCACTTCCTCGCTGGCCTGTTGCGGGAAGTACGGTCATAGCTCATGGCAACCCTGAAACCAATACATTGAGGACTATATTAGATTGTTGGCCAAATAAAACCCTGTACGAACAAAATTGCCGAGTCAGGGTAAATTATTTTCTGGAAGTCCCTTTTAGGCTTAGCCAAAAACGGCATTTAAAGGGATCAAAAGTCTACCACGAGTTTAAAAAATGGTTCATTAAAGATTCACCTCATGAATATGTTTGTTCCAGTGTTATTATTTATGATATAGCATCGGTACTAATACTAAATCGCTTTTTTTAATATTTAGGTTCATTGAACTTTTGACTGTAAATGGGATAGGATAATATAAAGTGAAGAGAGCACTCAAATTGTGGAAAATGCCCCACATACGTTGTAACACAAAGCTAAAACAGTCATCTGAAAACCGACAAGGTAATATGTCGATGCCGTGAGCTGGAACCGTAATCTGGCAAAAAGAAAATTTCGTTTTTCTTGAAAAATGAGGCAAAAAGTCATCCCCGCCTTAGCGCGTTTCATCAGTGGCTTGTGCTCTGCAAAATATACTTCAGTCAATATATTTTACGTAATTCGTTGATATCTTGCAATGAACTACCTATCCCTCCTCCTTGTTTCCTTACAATCCTGGATCCGTGTGTGAGAGAATTTACAAGGATACACGAATGAGATAATATCAAGCTAATATACAAAAATATCATGTTCTCATTCCACAGAAATAACTGGGAATAAACTGGGAATAACTGGGAATAACTGGGAATAAAAACATTGATCCAGTGGAACTACATACGATTATTCCAAAGATGTTATTATAGTTACGTCAACATGAAATGACCAAGACATATTACTTGATATTTGAAAAACAAAACAGTGAATACATGCTATTAAACATCAATGTAAACAAAACAGGTCACCCATCCAGATTATGTTTTGTTGAGCATGAGCCATTGATGGGTCGCGCCAACCAGGCGCGTTACTTGAAGAAATCAGATTTGTGACAGGAATTCTCATCTCAATGCCCTTCTTTGTGATTGAACGTTTTTATTTGTCAAGCTTGAAGCATAGTAGTTGTGACCGGACAAATCACTGGCCCATACTTAACAAAGCATGCTTGAACAAAATTTATTAAATTTTAATCGTCGCACTGTTTTGATTTAATTGGAATCAAATGCGACCACACATGGTCAAAATATAAACAAACGTAATACATTCGCGATCTAGTGTAATCGTTGTTAGCAATTAATCCATTAATTAATCACCTAATCAAGATACTTAAATCTTTTTTCGCGCGTTACGCAACTTCGCCGCTTTTTCGTTCCTGAGCACATCATTTGGAAGAGTAACACCTTGGAAGAACGACGCAACTCTGAGGAGCAGAGATGGTAAATATTTTATAATACAAAGAACTCAAGTAAGTGTGTATTTTATATATATTGCATGCTTATGCCTGGCGCCGGGCCTTTTTATTTTTGTGTGTTTGTTTTTTTATTTTTCAAAAACCCAAAATTGCCGATGATCGCGATGATGGTTGCATCTGTCTTTTATTTGATTTAGTAATGCATGCGCCCTTTTAATGTCCGAGAACTAACCATGTCTCGGATGTCCAATAGTTTAAAATGTGATGCGGCCTGATTTGCGATCATCGAATTATTTAAACAGTTTAATGCTGCTCGAGATTTTCCAGATCACTTGGTCAACAACGATGGATCAACAACCGTGGATCAACAACGATGGATCAACAACGATGGATCAACAACGATGGATCAACAACGATAGATCAACAACGTTGGATCAACAACGATGGATCAACAACGAGGGATCAACAACGAGGGATCAACAACGATGGATCAACAACTATGGATCAACAACTATGGATCAACAACTATGGATCAACAACTATGGATCAACAACGATGGATCAACAACGATGGATCAACAACGATGGATCAACAACGATGGATCAACAACGATGGATCAACAACCGTGTACCAACAACCGTCGATCAACAAAAATATGGTATATTATGGTAAAAATAATACCATAATTTGAAGTAAGTTTCTTATATTCATTCTGCATGTTCAAGCCTGGCGCCGGGCTTTTCACGTGTGTGTATGTGTGCAATTTCCAATTGCTGATGGTTACGATGTACGGTTGCATCTTTCTTAATTTGGCTTAGGAAAATGCATGCACCCTTTTGATGTCCACGAACTAACCATGTCTTGGACGGCCAGTAGTTTGTGAAATTTGATGCAGCCAGATTCGCAATCATCAAAATTTTTAAACGGTTTCATGCTGCTGGAGATTTTCCAGATCACTGGGTCAACAACCATGGATCAACAACCGTGGATCAACAACCGTGGACCAACAACCGTGGACCAACAACCGTGGACCAACAACCGTGGACCAACAACCGTGGACCAACAACCGTGGACCAACAACCGCGGACCAACAGCCGCGGACCAACAGCCGCGGACCAACAGCCGCGGACCAACAGCCGCGGACCAACAGCCGCGGACCAACAACCGCGGACCAACAACCGCGGACCAACAGCCGTGGACCAACAGCCGTGGACCAACAGCCGCGGACCAACAGCCGCTGGACCAACAACCGTGGACCAACAATACAATGATGGATCCAAACAAAAATCCGGTGATTTCTTTCTATATTCTGCATTTGTTTTATTTTTCATTTTTGAACATATTAATCACACATTATCAGTTATTTTCCAGACTTCTCAGCTGCGATGATGGGCCCGAAGACAACTGCAAACATGACAACACAACACACACTTCCAAACACACACAAATATACACTGCGCAATAGGGAGCCGCGCGGCTTTACTTAATTCTAGAAAGGTGTAGGGCGTTATAGTGTGACTTTTGTTACCTATAACGCGATGCAGAACCTACGTAAATCTGTAACGGCAGGAAGTCGGTTCCCAGTCAGCAGAAAAAAATTATTATAAGTCGAACAACTGTAATTTTGATTTGATTATTGTTCAACTGTGATAATTTCTGACTGGGAAGTATCACCTCCGTTGGTCTGCTGGAAACTCCGGCTCAATTCGATTTTATCATATTCTAAAAGAATATGTTCTGTCAAAATTTAAATTCTATTCAAATTTCAATTTAAGATTAAGCTTCTTAATTTTCACTTGATTTCCCAAAGGCTTTAATACCGCTTGTTTGCGCCACCTATCACGCGAACCCTTCTACGTCGATGTCATGTAGCTTGTGGTGTGGGACAACACGTTATACCGATTTTCGATCGCTCACGCAGAGTTTAGAATGTATATATTCGGAACGCAAGTGTTTGCGTCTTCCCGTCGAATTTACGTCTACGATACGGCGTGCGTTTAGCTCTTCTGCTACGTCCAGGCAACGTTGCTAATAGGTCCTGAATAATATCGTTGTCATTAAAGCTTTTGGGTTTGCAGAATTCTTTAAACATTTGGAGTGATAATTCTGAACACAATTTCGTTGCCTTTTGCGTTGAATTTGCGTGCGTCCGCGTCACCGTGTATTTGCGCTCCTGCTACGTCGCTATTACAACAGTAGTAAGCTTTTGTGCTTGCATGGTGCTTAAAATATTTGGTGTCGCAATTCGAAACGCAAATCGTCTTCTTTCCGTCCACTTTCCGTGCGTCTACGTTTCGGCGTGTGTTTGTGCTCCTACTACGTCACTATTATGCCACTAATAATTTCGTTTTCATTAAAGCCTTTGGGTTTTCAGGATACTGTGAAGAATTTGTGTCGAATTAATTTTTTTGAAATAAATTCGTTTTACCGAGTATAATTGCATTGCGTTTAATTGCAGTATACTTTGCAATGGATGGGGTAGAAGGTTTTTTTCGGGACAGAATGATAGGAATAGCGTGATCTATTTGGCCGGACGCTTGTTTGTACTGATTTTGGGTGATTTAAAATGCTTAATGAACGTAAAGACCCCTGTAAGGGATATTTTAAATTGAAAAAAATCTTTATGGGTCTGCAAATAAAAGAATTAAAGCGAACGTCTTTGCACGGAAAGTGGCATTCATATAGGAACCAACAACAACCCAATAGCAAAAAAGCTCCCAACTTTTTTGAAATATTTATACATTTTTGCTGGACTGGATTTTGGATTTCTGCTGGATTCTGAAATATAAATAACTGAATGTCTTATAGAGTTCCCATTATTTACCCGAACCCGAACATTTGGTAGAATATACTAACGTATCCCAGATATACACGGTAAAATCACCTATATCTGACGATAATCACAAACCACAACATCGACTTTTTTGACCAATAATATGCTTTTAATAGATCGCACGGAGTGGTATCTTTCCCGGGCGATGGTAAAATCATCTACCACTTTATTTCGTTTAATCGCTTTTTACGACGCGCAAGAAATACGTTAGTTAGGACTATTATAAAATATATTAAAAATAAAACGACATAATCAGGAAGATGAATATAAATTTATACAGGCCGTTACGCGTTACACGTATAACAAGCAATAGTCAAGACAAAGATGCAGCTAAAAAGCACCTAGCAGATAAATTAAACCAACTTGATGGGCCTTTCGCCTCTATGAAAACATCTTACATACAATGTGCACTTCGCCAGCAAGGGCATTTCGTGCAAGACAAAAACTCTCTCGAATGTGTGACCAAAACTGACGGTATCGTTATGAATAATATATTGTCCGCAATACCTCGGCATCCATAAAACACTTTAACGGCAGTGAATTCATGATCTTTTATAAACATCCATAAATGCACCGATTGTTTACCGTGTGAATTCTATAAAGAAGCATATTTTCGGAAACTATTCTATAATATATTCGCGATGCAAATGATTGAAACTTCAAGAATTCAATTTTGAAAATCAAAATACCCCTAATCCCAGAAAATAACCAATGAGTTTCTTCGAACGTAGGGCTGGACAAAACCGAAATATTAGGAATTCAAATCGGATTGAATCACTCAATCTTTGTAAATAACAAATATCCCATATTTACTGATACTATTATAGTATCCATCATGATAATACGGAAATATATGGTCACGAAGGACAAATATTAGAAGAAACAAATTCTTGCGGCGATAATTTTTTGTCGATTACAGTGAAATATTATATATTCATTCAAATTTTACTTGTTATTTACATCTCACTGATTTCATCAAACATTGTCAAACATTTTATTACGGCATTCTGAGTCTTACAAAACATATCAAATATACAGAACATTTTTATACTTCATGGGCCCCTTATCAATTTGGGGTAAACAACTTGATAAATTATGCAAATTACAAATTTTCTGAAAATAAGTTCTGTTCGATATAACGAGAATATGCGATAAATCAGTGATTTTATACATTCAGAAATACTCCAGGAAAAATGCTTGAAATTGTAATATCTGCTGAATAGGCGTTTGATATTCTTTTGAAGAGATATCAACGTTACAAGTATCTCAATGCAATCGGAGTACCGTATGGCACCACACTTCCGCGTGGAAATGTGTCATTTGACATAATAATCGCATCTTGCATTGCTTCTCCCGGCCGGCTGCGCAGGTTCTTTGCATGATATTGAATTGAATTCCCATGTGGAAATATAATACTAATCTAAACGGGGCGTGTTTTGTTCATATTACACTCAACATTAGTATTGCAAATATCGACGATATGCTATATGTAACGGCGCCCGTCAGTATTCTGCAAGGTTGAGACGACGATTTTCCTGTATTGTCTCTCCCGTGTAATGCGCTGGTTCCTTGCGTAGTATTACGTTGACTTCTTGTGGGGAAATAATACTATATTTGCCGATGCGTTTAGCGTTCATATTACACGCAATGTTTACATCGTAAATAGCGATTTGTGTCTTTTCTACCGATCTGCACAGCACAGAGTCCTGTAGGCGATTTTCGCTTTACTACAGCCTAGAAACGGAATTGTGATCAAAGGAAAATATTTACCTGAAATTAAGAAATATAATAAAAATATTTTATGATACATTCTTAGATAATAAAACATGTTATAATACCATTATATGTTATTTAAATAAAGAAATTCTACAAAAGTGTGGCCTGTAGATACCGTTAGCAACTTGTGGAATCTAGATGGCAACTGCCACATGCCAAGTATCATATCCAAAACGTATTTCTTCCCTTCTTACGAAAGGCAATTTCTTTGGAAACTATAAAATATTATTTTCATCGTTATGTGTTTTATCAATAGGACAATTTGTGGATATTAGATGACGTTTGCCACATGATAAGCACCATGTTGCAGCCACATGAATACCACATTGACTTTTCCAAATTTCGGGATCCAACATAAAATACACTCTCTGTATTGTCCCCTTATTTTCGTGACTTTCTACCACTACTGAGTCACATTCAGAATATCAGTGTTTGTGCGGGCTTTAAAATAGTAGTAACGTATTTCCTGCGTGCCGTAAGAGGTGACTAAAAGAAAACAGGAAGTGGCTTTACAATCGCACAGGGCAGATATCACTCACTGCATTGCAATTTGGGATCTTTTAGTAGCTCTTTGCTATTGAGTGGCCGTTGGTTGACTTCCTTCGGGAGCTGCTTCCGTCCTTGCTCAGAGTGAATTTCAATGAAAAAAAGTATGAACAAGTACGATTCAGCTACCCCATGCACACAAACACAAAAACTGGCGCTGTGAAAACGTGTAAACACCGCCCAGTGTGTGTCTGAGTCCGCGCCCATTATCCTACAATTGGTTTTCTGTTTTCTACTATGTACCAGACATTCTCGGAGACATTAAGAGGTAACAACTTACCATGGAATAAAAGAGAACGAGCAAATGCTGCCACGCAATGATATATGGAAACTCAGGTCCTTGGTATAACCTGAAAAAGATATATGGATTCAATCTAGTCTAAAATATTTTGTCAAAACAGAATAACTGGTAGCAAAAGTTTATTTAAGTAGTAGTTTATTAAAATTAAATGTTTTATCACTACGGACAATTTAGAAATGATTAAATTCGAGAAATAAAGAGACGATATTTGAATGCATGAATTAAACATTAGAATTAGAGGTTCAAAGTTTCATCACTAATCACTTCATCTTTAGGAGGTTCTTAGTTTACGCCGTATTTCGGTATTTCAAATCCACCAGATGAATAAAATAATGCTACAACATTTAAGATAAACAAATTTACTGAAATTTACTGAAATCACGTAATATGTCAAAAAATTTTAAGCCAAAAAGAATTTGACCTAAATCAAGATTTCACTGCAAAACGAATTGATTAAAGAACGATCGAAAAAAAATTTAATCATATTTCAAGAATACTTGAGTATTCGGATGACATCCCTTCCTAGTTGAAGAGGTCTCATTTCCAGAACACACCTCATATCTGAACAAATATTACAACCATGGAACGAGTCCCGGTTTCTCAAGACCGCGTATGAGTTTTCATATTTTCTTCTCATAATTCACGATAGGAGCTGGAATAGTATCGGAAATGTGATATTACGAATATCGCTATATCATTGAACTTGCAGCAATGGATAGAGTCGTCTACATACACGTGTAGGTAGGGCTGTGCAATTCGATTCGTTGATTCGACTAAGCACAGTATATTCGAATCAATTGTGAATCGTTCATTGGAGCAAATACTTACTGAATGGACTAAAATTTTCATTTTAACGACAAAATGTAATCGATTTTGGTCAAATTTGACTAAAATCGATTATATTTTGTCGTTAAAAAATGAAAATTGTTTTTATTAGACATGTAGAGTGTGAATTGAAAATGCACAATAAACTATAAATTGTAATGGTAAGTTGTAATGGTAAAAATGGGATATTTGAATAGCAACCCTAACTTCTAACTTCATGAAGACTCGGGCGAGAATGCCTCTACCATTCTAGGAGCCTCGAAAACTCGGGTAGTAATGCGTGGCTAGATCGAGTAGGTGGCGCTAAAGAAGCGTTCGCTATACGTGTACTCATTTGCTTTATCGTAATGTTTTTATCCTTCAATCTGAAGACTAATAATGATGCAACAAAATCCAGAACGTGATAAGGAAATAGAAATCTTCTTGTTTTATAATTGAGTACCATTACTACCGATGATTTTTTATATAGGTGGACTCTTTATATAGGTGGATTATCCTCGACTTGTGTTCGGCAGTTCGTTAAACTAATGCGAAAGGAACAAGTAAACATTGAATTTTGCTCCTACAAAATCTATAACGTTTGACGAACATAATCAAAACAAGAACTCATAATAAGAACCAACGTACGTATAAAAACAAACTTTTGAAAATTCATTTAAAGATTGCTATTTAGAATATATTTAATTAAAAATTTATATAAAAATAACAGAAAATTCACTTTAAACAGTGATAAAAAAAAGCTATGAGTTTGTAGAGACAAGGAAACACAAAGTTTGTTACAGTATAATTCTTTAAATAGTAGTTCGGAAATTTTCATCCTCTTTTCGTCACCGCTGCACTACTGAGCAGACGAATGAAATATTAGCTACTTATGCACCTGAAAAAGGTAACTGCTTTTAATTTTTTTTAGTAAAAGGCTACATCATATACAAAAATTCGCCGAATTAAAAGAAAGGCATATTCTTAGATACTTGAAAATAAAAAAAGGAACAAAAGTCTACAGAATCAACAGCACTGCTACAAAATAGCGGTGTCGGGAATGATAAAGGCATTTTTTCATCAATTGGTGATGAATTTGATCTTCAGTACCATGATGTTGAGCTTAAGTTAATATTAAATAAACCAACGCAGCTCAACTGAATTCATATATTCTATTTCAATGAATGGTATACATTCAAACAAACATGTAAATATGTCCGATATAACTTCAAATTTGCATAGTGACGCCTACATAATCAAATTGTGGATCGGCTTTTATACAGAAAGAAACAAAGCAAAACAACATTTTCTCCATTTAGATTTGAAGATCACCAGAGATGTACTCTGAAAACCATCAATTTGAAGCTCAGATCAAAATGTCTGAAGAATATTGACTCAGTAAATCAGTGCGTCATATTTCTCTCAAATGAATTTAAAAAATAACTTTTTTAATATCTATACCGTTTTATAACGGGGCGCAGATAATATATATTGTGTTTATCGAAGAATTTTTCAAACTGAAAGACAATTTTGAAATTATTTAAAGTGACGCAGGTAGGACAATAAAATGCAACAGATTCATTTGAGCTGATTAGAAGATCTATATCGCATATCGGTTATACTGCCCTGGATTTTGAATCAGATAGCATAAACCTGTATCACTTTGATCTAACATGTTGGTGACGATTTTCGCAGGGGCAGATTTTACAAATAAGGCTGTTTTGGACATCGGTAGTTGGTATGGTTCGAAACTGCTGTCAAGCGAATCGTACCTGTATTCGCACTGGTGCGAAATTTAGTTTGATAAATGAAAAATATAAATCGAACTTATTTTCGTACAGGTACGAAGTTCGGTACGATGTACGGAAAAAATAATATCGTTCAGTACGGTATGGAAAATTTCGAAAGATATGGTACGAAATTATTCCGCTGGTTCCAAGCACGATCAAAATTTTGTTCCGTACCTACTACTTTGTTGTAGTATGCGATGGCCTGATAATTATCCTATTGACATTGCAGGTTGAACATCTCGGGTTCCAGTCTCGTCAGGTCCAGACAATAATACCTGCCTATCACGGCATTACCCGACCCTTCCCTTGGGTGGAATCGGGTCAGCCGAAAAGATCATGTCTTTTAAACAACACTAACCCGGTTCGTTCATGAGTGACCGCTGGCACAGGAGTTTTTTAGGGTGATTTGAATTTTGATTCTTTTCATCACAGCTACACTCAAACACGAAAAAGGCAAGAAGCAAGAAATACAAGAGCACTTTTGTGGAACACACTGGTAAATTGTATCCTTCCAATTATATATTAGTAACAAAAATTTATAAAAAAAAAATTATAGTCATATTTTTAAGTCTCCTGGAGGTTTACGTAAGATCCAGTGTTGCTCCTTTCACTCCTTCTAATATAACAAAAGCCGCACTCGAACCTGAAATATAAACACTTGGCTTTATATATATATATATATCTATAGTCACAAATTTAATCAAGTCTCGCCAAGTTTATGAAAATGTATAATTGTATAATTGCAGTCATTAATTATTATTCCCTGAATCTGATTCTATTAGAAATTTATGCTACAAGTACAAATTTATTAAATGGTAGAAAATTTCATTATGTTTGAGGCAAATTTCGAAAGATATTAAAAAGTTCAACATATATAATACACTATAGGCTCACAACTCTCGCCGAATGATAAAGATTCTCACAAATTACTATGGTATTCGAATCATCCAAATCGGACATTTAATCGAATCGATTCGAATCTCAAATTAAAAAAAGTGACATGCCCTGCCAGTATGAATATTTAAAAATAAAACTTTGCCTAATTCAATCAAAAAATTAATTTTATTGAGCATGGTCCACAGATGAATCGCGCCTAGTCGGCGGGATTCATCAGTGGCCCACACACAATAATTTCTGACTGGGATTGCGTTACCTGGCGAAGATCCAGTCTTGATGGTTTTTGAGCTTCCGGCTGCTTCGAGATTAAAATTTTCACTATCAGTAACAGTTGTTATTGACGTTTCAGTTCCCGACGCTCCTCCACCGACTAAAGAGTTCAATTAAAAGTTTCATATTCAATACCATAGTATCCACAACAGTGAAATACTGCAATGCCAACTCATCTTGTAATAGTTCTTTGCTATATTAGTGACGCTGCTTGGAGTAAACTTCGACGAAAAAGGAAAATGGGTCACTAAGATTCGTCTATTTTTTAATTTTATTAAAGTAAATCTATATTTTAGTGATATTCCCATATATAAGTACGTTTTGATCGAAGGGAATTGCCATCTTTTTAAGCTCGAAAAATAAGCAAACAAACGTTCCACACTGGTGGGTTTGGCCGTCTAGACGAGCTCCATGTGTGGTTTTTGCTTAGCAAAATAAAATTCCTGACTTGGCAAGTTACGTTCTCAGCAAATAAAATACTTGTACAACGTATAGGAGTGAAATTTACAAGAAAATGCCAAAAATAAATGAAGCCTTCGAGCTTATAATCTTATAAACACTTCATGTTTTCCGATTAAAGTCCAGTTAGTGGAAGTACAATTGTAGCTGTTTAGTCAGTTGCTTTCGAGCAACGCTCACTCACTTTCCTTGAGCGAATTTCGATAAAAATGTTTGTATATGTATATTACATACCGACTTCTTTTCTTGAACCATCTTCTTTGACTGTCACGTCGCTGCATTCGTGAAAGACATCAACGGAAGCCGACCCACTGTACGAACCTGATATCAAGAAAAACAATATTAAGATTTCACAGATACCAGATAGGTCGCATAAAACGCGCGCAGGGCAGATGTAACTCACTGCACTTTAGTGTAGTGGTTCTGCTCTCTCGTACATGTTCCCACCTAGAATGCAGTTGCTAATACTACATTTTGTAGTAGCTCTTCGTCATATATTTGGCTGTTAGTTGGTTTATTTTAAGCGCAATTAATGCGTCCAAGCCTTGCTCAGAGCGCCCAGTCGGTTTGTCGCAATCTTATTGTCCCGAAGGTCGATGGTTTGGTGCTTAAACAAATAATTCGAATTTCAATAGGAAATAAATCTTGTCATGTATTCGCCGCAGTTAGACTCTGCCTTGAAGGCGCCTATTAGCAGTTACTTATAATATATGATGAATTATTATAATCTATATTCGATAGAAATTCAAATACCAGTAATATATCACCTAGTCGCTTAACTTAGACAAGTAGGGGTCGTGAGTTCTGGAAACAATAAAATATCAACAGACCTATATTATCATTTACTGCGTCGCATCATTCTTTGTATAGGAAGCGGTCCGTATCTGAACTTCCATATATCCAAGCATGAGCCACAGATGAACCGCATTTCGTCCACGGGATCCATCAGTGACTCATACTTTACAAAAAATGCTTCGCAATATTTTTTGTATTCTCTTTTTCAATTTACTCGAAGCAATGCCGAAAGCAGTGCATGAATAGAAGCAACTAACGGCAACTTAATAACAAAGAGCTACTAAAAGATTTAGTACCCAGAACTGCATGCCCTCTAAACGAAACACCCCAAACGGAACTGAACTGCTATGATGAAGTGCAGTGCGTGTATCTACCGCCGGCGATGGTAAAAGCATTTACCACTTCTTAATGGGAGCGTCTATAGTGTTGGTCCCGCAAGCATCGAAGGATACAGATACCTTCTACTCGCATCAGTTTACAAGTGCGTGGCAAAGGCAGGTATGACTTGTTCAACCTGTGACAATTGTTTCAATTTCTAACACGTACAAAGCTGAAAGGGATATCGCCATACAATGGATACCATGGGTGTAGGTTTCGGACTTTCATTGAGGTATTTCAAAAGTTTCGAAAGAGGCTACTTAAAAAAAGGAAAGAGCTGGAAGATAGTTCTACTGTCGCTCGAATGCCAGATACCACATAGTACACTCTTTGTTACTGGAGTCGGCGCTTCGGTTCCGCATTGAATATTTTTCTGTTTCGCGCGATGGTGGTTCTACATTTTATGTGGCTCTTCGCTACAGTTTGCTTGTGTTAAATTTCAATATTGAAAAATATTATTTGTTACCACGGACTTCAACATCTGCGTCTCTGTCATCTTTGACAACGTTGTCACATCCAATAAATACGTTTGATGCGACATCAGTTCCCTCCTGCGTACTTTCTGAAATATATCAATCAATAACTAAACCAAAACTTAAATGATGAATTTGACCCGGTTTTATTATTTACATGTGCCAAACATGACCCAGCGATAATTCGCGCCGTAGAATAACGATCTGCTCCGCTTAATTCAACTTGTTTATGTTGTTTGGGCAGAGAGATATGAAACTAACGACCAAGCATAATTCGGACTGTGCAGACGCTTGCGCTCGGTTCATCTGTGGTATACATATGGCAAAATAAGATTTTCGATCTTGCGATAAGTACTTGAGGCGTAAGTCCAAGGGAACATTCTTCCCCCACGTTTTGAGAAGAGAGTGACAGACCCCATTAATCAAAGATTTTGGAATTTTATACAAGAATAACGCTAAAGTGAGCAATTTTTTGCGCGTCTCGTGCGCACATTAACATATTCCATATACCTTTACTGCTTTTACTACACAATTGGCAACAAAGAAGAGCCAAAACAGTTTTATGAGAAATTTAGACTTGCATTTTCATGCCCCCCTCCCGATATTCGATACCTACCTATCCCAGTGATGATAGATAGACCCATTTTTACAACGCAATGTAACATGTCAAATAATGAAAAACTTCTATATTTACGAGCCATCCAGCCTATTTAGGTATAAGATTAAACTTACCAATGGTATGTTTTCCTTTGGCAATTATAGTTAAATCTCCACATCCAATATAGAGATCGCCAATTTCTTTCGGTCGTCCCGACCTTATCCATCCTTTTCCTGACATAATTCTAAAACCACCAATGATTTTATTTTTACATTTAACAAAATCGTTCAGCCTGCTGTACTGTGTATGGCAGAAATGACGCAGGCCTAGACCTAAAGAGGAACTGTAATTCACGAAGCTTGGTTCAATCGACAATTCTGACGCTTGAATGAGTACGCTATACAGAATAGGGTTTGCGAAGGTCTCGCATGACTGCACTTTTATTGAAAACCTTGTCCTGCCTGACTCAACGTAATACACGTATCAAAAGTCTTTGCCTCACATCGTTGTAGTCGAGCTGCCGGATTTGGTGACTGCCTAGTCATATAAAATTGTTGTTTTTGTTAAACTCTAGTCACTGACATACCACGCCGCCGAGGTGCAGTCTATCTATGGCTCATGCTTGATAAAAGTAAATATCAGATCGGAAAGTTGCAGGTATGGGTATTATGACAGCGCCAGCGCTAAACTGGCTAAGCTACTTTTGTTCTGAACTCACATTTCGCTTATTCTGGGCGTAATAGTGATCTACTTCTGACGTCTTATCGTGAACATTAAAATTGCAAAACACCCTCTAATACTTATTTTATTTTCTAATATTTGTTTAGAATTGCGAACAACTAGAACAAGGAATGAGATATTTTGACATTTTCAGTTGCCCCACAGTACAATGGCAAGAATTAGCAACGAAGTCATAAAAATAAGAAAAACTCTTATTATTAGTATGAAACAGTCATTTTCAATCCTATCCAAGTTTGCCGTCATGATCATGGCCTTCCAAATTCGTGGAGGTGTTTTTTTCTACGAAGCACTCAATGGTCGATAGGTAATATTGATACCTAGGTGAAGTCGGAATCAAGTAAAGGCAAATGAGTAGCATCGGCATATAGCATACTTTCAGGTTTTGAGAAGAGCTTGCAGGAGAAAAATGATAAAAATCTATCTTTTTTTCACCCAGCATTACCGATACAAAATCAGTGTCATTTGATCATTATAATAATTTCAAAACACGTTATTAATTAAAAAATATATTCTGCTGTTTGTCGCTGCAGTTTTGTTCTGAAAGATATTTTATGATGAAAACGAAAAGAATATTTTGCCTCTTCATGTTTAAAAATATGGCTTTAAAGCTTAAGAGGAACATCTTATTCTGTCGGCTGTTTAATTGAGGGCAAAGGAACAGTTGATTCAGCTTCTCCTCTGCTTCCGAAGCCCCCTTGGCAATGATAAAAAGACTGATGAACTGCTGATATTTTACCCTGGTTATTTGCAATTGAAGATGCACAAAATTCTACTGCATAGTTCAATTATTCTTTAGTGATCACTGTTTACTCGAAGAATTTTAAGTCCTTGAATATTCTTTACGTTTCTGCGTTGTGTTCTTCGCAAGTAGCCTAATGGAGTAGTTTTTGGACATGAATCTTAGTCTCTTACACTTTGACTTTCGCAAATTTCAACAACAATAAAAAGAGACTGCTTTTTATATCCATTTTAATTTGTATTTGACAATGAAAGAAAATAAGCAAAAATATCAAAGAAATAGTAAAAATAAATTAAAAAAGTACAGTTTTTGCCAAGCAAATATTCTAATAGAAGGATAATCAAGTGAATCGCCTTTATTCAATTTTCCATCCAAATTTACAACGAAGCCTAGACCCGGTCATATTTATAGTCGTCAAAACAAAAGTTAAAAACCTTAAAACCGCCCGCTAAAGAGTTGGGGCTGCGCAGTGTAATGTTAACTCAAGTTATCGCCGTTACACTTTAGAGGGAAAAATATAAAAATCAAATATAATTTCAGAAGATTTATTGCCAATGCCCGAGACTTGATTGTTTTTCTTAATTCACTCCATCTTTTGCTGGTAGCTCACATTATTTCCACTCTACGTTAAAAGCTACGTTGGAAGTTAAGACGCTAGGAGGTGGACAAGAGCAAGTTCCGCCATAGTTCGTCGAACTTATTGAGCGTATAAACGTGATTGTGATTTAACTTTAGAAAATTTTTTGATCATTTAAAAGAAATTAAGATGAGATTGTGTTGGTAAAAAGAATTATCTTCAAAATAATCGAGTCGATATTTTCGGCGATGGCGGTGTAAACTGCATTGTCGTATAAAACAAGTAATAATAATGCACTAAATAAATATTGTAAAGAAAGAATTGCTCTGCCAGCTACATTCGCTTTGATATTCCATTTGAAATATCGAAGGATATAGCCCGTTTTGTGAAAGTTTCGATCATACTGTTTGATCGTGACAAATCAATATGTTCCTGGGACCTACATCTTCTATTTGCACCCATTTCACTGTTATTATTTGCATCGTAGATTCCCAAAGTGCGTGTTCGGGTTACTGAGGGTCTATGATGATGGTGCCGGTCATTGAGTGAATCGTCACTCAAATGAGAGCCTTTCATGAGTTTCTGGCGTCTCGGATCGGGGTGTTTATTTGAATCAACAGCCTGAGAGTCACCATTCATGTGGATCCCGTTTGCAAGTCCAACTACTGCGTTTCGCCTAGACCTCATAGGAGGTCTATTTTGGTCCGACTGACTCGTTATGACGTCAGTAGGCAGTGAAGCGGTCGACCTATGAAAGAATCTCGAGTTTCCTGAATTTGGAAAGTTATCAGATATTTCGTCTTCGTCAATTTTACTTGTCATGATGTCACTTATTACGTCATTGATTACGTGTTGTCGCGGGAGTAAATCGTTGAAACTATAGTTTCGCTGTTTTCCTTGCATTCTTGGTATTCTGTCAACGTATTTGAAAGCCTTTCCTTTTCGCCTCAAATAGCCGTTACTGTCGTTCAAGGAATGAAAAATCGACATATGGTTTTTATAGAATTCGTAAGTATTCTCGAAAACACTTATCACATCGTTCAAACCATTCCGCACTATAAAAAAAGAATACGAAATATAAAAAAATGATGTAGATTGAAAAAAAGATAATCTTGATGATTTGAAAATACGGACTTGAATAACCAAATTAGAACAAGTTTTTTGTCCCATCCTAATCAGAAATTTTATTTTGTCATGCATAAGTCTTTGGCGGCACGATCAATCAGTGAATCATTTAAAAAGTACAAATTTTCTGAAAACTTAGCCCAAATTTGGAAAAAATGAACATTTTTCCATTTTTACTCAATTTAATTTCAATTTAAATACTTCGAAATTAAAAAAAGTATTCATATAAATATGATTTTTCGTTTTCCGCAATTTATATTTCGTTGTTTCTTAACAGAATTCTTAATCTTTACGGTGTTCAAAATCTCCGTGATGGTAAATTAGTTCTCATATTTACAAAATAGCGTTTTATTCTGTTAAAAAATGAATATTTCAATCTCGATTTTGCAACTTAGAAATTTCGCTTGTTTATGCATCAGGAAACTGTCAGTGTGAAACTTGTTAACTTATTATTTAGTATAGGTTATTCCATTTTCTAATTTTCACAGTGTCTTTCAAGGTTTGGAGAAACGGAAAAAATATTGATTAAATGAAATAAATGGCCTTAAATTTTCATTAAATGGCAAGGAATGAATATAATTAATTGTCATCGAAAATTCTTTTAGAAAGTTTAAATTAGGAAAATAAAAATTGGAGGAATTTTATAATTGCTATAACCAGGTGTGAAAAGTACAATTTCATCGATGAATTATAACATCATCAAGTGACCGAAAACCACAATTTCTCGATTGAAGATACAATTAAAGGACATTTACAATTATTGACAAAACACTGCAATAAAAGTACAGTAAACTGCGATTTAACTGTATAGTGATAAGGTCTGGGATACATTAGAAGATCTTAAACCAAATTTGAGTTCAATAACTTATATTTTTATTAATGTTTCAACTTCTTATACGACGTAGCAATGGATTTCAAAAGAATATTGATTGAAGCATAGTCAAACTTGTTTAATGACTTTTGTGTATGAACACCGAAAGATAAATGCAATGATGTCTCCGAATTCAAACATATGATATTGCAGTAAAACAATTGGGTAACCATTATCGACGGGCTACATACTTGGTCCATAAATTTAACAGAATGAATTCAAAATTTTAAAATTATGCAGTTTCTACAAAGAAAACAGTAAATCTACAGTACTTTTGTTGCAGTATATGATTGGAAATTCGATACAAAACTTGTATACAACTTGCCTGATATTTCTCTGAAATCACATTTCAAACTGCTTGCAAGTCCTTCACCGTGTAACCTGTCGACCATACGATCAGGTTCAAGATCAGTCTTGTTTCCAACAATGGTTATAACTGGCTCCGGTTGCACTTGCTGAAAAAAGTAATAAAGAAAACCATAAGAAACCGAAGTAAATTTCTCCAGATATCATTTGTTAAGTATGAGTCACAGATCTATCGCGCCGATGAGGCGCAGCCGATCTTTGATCATTCTTAACAAAACGAAATATCTGCTGCAGTACTTCTATTGCGATATCGGAAAAGACCCAAAATGATATATTTCTTCGAGGCAGCAGAATGATTATGGAACCACCTACGAAGAATAGTAAATGTTAGAATCTTTTCACTTAATAATAACATCTGGTTTTACTCAGTGTACTCATTTCTAAAAATACAATTATGAAATTACTTTGTGTTGGTGACTCATTTGCGCCATCATGTGTGTAATCGTGAACTTTAACCTCGGTATTTCCTCAAAACTTGTCTGATCATTGATCGCATAAACAAGGATAAATGCATCTGCCCATCTCATTTTCTCTTCCATCATCAATTCATTTTCCTCCTACATGAAAAGATTTTAAAAGAAATAAATATTATGAAATTTTGGTGAGGTACGGGACAGAATGGCCCATTTGCGTGTTACATAATATGCAATGATGTAATATGCAATAATATATATATTGAATATTATTAATAATATTACTTTTGCAAAGTAATTATTTATAAAACAGAGTCTTAATATGTGATAAATGACTCTCAAACAAGGTAACACAAAGTGTGTATATGCATAAATGAACAGTATTGACTGCTGGGTTTATGTAGATAAAGCAGCGATAAAACGACGTATAGATAAAATCTTTTTTTAAAAATATATCAGTCATCTGGGAGCAATTATGCTATAGAATTTTGTAAAGCAATGTTTAAAGCAGAATCATATGAGAACTAATTGATGACAACTGTTATTGCGAAAAGCAACACGAAATATAAATCATCATTGCAACCTATAAGCGGTTCGAAACAGGGGTACATTGGTATAAATGAATATCATAGACAAACGTAAAACCATCGAAAACTTGATCGCAGTCGCTTTCGACAACAAACATTAAATATATTAGATCAATTCCAGGGCCCATAACGACACAATAATACATATATAAACACACATATATCTATTATATATATATGTGTGTGTGTGTATTTGTGTGTATCGAATATCATACAAAATCTATTATATATTAGGTATAATATTGAGTATTAAGTATATTACCTGTCCAGCTGTGTCCATAATTTCGAACAGAACAGGAGTTCCGCCGACAACGGCATAGTGTTGATATATGTTTTCTAAACAGAGCGAAAGTAATATACTTGGTTAATTACATATTTTAGAAATGACGTCACGAAATTACCGGGATACTTAGACGAGTCTATTAACTTTCATTTCTTAATGTCGATCCATCCGGAAAAGAGTCCTTTATAATCAAATCAAAGTCGAATTCGACAGTAACTAAAACTAAATTTGAAAAACACCTAAATGCGAAAATTATTTTTAAATGACAGTGAAATAGCTTTCCTGGATATGCAACCATATGTTTTACACATGCGTATACATTTTAATATATTTTTTTAATTAAATGAAGAAGTAAAAAAGGTATAAAAATGTTATTATAATCACCAAGAAATATTTTCAGAAAACTTCGCAAATAAGGTTGCGTAAAAATGTTCTCAAAATGTAAATTTGTATAATATTTTTCAATAATGACGTTTTTTTTAATAGATTGACGAGATCGCTGTGTTTTGCGTCCGCACTTGTTTTTTAACAACCGACAATTTTATAACAGATCATAAAGAAATTCGATTACATTTTTGACTTGGATATGACGTAAATCATAACGTCATTTTGGACAATAAAAATGTTATCATGGACTGTTTGCTCCTTTTTCCAATGTTTAGCTGCTCGTGAAATAAAAAATTCTAATCATACAAATCAAAAAATTTATCTTCAAATGACCCTATGAACTATAATTCAAGATCTTCACTGATCCGCCGCTTTATACTATTTTATTGGAAGCGAAAATATCAAGGCATATTATAAATCGGGTCAGATTATATAAATGATCCGTTCTTATCTACATTGGAAAATAGTCACGAGGTTCACAGCCATCAAAATATCTTTTGTTGGCACTCATGAGCCTTGCATGATCCGCGATTCTCAGACTATATTTATTTTCGGCACATACTCGATAAAGTGTGATTAGATGGGAATTGAGTACAATCGGACAATTACTTGCTCTGATCCGTAAAATTTCTGATCGTGGTTAAATTTTGGTTTAGAATTTGGAACAAAAATGTTCCCAAAGTTACCTGAATTTTAAAGTTTCAACTCTAGCTGCATTTGATTACAAAACGTTACAAACGTACAAGAAAAAAGTACAAATATTAACTTAACTCTTCCGTAAATGAGATTTTATTACGTGTGAAACCTTTTTATGCCGAATTTGAAATACTTTGTTAAAAATGATATTTTTTGAAGAGTATAATTCAAGCTAAAATTATACTTTCAGTAATTGACTGTTTGAAGCTAGCAATTGGTGGTGTATAATTCTGCCGCGAGGAATCCGACAAACTTTCACTTTTAGAAGTACAGTCAAAATATTGCATTCGATCATTTATGGCCCAGAGATAAGGTCTGTATTATCCTAATCAGGTATTCTATTTTGTCAAGCATAAGCCACAAATGGATCGCGCCTCAACGGCGCAATCCATCAGTGACTTAACAAAGCAAGTCTACAAAAAATATTTCTGTTGTGGATAGTAATACGTGCTTCGTATGTGATGGACGGTTATGCTTGTGAATAAGGCTGGGCGAAACCGAAATGATTTGAATTTCGAATTTGATTCAAATATATTTTTCGAATCGAATCAAATCATGAATTCGATGTTAATAACAAATATCTCATTTTACCATTACAATTTGTCTTTATTGTGAAAATCAACAAATTTATAGTTTATAGTGTATTTCCAATGTGAACAATCTTCATATTTTAAACGTTAAAAATGAAAATTCTTGCCTAATTAGTAAGTATTTGTTCCTATGAACGATTCACGATTGATTCGGATATATTGTGCTTCGAATCGATTCGAATCACCGAATCAAATTGCCCAGCCCTACTTGTGGAGAATGTTACATTTGTGTACAAATATAAAGATTTTTAAAAGCGATCCTTGTAGACTGAGGATATATGCTTTTTGTGTCGAATCCACAAAGTGATCGAAACTGTGAATCAAACAATAATAAAGTGTTTATTTCCTGATGAGTGTTTTAATCACTGTTTGTCAAATTAAAATATCATGAGTCATGTCCACATGAAATAAGGTCTATTTTCAGTGTATTAAAACAATTTCGTGATATCACATGAAATAAGGTATATGTGTTGTATAGTTTTTTATTTTTTTTTTTTTATTTGGGAATGTCCAAAGATTCATATAAACTGTGTTAGAAATATAACTGCGATAAAATTAAGATTCATTTATTTTTTACAATTTTAAACAAATTTTGAGTTGTGCTGTACATTTATTATTATTATGGAATTGAAATTATACCGTAGATGCCATATCGGGAATTTTTGGTCAAAGCATCCTTTGCTAAGCATGTGTCACTTGTGGATTAGGTAGACGACGCCTTGTTGACGCAATCCATCAGTGGCTCATACTTGACAAAACAAGACCCGGCGAAATATTCCCGAAAGGACTATATTTTTGCGTATGTGATATTCCACTATTATTGTAAAAATGGCTTGAATTAATATACAACAATAATCTCTACGAAAATGTGAGCTCGTTGAATCGGAATGTAGTATTTGTTTTAGATTGGCAATGTAATCGAAAACGAAACAGTGTCGAAAATGAAGGTGCTTTAATTGCTATGTATTTAATTAAAATGTCGTAAGCAATGCCTATATGTGAAAAAATGATTAATCTGAATGGATGAGGCAAAACTGCGTCATATCACATGAATATATATATTTTATTTTTATCTTGGGAAGTCAAAAGATTCAAATCAAACAGTTTTCAAAATTTAATGTACCAAATTTATATTTATTTGTAAGACGATGAGCATATGTGTATTGTATACATTGTATACATTTGTGTATTCATCGTGTTATAAAGAACAAATCGCCCGGAGGATAATCTTCTTGAAATACTCGGTCACATTTCTTCCCTTTCCCTATTTTTGTGTTTTAGGTATGTGCCACAATTGGATCGAGCCGCGGTCCAACTATGACACATGCTTAACTTAATAAACTTTCTGATTGCAAGTTATAAAAGGTATATGTGATGAGTGTGAAAATCATGGATTAGTCAGGGCACACATATATATCGTGTCTAAATGCAAGGCGCCTGGATTCTAATGCCGGATTAGTATCCATTGTTTATTTTTGACGTGTGTCAATACTATACAAAAGGCATCAAAATCAGGATTTATAGGTGTTTTGATACGGGGATTTAATATCAAAATAACTTTCTTAATGTGTGTTCTAATTCTCATGAGGTGAGCTAACCTTTTCTTTAAAATGTGCAACTCATTGTGGGAAACATTTTATTTTGGAACTTTCGTATTTTTTTTTTCGACAAACAGTATATTTTACAGTCACTCATTTGAGTGGATCGGACTACACAATGGTTTTCATCAGCGATCAACACAATGAAAAGTTAACGATCACCACCAAAGTTAACGGTTCTGCAAAGCCTAACCGAGGTATTGCACCCATATGACTGGATGGTGGTCACGGGTTCATGAAACGGAATGATTGAAATTTGAAATAATAACAAAATAGCTTTGGAGAAAATATCCATTAGAAATGTTGCGTTTTCAAATTCCTTTTTTTTAGTAGAATTGATGTATTTTTTAATGTACTTAATTAATAATTTTTTTAATGATGGTTATAATCAGAAAGATTCGAATTTAAATTGTGTATTGAAAACCAAAATTTGAAAAACACTGATATATTTGAATCTCATCAATATTGTTTAGCTTTTTCCATGTTTGCAAGCTGTGAAGATTTGAACCTTCACCCTTGAAACACATTGATTAACATTCTCTCTAAAATATATTTCCAGATCTGCTATTCAAGAATACGTTCATATATTGCGTAACGTTTTTATAGTTAACGAATTATAGTTAGAAATATGCTTTTAATCACAAAACAAAATCCCTTTCGATCAGCGTTAAGTAACTTTCACTGACTAAGGTAAACAAGAATAGATTTGTAGAAAACACAAATATAGAATTTGTCATCACTAGCTGAGTCAACTGAAGTAGAAAATAGTTCGTTTTGAATTCTGTTTTTCTTCAAACACCAAAATTGCTGAGCGTACTTTGTTAGGTTAGGATCAATGATGGATCGCGCCGCAGCGGCGCGGTCCATCTGTGTCCGATACTTAACAAAGTACGCTCAGCATATGAAAGGTTTTGAAATTTCATACCGATTTAATTTTAGCCCCATAATAGTGAATAATTTTGACTGCGTATATTATATGGAGCATCAGCAAAATTCTAAAAAAATGGTTCAGTAGGACCTGAAAATATGCTTGCTGTTGTTTCAGCAAGATAATGCCGTAAATAAGTCATTATGCAACGAAACGATTTCTGTCAATCATTCCCCGCCAGTGAAAAAGATCACTGTAAACTAAAATTTAATAACCAAGTCGAGTGAAAACTTATTTATATATCGAATTGGTATATATGTTTTTATCGAATCGATTCTGCAACTTATCTAACTCGAATGATTTAATCAAATTTTTTTGAGTTTTGGTATGGTACGAAAAATGGTTGTATTGCATGCAATTATATTTCGTATTTTTTAATATTACAAAACAAATTGTATATTTGAAATTTCTTAACATTATGTTATTTATATAGAATCAGATTTGGTAGATTTAGATTCGAAATCATAATACTAGATATTCGAAAATAAACGTAACTCCAGACAATATAACTCTATATATAACTCCTCTATATCCACACATAACAGGTAAACTCATAAACAAATTCGTCCTAAATCTCAAGTATGAAGTCAAATTATGCTTCAACAATATGGTTGAGATCAATTAAACCAGGAAAATAAATTTGATTCAAAACATCAAGATGACGATCATAATTTTCTAATACAAGAATAATATTTGACGTAAACATTTCTCAAATATAGGTCTTCTCATGAATTCAACATAAACATTACTTTCAGTCCAATTATTTCAATTAAGCGTGAGCGTGTAATTCGGAGACCTTTGGACCTTGACATTGAAATAAAGATTAGTTTAACAAAAAGCGTTCGATTCGCTTTTATTGGATAGTAAATTTAGCAAAAAAAAAAAATTCCAATTTGAAAATTACCCAAACTTATTCTACATTTGGAAAGCGCCAAAATTGCGTGTTTCATATACAGATCATATTTGGCATCTCATTTTTTAAACTTAATTTTCAAATACTCTTACTTCAATTGAATTTACCAAAAGTTTTAGTCTTCTTTCTGCTAATCAGGTTTGGCACATTATTTTGCCAGATACCATGAAATCGATTAAATTTACCGCTATTTTTTAGTCGTCTTTATGTATCATTTGTTAACTTTTAATTTAAATTTTTGTGTTTGTTTACATTAATTACATAACACTTTATCCATTTTGTACATGTTTTATCAACGAGGTTAAAAGGTTAAGACTTCTTACTCACAAACTTTTACAAATTATTGACTAACATGCCCGGTAGGACTTCACTTGGTTTGTTTGACTTGTGTATGAAATGTAAACAAAGTATAATTGATTTCCTTCGTTAATAAATATCCAAAAAATACAGATTCGTTTGAGCATATATCGAAAAATTTGATCCGGATTTAGGAAATTTATAGTTTAGCGTGGTATTATGAAGATTAATATCAAGTTATCGTTTTTTTGCACATTCAATTATTTTCAAAGTTGTGCGGAATAAAAAGAAATAACTGTTTTTAAAATTGTGTTTTATTTAGAACATCGATTCAAATCTTTCAGATGCTACAAGAAATTATTTCGGTCTCCATAACCATCATTGGCGAGAATACAAAAGGAGGTTTTTACACGTAGAGGGGATACATCAAGCCCTATATTTTTTATATATCTCCTATCCTTTATAACATGTATCTATTTCATATTACAAAAATGGCAATCTTGTGAATAATATTAGACTATAAGTTTTGTTTCTATATAATGGACACATATACATATAGCTATATATCGACTCTTGTTCATGGCGATCCTCTCAACAGTAGAACTATAAAGACTCACGCAATTCCCTCTAAAAATTCTCAAAGTGTGCTCGCGCAACGTTCGAAAGTATAACATTAAAAGTACGTGCGTTTATTTAGGCAATTTCCGAGGTTAATCCTCGTAACAATGTTATTTTGTTTGCGCACTAATGGACTTGAAAATTCACATAAAGTGACATTTTCGTTACTCTCTCTGATTTTAACCCAAAACAAGATCTTTATGCACTTGTATCACAAGTATGCGTGACGTATATTTACCATTTGACGCATCTTGTGTGGGATATGACATATGTATCTTTCACTTCGACCGTATATGGGTTACTGATGGATCGCGCCATAATAGGCGTGGTTTATTAATGGCCCAATGGCGACAAAAATTATTATCGTCTAGGCAAATGATTGTTGGTGCCATAAACAAGTATTGTGAAATCTGATATTTTGGGGCGAGTGACATTTTTCGGCTGCTTTGATATTAAAACCACAAATATGTGAAAAGTCGATACTGCCTAATAAAATTGGATAAAAATAGAACGTTAAAACCTGTCGCCAAGTTTTTTATTGTAGAAAAAAATAAATTAACCCCCCAAAAAACGTAAAAAACTACCGACTGAAAAATCTCATGGCCTAGGTATAATATTAATTGGGATTGAGTCTTTTTGGAAGATATATATTATTTTATTCGTTCGTCTATTCATTTTGATTTTTAGTCATTTAGATTATTTGCATACACTGTAACAAAAGTATAGTAAATTTATTCGTCATTTTGCATTCTCCACGTTGATGAGATTTATGACAATTTTGGGTCGTTATTGGACCGCACCTTTGCGTTGCGTTCCATCTTCACCCCATATTTGTCAAAAAAAAGTCTATTTCGAAATTTTTGCAATACCGCCAAATAAAAAATAAAATAAATTACTGTCAAAGATCGGTGACTTTGTTGCATTTTTTGTTACAGTGTATATTAAATACTGTACTTGAATAAAAATTTAGATACTGAACCCTATATTAGTATCGGCCACTTTATAAGTGCAATTTTTCACCTTGCTAATATTGTGTCAGTAAAGCGACATCGCTTTTAGCCAGTATCATTCATAAACGACAATCCCGCGCAAATGAATTTCTGGAAGGTTTCCACAAATCAAGCACATTTATATCAAGCATGGGCCACCGAACCACTTGTCGCGTCGGGGCAAATCATAAATGGCTCATTCTTGATAACTCAGTTTTTTTATTAATTAAGATAGAATTTAAAGAAGAGGTGTTTAAGCGTGGCGTAATTTAAACTATTTTAATCCCGCGCTTGTAACACCCTAATAGGCGCAAAAATTATTACCGTTTCACGGGTCAAATTTTATCCATAAATGTGCACATAATCCAGTTAATCGTTTCTAATTGTGAAATCTTGTCATGCAGAAATAATCGCACGAAAATCAGTTTTTGCTGTTGTCAAACGCAAAATATGAATATTTATTAAGTTTCAATTTAATTTCAGGGGCACCTTTATTAATAAATTATTCTATTTTTAAAAACGTTATTTGATGAGGGCAATGTCGCGAATTTGATTTTGGTTTTGCTGCACTGAAGCTTAAGCTTTTCACAGGTCATTTATAGGTATACCAGTCTGAAGCGTGGTTGGTCAAGCACAGGTCACTGATGGATCGCGCCGCCTAGGTTGACAAAATAGAGTCGATTTATATCCCAAACTCACCCAATGTCGGATCATATTCTCCAATGAATCTTTTTCGTCACAAATCGAACACTCATTGCTGCAAAAAAATGAAAAGATTAAAGCAACTTCATATTTTGATTAGTACATAACACATCGTCTTGCTTTGAAAGAAATGTTTCTCCAGAATTAAAAGGTTTATGTATATTCAAATTTGTTACTCTGGCCTGTCAGATAAGGGGTTTATTTACCACTACAACTGTTAGACACAGACATTTTTGTGACTGGTTTTATTGGGTGTGTAAAATATAGGCATAAATATATACTATATGTATAGCAAAACAGCTACAGCTCAGCATCGAAATATTGGCCTAGGAAAACATATCGCGCCTAAAGCTAATCTAGCCATTGGCTGTATTTGCTGGAATTTTAAGATACTGACATCTTCATTAAAACAGAACATAAATAAATCACTAGCGTGATGTATAAATACAGAACATGAAAAACTTTGTCAATGAATCACCGGTGAGCCGGGCCGCCGAGGAACGATTCATCCACGGCCCATACATAGCAAACTAAAATGTTTTGTAAATGGTAAAAATCACTAAATTCTTGAAAAGGTTACCATCGTTTTCACCTTACTAATTCCATTCATGAGTGTTTATGTACTAAAGTACTTGAAAAATCAGTCTTGCACAAAACGGTCGCGCGACCGAATGCTTGAGGTTCATATCAGAATCCCATTCCCAAAACATGATGAATTCAAAGGAAATGTAGCAGAACTATTTAAATATCACGATCTATGATCCCACTGAAATAAAGTCAAGTTATATTTTGACTTCAAACACGAACATCTATATCTAGATGTGTAGATCCTAATCGGAAAAATATTTTCGAAGCATATTTTGTGAAGTATGTGTCACTGATGGAGGGCGTCGAACAGACGTGGTCCATCTGTGGCGCATGCCTAGCAAAAAAATTTTAATTGGCATTTAAGTATTAACAATAAAAGATATACACGTGGTGGCTTAGTGGAACGTTGATACGACAGGTTGAAGATCTCGGGTTCGATTCCCGTCATGAACACTTTTTCACCACTCGCCCATAGAGTAATAACTTGTGTAGGCTCGGCCGAACCGAAAACGTGGTTTGCCTTTCCATGACCCTAACCGTGCTGACAAGTGAAGGACCCAGTTCGCGGTGATTCGCTCAAATAAGTGATTTTGAAAGACTTAAAAAACAAATGATATTCTCATATGAAATTCTTATATAACGATTCTTTTAAAGAGCCGATGCCGATATAGCCGATACCTAGCTGATTCCTTATAAAACTTCTCATAATATAAGATATTTCAGAAACAATTGTGATAGAAGTGAAGTTAAAATAAATGTAATAATCAAAAAATATTCTATTTCAATGTGGACTATCATTTTTTGCTGAATTTGTGCTACAGGTATAGACTGCATCTAATGCACGGCAAATTTTTTGTTCTAGTGTTCAATGTAAAGTTAATCGATATGATTCCGGTCATTACCCGCTAAGTATTAAAAAAAGCCTTTGGGGAAATGCAATTAAAAAAATAATTATGAGTGAATCTATTGAATTTTGAACCCTTTTCTTCGGTATCCAAATAGTTTTAAAAACTTTATTCTGAATTCAAGGGACATTCATACTATTAGCAGTAATAGCACTAGCGTATTTAGGAAAGGGCCTTGATCCTTGCCTTGATGCCCTCTCACAGAAAAAAATCCTGGAATGCCTTTTCAAGTGCTTTAAACTTTTAATTTTCCCGCACAGTAATTGTTACTATTATTTTAGCCAGCTTTTCGCCCTAAAATCCCATTTTTTTTAAAAAATTTCACTTTTCAGACTCGATTCTAGGGCAGTTTGGATGTGATACGCAATTAATACGCTATTTTTCAGTACAATTTTTTTGCCTAAGTCGCCCAATTATGACGCCAAACATTTGACCACGGGAATTTTTTTTCAAGAGCTCCTTTTTACAAGTTCCTGAATACGCTATTAAGAAGTAACTCTGATTCACAAGAATAACGTTTCAACATGACACGTATTATCTAGTATATGACTTTGACGGTGCGGTCCATCTGTGGCAAAACGTATTTTTACATATATTTTCTGATCGGTGACACTGACTCTAATTGAACGTGCAGTCAAAGCGTGGCCCACCTGAGTCCAGCGCTTGACAGAACTTTTGACTTCGCAAACAATAATGATTTTTATTTACAACAACTTAATTTGATGATGCGCTCAATTTGTTTTTCATTATTTACCGGAATAATACCAGTAATGTTTTAACTAATTTACGTCATGTATATTCCATCATTTTAGAAATTTCTAGGTGTTAATTTAAACAGCGAACCAGACTAAAAACTTTCCAAATAACAGACTTTGAAGTACTAGGCACTTGAAAATTTTATCACCGAGACTTGAGTCATGTAATCATGAAGTGCGAAGTGCATTGTTATTTGCTATGAAACTAGTAAAAGTGATGCAATATTTCACAACTTATCGTTGTTATTGGTGTTTCTTAGTTTTTGTCGACCAATTAATTAATCCCTGTGATGTGTGGAAATTTAGATTTTTCATGCTTATAATATTTAGTTTGAAATTCTAAATTCCTTTGAAACAAATGACGACAGTATACTTTTGTCACTTGTTACGTTTGTCTATTTGTATTATTAATCCATTTATTAACATAGTACATCGCCCTAGCCATTTTGATTTTCAGAAACGATTTTTGATAAAAAAATGGATCTCCTAGTGACTTTGTAAAAGTTTTGTTTTACGAAAATGTATTGAACACACAAACATTATGAAGTAGCTATTTTATTACAAATAATCGTAAAAACGTTGTTGCTACCTAGTTTAATCTCTTTTGGAAGAAAATTAACAAAGATTTTCGTGTTTTTTCAAGCGCATCTTGTATGCCTAATATTTCTGGGCAAGCACAACAGGTGCTCGTAGCACATAGGGAAACGTAGATTGGCTCACATATGTTCAGTGGTGAAATTAATTATTATATTTTACACAATAACACCATTCAAGTCAAAATATCTTACCAGTTTTTCCAACTCCGGATTGTCCAAACACCACGACACGAAATGTCGGTACACTCCCAACTGTGCTCGACGATTTCTTCAGTCTACGCAAGACCGGTGCATTCATCTCGTATTAATTTATTAATTATATCATGAAATTTTAATATTACTGTAAATTATAAAACACATAAATAATATTTACATTGTAACAAAAATGCAAAAAAAGTCGCTCTGCTTTGACAATGATCTTACTCGGTGATATTAAAAGGGAAAAGGAAAAGTCCTATATCTTCTTTACTCGAATAGCATATATGTAGAATGGAACCATGGACAATTTCAAATATTTTTTGGTATTTTTAATATATTCTAAATTCAGCCATGCTTGGGAAGAGAAAAAACAGTTCAGATTTTTAAATGGAATTATCTAACTGAATAAGAACGAAATCTACAAAATGATTAAATAAAAAAAACTATGAAAGTAAAAAGTATCTTGTTTTGGGATTGAAAACAGTAGCAACGTGGTGGCTAAGAAAGGGCTAAATCTTGACGATTTACGCAATATTATTTATCAATTTTGAGAATTGGCTATCATTAAATTTAATTGCAAATCGTTCTTGTTATTCTCGGATACCAGTATCTTAAAGTTAAATGTTGTTCATAAAACAAAACCGTTAGATTTCTCTATGCGGGATAGGCTACTACGATGCAGTCTAAATGTACTTCAACTTCTAAAAATCACAAAAAGAATAAAAAAGTTTTCAGAATCGATCCTATATGAAATAACGCCCAATCACACAAAATAACACAAATTTTCCTTTCCCCAAACAACTCATAGTTTGTTATCAAAGCAATGCTACATTCTCAACTAACATAAAGTGCGACGTCCTCGGGTTTTTATAGAATGTCTGAATTTAAACATGTCATTAACATAAAAAGGCGTTAGAAGGGACAAGTACTTCAAGACCAATCAGAAATCAGCACGGAAGTTCATCAAAGTTGGCACATTAAATAAATTGAACTGCTCCTTAATTATCTCATAAAAATGTATTGGATTCTTGATATACAAGTTTATATTTTATTTGTAAATAAGCTTATTCAAATCCTTTTTAACTTGAAAATATTTTAAAAACTTTTTCACTGCATGTGAAATGTCTTAAAAAGCTGTATTTACTTTAACCTCAAACTAAGGTGGATTACGCAGGACAGTGTTTCTCAAACTATGCGTCGCGGCGCCCTAGTGCTTTATTATTTTATTTTTTCATCTACATGATTTTCACATAAAATCTTGCAAAAATAATATCTGAATGATAAAACGACTACTGGTCTAAAAACCAGGAACACATATATCTGGAGTCGAAGAACCCGTTTCCAAAATCTGTTTCCAGCCAGAAATTTGATTTTGTCAAGCATGTCCCACAGACTCACTAGGCCTTGACGACGCGATCTCATGCATTACAAAACGTTCTTTGTTGTTTTCCGGCTGGGAAAGTAAGTCTTGTCACAATTTCTTCCTAAGTATGAATTCATTCTAAATATCGCGCTAGACTGTAAAAATAAACCATAACATGCAATCTACTTATATATACAAGGGCTTAATTATCAATATATGCACAACCAATTATTATGTTTTTGGTTGTCAAAATTATCGACTTCTGCCTATTCTGAAAGGTTGAGTTGAAACATATTTCGCCACGCATGGGTCGCTGATTGGATCGCGCCGTGGTGGGCGGTTCATGCTTGAAAAATCAAATTTCCAGATGAGCTCGTTAACAGTTAATCCAATGCTAATGAAGGGAAGTTGCCTTAAGCAAGAAAGCATGTAAGAATGCGCAAAGATTATGTCGATTATATACTTTGTAGGCTGGATTGCGCGCGCATACTAATTAAGACGCATAATGCATTGAACAAATCTCAAGTGCCCAATCGACTAAAAACTTTTGAACTTCATCGATTTTCAAATCAATACGGTAACATGAATGTAGAAAGAATCTTAGTTAAGTTATTCAATTATCTAGTTATTAACGGTCAAGTCACGCGAGCACACAATTCAAAACGCACAATATAAGAACGATGCAATGCAAATAATTTAGGTGATTTGGAAAATCAATATTCGAATCAATAAAAAGCCAAAATTAATGACATAATTGAGTTACAAACGTAGTTCGTATAATTCAAAATTAAAACCTGCCCGCATGTGAAAATAATAATCTGCAACGTCATTATTATTGCCATGACGCTTCTCTTGATCTTGTAGCTGACATCGTGTGTTGAACTACCCATTTTTCAATCCCTGTAAATTCCTGGTATTCTACGCTCGCCGATCTTTTTGGCAAAGAAAGGCCCAACCGAATCGGAAAGCAATGATCTTTCCAACAACAGCAACCCAGTCCACTCACTGACCCAGGGTTTTTGCTCTGGTTAATCCCCTGGATGGACTGAGTGAGACTATAACAAAACTAAAAAAATTAAAGAAGTGTCAATGATTTGTGAAACATTTTTGTTTTTCAGCCATTTCTAAAACCTAGTCCTTACTAACTAACTTAAATGGCTTACGCTTAAGCGTATAGCTTTTATGCATCTAACTATTGGTTCTAGTTTGCTGACAGTTGATAAAAAAACTAAGATATGTTGTTAAAAAGTGAAATTTACCTTTTTTTTTAAGTAAGTGCTTATGTTCAATTTGGAGTAGCGCCGTCCGTGCAATTACGGATAAACTGATGATGGTCCTCGCTCGGACACCGCGATCCAACCGATTGAAACTACTGTCAAGGAACATTTTACATTTACATTTTACGTTTTACATTTTTGCCACAGTGTTTCAACGACAAACAAAATCGTCAACATGCAGCAGTATACACTGTGATCGAATTCCACTTTTGCTCAATAAACATTTCATTAGGTTTTTAAATGCAAAAATATTGACCATACTGAGACATAGTTATTCCGAAAATACTTTATGACATGAGCTAGCATTTTATGACCATCTTACAGTGCTATAATGCGTGTATTTTGAATACTGAAATTGCTATTTGACGATATTGTTGTAGAAAGCAAATACCACACCTTCTGAAATGCCGCATTGTTGATAAGGTGTTCAAATCACGTTGGCGAAAACAAACTTAAAATATTTAGACTGTATTTGCGGGCATAATTCATTATTTGGAAATACTTAAACACACATAACATTGGCAAAAACTAACTCGGAATAGGTAATCATTTTTAATCGGCGTACAAGAATTATATTTCTTGCTTTTTATTTTTAATTGATATTTTGAGGGATATTTTTACAAGTTTTCTACCCCAAGTGCTTATTCATGAGTATTTTACGTATTTTTGTTTGCAAGTGAAAGGCTTGGTGCAAGTTAAATGTTCGAAGCGTAGATATGTGCACATGCACTGGGGTTTACTTTATCAAGTTAAATTTCTTATTTGCCTCATACAATCCACTGACTGTTGCGTTAAAAAATAATATCAAAGCTTTCATGTCAGCAATTTGCAAAGGAAGTTTTAAACTTTTGGCCCTAAAGTTCACATTAAATTCAATTTATCACAAAAATCAGGTTGATGTGTCGTTAAAACAACAAATATGTGGAATAACATCACGAGAATTTATTTCACCTCATTATATCTGTTTTGGAAATTTTTGTTTGTATTCGAGATTCCTTGTTAAACCGCGTTTAATCGTGATTTAATGGCATCCAAAAACAATTTTTAACTGTTACATTGTTGAACAAACCGTTCAAGATACATATATGTATTGACTGATATATTGATGTATTTTTATCACACAGTTGTCAATAAGCACAAATGATATCAGCATTAAATAAATTGTGGATATTTACAGCTTCGAAGGATGATATGAATATGTTTGAAACATATCAGAGATTCTATAGTTAGCTAGAGCTAAATTAAAACATCCTGCTATTTTGTTGGTAAATATAGTTTTCGTCAGTGGTTCAGCTAAAGTTTTGGATGAAGAAGAGAAATATCAACAGTTTTTTACAGGGTACTTGAGTAGTAAAAGACAGAAAATGGGCTCTCAAATGCTCAATAGCACCAACGAAGTTTGCCACTGAAGAAGTGAATATAATAAACAAAAAGTTAGTAAAACAACGCGAAGGTGTCTAAATCGTGCCAAACATGATATGCATGAAGTTGTTTTTTATTATTCGAAAAATGAAATATAGCATTCGCATTTTTGTTGTGACTGAAATTGAACAAGAAAAACCTCAATTTCCATTCAGTGGTACAAATCCAAGTAATGGGGGAGGCACCGTGACGACGGGGACTTATTATTAATCGGGTCAAACGTGAGAAAATAACCGCCTAGCCATTACTCTTCTCAAGATGTTCCATGATGAAATACATTAACAAGAAAATTTTTTGCCAATGCGGTAAAACGTACTAACTAATATATTTTTTCCAACATGGATCATCGATCGATCTGGAATGGATCAGACCCTAATCTGAATTTTTATTTTGTTAAGTATGTGTAATAGATGAACCGCGCCTCGGCGGCGCGATCCATCTATGACACATACGTAACAAAACATGTCTGAATATTAATATTACGATTGGGACTGATCAAATAGAAATTTCAAAATATTAAAAAATATTACTCAGTTTCCAACTGATATCTTCCTACTCTTTCTTCATACGAAATAGGAAATCACTGTTTAATTGAATTCGCGACAAGTGTCATGTCAAAGGTTATTGACGAAAGTACAAGGCATGCATTATACACAATAAATAATGATTGGAATCACCAAATATGGTTTTGCCGTTATTTTTGTACTTTATTTATTCTGATACAAAACTTTCTAAATGAATAATGCAAAGAATAAATTCGTATATAATATATTAGCAAAGATTTCTGCTTTAAAATATTAATATTCATTTACTTGGCTGGATAGTTTGTTTATATCAGACTCCCTGATAGATACACAATACTGTAACAAAAATACAGTAACTTTACCTATCTATTGCAGTAATTGTGCATTTCTTAATCTGAAATCACCGAGGTTTAAGCTAAGTATATGTGGTGCCTCCCCATCAACTGTTCATATTTGGCCGAAAAAGTAGATTTTTTAACGGCCTCACATGTATCGTACATTTCATACTTGCTAGACTAAGGCACCATCAATTTAGAAACAAATAAGATCAATTTGTTCAGCAACATTCCGTTCTTCAACTAGAGTGTTCTTATATAAGGACTAAAAAGTTTGGTATCAAGAGGGTCCTTGAAATTTCTTAAAGCGAGAGATGAAACACACACAGCGCCTAATAAATGGTTATTATAATCACACCCAAACACATAAATTGATCTTTTCTAACGCAGGCACAATACGCTCAGACATTTCGATTCAAATGTTATGATTTCTAAAAATAAACTCTGCTAGAAGAAATGCCATATCCCAGTCGGAACAATTCTATCAATATATGTTTAGTGCATTTGTCGGTTAAGATTTTTTTTTTATCAGAATACGACCACTGCAGCAATTTAATACTCAATGAATGAGACAAAAATTATCTCCAGATTGTAAAGTATTTTCATTGGACATTAAATATTGCATTAAATCTTATTCCAGCAATATAAAATTCATTAAATTTTTTTGACTGTAATAATTTGTTCAGGGGGCCGTCAACCGAATGTGTAATCCAAGTAGGTGATTGCATGCAACTACGGCTTCGCAATCTGATTCGAAAATTTTTTTCGAGTCGGATCGAATCATTAATTCCAAATAAATTATCAAATTGACTATTTTTACTATTACAAATTGTCTCACTTATATATATAACTAAATTTGAAATACGAATTACTAACAATAACATTAGCATTTTTTCTATTTTATCAAAATCAAAAAAAAGTTTTATAATTTAACGGCATAATACAACAATACATTGCATTTTGTCGTTGAAAATTAAAATCCCAATTCATTTAAGTGTTGTTCCTATGAGCGATTCTTGATTGATTCGAATAATTAGTGCTTCGGATATATTCAAATCACCAAATCAAATTGCACATCCCTACATACAACTTTCTATTCAAAAGCTTGTGTATTTAGCTTAGCGTTTGAATGTTACATTTCGTGGCGATAAAATATCACTATGAAATGTCGAGTCCCAATACAACAAACACTCTCTTGTCCTATCAAAATCAGAGAAGAAATAGATTATGATCCCCAGCGCAAAATCTGTCAATAAACAACAGCTTCGACCAACTATGTAGAAAACTACGTCATTGTAATGGAAAATCTATGTTTTTGTGATAAAGATAAAATCAAATATTTACAAACATAAAAGTAGTCAAGCAACGAGGATGTGGTTTCACACTGTAACGTCGTATAATTCAGTCGAAAAATTTGTAAAAAAATTTAAAAGCAGAAAGAATTTTTATATAAGCACAGATGAACTGTGTCGCCTAGGCGCAATCCATCTGTGGATTGTGCTTCACGAACTCAAATTGTTTTCTTTATGCTGGTGTCACATGTTAAATATGTCGAAAAGAGTCTTTCCATACCTATATACAAAGTTATATCTGTTTTAATACGTCGTATTTAAACTTCAATTATATTCTTACGTTTATTTTCCTTGGCCATTCAACCAGTCTATCATTTACGGATGCACGATGGGGAGAGGGTTTGTGAAAATATTCTAAATATTTCAAGATTGGATATTAAAATAGAATGCCACAAAAAATGAATTTTTATATTGCTGTTTAAATGCAATTACAAAAATCAGAAAAAATGCCAGGCCTGAAATTATTTGTAAAAACAATATGGTCTATTCCACGCCCCTTTTCCTCTAAAATCGAGAATATTGCATAATTTTCTGTTGTGCTCCTCGACACAATTTCTGGTTTTACTACTGTCTGCGGTTAAATAATAACTAGTGTTGATTTGGAATAAACTGGTCTGAGATGTTAACCTCATCTTAAGGTTTCAGTAACACTACACTTTTTCGGTTCGCGTTTTAGTAAAGAAAGTTGCAGGCCAGGATTTAAATGAACATTTCGAAAAACCTCACCGCCGATATGACCTTCACTCACTATCGCTTTAAAAATTGAAAGAAAATTGTTTAAAAATTTCATAAAAGTCCAGACGTTTTTCACTGTACGTACAAAAGTCCTGTGTCCTAAAATATAGAGGGTCTATATAGTAAAAAATAAGTTGTGACGTCCGCAGTCGCCCTTATAAGCTGTAACATAATCTTAACCATCAGCGGTTAGAAGCATTCGGTGTCAAAGTAAATTCCATTGACTGTTGTACAAAATGACACCCTACCAACAAGTGGAAAACAAAGTAGCCTTTGAATGTTACATTTCGTGACGATACTGTATTTTGCTGTGTAACCTACGTCTTTAGTTTAAATGAAGATGAAGCACCCTCACGATACAGTTCAAAAAATTGCCAAGGGATGATGTTTACGCAATTGTCGTTAAATCTACGTTGAAAAACCGTGAATAAAAATTTGGTTGATTATTCTTCCAATCAAAATTGCATATTGCTGTTGATAAGCAAACTTTATCTGTCCAGTCATAACAATAAATCGAGCCTCTAGAGTTCGCTTAGATGCCTATAATTTCTGATCGAGTATATAGTCCTATGTTCTATTACAAAACCAATAAAACTAATGCATACAAAATGCACTTCAAATAATATTAATGTTTTTAGAAGGTCAGTAGGAGGAACTAAAGGAATATCTGATAACGAGAAACGAGCCATACCAGAGCCATATCTCCGGAGGTTAAAAAATGAATCAGGAGATTAAATATAACTCTATTACAAATGCCTAAATTTCGAATAGATTAAAACCACCTGATACTCTATTTTGATTGGTTGCATGGAAGCTTTTGCAAGGTATATAATTTCAAGGTATATACTTCCAGCATACAAAATTCTGAATGATGAAAAAATTGATAAATATTTAAAAAGAATAAACTAGAAATATCTAACAACCTCATCTTTTGATCAGCTTTTCAAACAATCGGTTTGTGCCGGAAAGACAAGATGTCTAAGTAAAGCGGAAATCTATTTTCTCCTAACTTAACCCGATATAGTATTGCAGGTAGCAAGCACATTCGCGTTTAATCTCAGGAGATTTTATCTAAATATATACACTCTTTCAAAAGGGTAGAAAATTTATCATTCCTTCACAGTAATAGTATATTCAGTAATTGTATATACGAGATTTATGTCAAATATAGGCCGTTGTCAAACAACACCTAAAACGGCGCGTTCTATCAACAACTCATAATTGGCCGAAGAACTCGATTATATTCTTTCATTCTAATATATTCGAATCGAATTACAGTAAACGAACGATGGTTTTAATGTATATTTGTTTACATAGTGCAAATATATATTGCAATACCGACAATCAGACTAGACTTTGCTTAATGGATGTTAAGCTCGAGCCACTCTACTGAGGGCCTTAGCAGAAAACAACTGACCAATTATATTTTACCACGAATGAATGGAACGATGAATCGCGCCGCTGACGCACGGTCCATCTGTGCCATATGCTTAGCAAAATAAAATTTCTGGCAGGGATAATTAAATCACGATTCATCTGGCATGTTTCGAACATGTTGAATCCATGACTGTGATGCCGATTTTGATAGTTTTAAATTTTAACAGTGTCTTGGCTTTTTATTTGAAATTATAAACTTCGTATATTTGAAAATTTGTGAACAATTTATTTATTAAATTACTGATATTATATTTTTCCGGTCAACAAGCACAAACCCATAGTTTCTGACTATTTTGTTCAACGGACAAAATGGCCAGAAACTATGAATAACCCTGGTGGAAAAACACTCGATATGCACAAACTCAGTTGAAACTAAATTGTTTCTGAAAAAATTTTAAACTGGTTAATTGATTGTTTTCTATCTACTTTGCTCGTTTGTTTCGAGATATATGTTTTTTGGAAGGTTGATATGTTCTATTGCGAGATCAAACTTTTTCGGATTTTAACCATTCGCATATCTAAAAACATACACAGATGTTGTCTTCGTCACGATGATTTGGCAAAGTTATTACAAAACATTCCTGATTTTCCTGATTTTCCAGAAAATCATTACTGTGCCTCTTTTCCAGTTTAAGTTAATTAATAGATGTATATGAGGATTAATTGTTTGCTACCAAAAATAATGAACCTCAAGCCACCAAAACAACGTCCTAAAACCGATCCTATGTCCCAAAACCAAAACACTTTTGAAATCAACAATTTTTGAAAGTTTTGGGTTAAACAAAACGACAACAACCACAAATCAAACTCCTAGTGACTTATGATTAATTTCTGAGACATAATAAATAGCTTACGAATTATTTAAAACAGAAAGTTACCATTAGCAATCACATAACATTACTAATCCACTACACATCGGCGCCAAATCTCATGTAAGATTACACCGCAACATCCGCAAGTAAACACCTATTTATTTACCACAAAAAGTTGCCAAATTTTTTTTCAAGCATGAGCCACTGATGGATCGCCCCTGAACTTCGCGATCCATCGGTGCCTCATGCTTATCAATTTGACTTGAAAATTTTGAAAATTTTGAAAATTTTTTGACTTGAAAATTTTAAAATATTTCTTCCAAAATATAACTTGCCAAATATGGCCAATGCTGGATCGCTGGAGCGTCCGGATAGATGAACGCTGTTTGTGACTCGTCTTAAATGGTTAAAACAAATTAAAAGTGAAGTATACCCGGTCTGAAACGCTTATAGATCCGTCATTCGTGTTTGGCAAATTTAATTTTACATTTTTAATGTTATCACATTTGCTGCTATATAGCATGGGTGAAAGGTGATCTATCTTTATCTACTGTCCATGCTTGGCAAAGTCAATCATATAATTTTAGTGGCTCCATCCAATTACGTAACTCGAGCTCAAATGCACTCGATTGACATCGAAGTTAATAATATATTAGATTTTTTTCAAATTATGTCAATGTCAATACATAAATCTGTTGAAGCAAAAAGGTCCACTACAACACATAAAACAAATGTTATTAATAGTTTTGAAAGTTATATAAATTTCCTTCATATACTTGAAATCTGTGGAATAAATCAATCCACTGAGCGAGACTATAAAATAAATCAAATCATGTTTTGTTTCACTTAAATTCCTTTTATTACTCTATCCCAACATAAAAAGTGTAATAGAGGAATGGTGTGGGAATATAGTTTTATAAGTATGAGTCACTGACGGATAGCGCAAGAGAGACGCGGTCTTTTTGTGGCGCATATTTGATAAAAATAAAATTCATGTTTGGGATGACCACAGTATGCAAACGTGGCTAACTGACGATGATTTCTCCCCACTAGAAGACTTGGTATTTGTTAATTAGCAGTTAGTTACTACATGGCAGACGTTGCTTGTCAACGACCTAAACTTTGAGTTATATTTAACACGAGATTTGATAAGAGGCTTAATGTAAGGAGTTGTGGAAAGCTTCGGTCTTCCAGATATCATTGTTTGTATGTTTTAACAGCGGTGATTTAAATTGGCTTGTACATTTTCAAGAAATTTGTTGCTTGACCAATCAGAAAAAAAGAATAGCCAAAGCATCTTTTGTTGACCATGTGTCTCTGATGGATCGTGTCAATAAAACGTGGTCAATCTATGATTGACAAAAAATAATTTCGGATCGATGACCTCATTCAGGAAAAAATTACCCAGACATCAACAGTGAAGTATCGACCTCTGGTGGAACTCCCTCAGACGCGGTTCAGCAGTGGACCAAGCTTGCAGTTTCTTATAATATATTTCATAGACTATTTGTCATATTAATACACTAGAGGTGCGGGGTTTAAAAAAGTCTCAACGTAGAGGCCAAAAAAGTCGATTCTATCCATTTATTTCAATATCACCAAGTAAAATTACTGTCAAAGAGCGATGTGTTTACAGCAATTTTTTAAAGTGTATTTTTAAAAATAAGGTAAGGGAGGAGCGTGAATCAAGTCCAGTGAGGGAGTCTGTTTTAATCTTTTCATTACAATATCACAAAATATAAAGCTTTGTGTTGAAACAAAATATTTTTTATTCCAAATCGGCTACAGCTTATATATTCCACAACACTTGATAAATTCTTAATAAACTGTCAGCGGTCAACAATCAAGTCGCCAATGAAATTAATGTCGATTTCTACACGCGAAATCGATGGATTTCCAAAAATAGTAACATCAACAAAAGAGATGAGAAGTCAATTTTGTCGGACATTAGACAGCAAACACCGTTCCATCAACAGTCCATAAATGAAAAAAAGTCAATAATATAGTTTTATTCCAATGTTACTGTGTAAAATTACTTTTGAAAACAAAGATTTTTTGGCACTTTTGTAACAGTGGTAAATATTTTTCATTTTGTCAAGAATGAGGTAATGACAGACCACTTATAAAAATCTCGATCTATTACTCCGCCCATGCTTAATACACCGTAGTAAAAAGCAAGACTGTGTATCCCCAGAGAGAGCAGAGTACTGAGTACACGTGAACCGTGTGCTGAAAGCTGCAACCGCGAAATTGGACTTAGTGTTGATAAATAATCAAGATAAATTCCTGTCAATTCCCAAGTACACTCAGGGGTTTTTAAACTCTCTGGGTCAATTGAAGTCAAACTCGTACTGAGTCGTGTATTACATTGAAATAATAGATGCTGCAACTTAGGGTCTGCCAACAACAGAATGCAATGCGATGCGAGTTAGCCTTTTGCATACCATGAAAATTGCATTATTAATTAAACGGAACAATATTTCACCCAAAAACAAAACTTCCGCCTCGAATCCCTCGATAAACCACAATACCCCAGTCTCGTATAAGCGTAGCCGGATTTACGAAGCGAGAGTTCAGTATTTGTTTAACCTTTATCGAAGATGCAGAACATACGTGTAATCTAACATAATCCACTCTTATTTTCAAATATCATATTGTTCAATACCAGAAAAACTCCAAAAGTGTTCCAATACACTTTAAGCTTGGGGAAAAGGTAGATTCACAATTTTCTTTGACAAGAAAAAATGGCCCATTTCATTCAGTTCCGAAAACATTTATTTGAATTAATCTTTCATTCAACGGGTTTTTCAGCTTTTTGTTAAATTGTGTATTTGGACATCTTCCTACCGCGTTGGCTTTACGATTGGAATCGCTTCAATGTGCCCATTAGCCATGGGAAATCAATATAGCAGAATTACTGAAAAACCGGGTAAAATACTGAATCTAAAAGCAATCTCTGTGAATAAATTTAGCGTGTTCAAACATTCTACATTTTACGAGTTTTTGTTTATTCTAGCACATGGCTTTACAATTGGCATTATTGCAATGCGCCCATTTCAACGACGCATAAAGAGAAGAAATCAATACATTAAAAGCGCTGAGAAAGTATTAAAATAAATGCAATAAGCAGGGATCAAATTACTGTTAGATACTAGCAAATTCAAATATACACATTACATATATAATCGGTATGTGAAGGAATTTTTGGAAAACGCATATTTTACTCGAAGCTATATTTATGTAGAACCTATGTTAGATAACAACAGTTAAAAATTTATATATTAAAAAAAAAAACTTGAAATCGATCAATTACTTTGACGATGCAAAAGCTGTTTCGTCCGTGGATGTTTTTATGTTTACATGTTTAGAACACTAACATTGACAGGTGCGCGTGGACAACATAAAGATAACCACACTGATGGATTTGATTTACGTTCAGTTCAGAAAGTGTGATTGGCCGATACTATTTCAAGTGTGAAACCCTAAGTGAAATGCGCCGTCGAGATGAGGACCATCTGTAAAACTTCGTTTAACCAAAAACGGTTATTTTACTTCACTTGTATAATTGATCAAGTGTGTGAGAAATATGAAAATTTTCACACCTATAATAACAATTTATCAAAATATAAACTAAATCAAACAATCTGCACACTTTTATAAAAATCACCATTGCAATTTATATTTATTACCATTTATAAATAAACCTATGTGTTTATATGTATCTATATACGAAGATTTAATGATATTTAGGGTTTTTCGGGTTCTATAATATTTTTCTGATAAATCTTCAAACTCCATGATATTTAAGAAAGCAATATTTAATACCAAAATACGGAGAGTTCGGCCACAGACCAAGGGATATATTTCTGATTGATTGGAATATTTCTGATTGATTCTGAATTTTTGATAGGTAACTTTCAACGGCTTTAATAGATATAAATCAGATGGATTGAACAGACACAAGAGACCCAATGCAGTACCAAGCCCAAAAGAGCTTAATATCTCTAAGTTTAGAACGGTGTGCCTTCGACGTAACCAAAACTCCACTTTAACTCGCTATAAACTCACACTCACGTCCATGACTTAGGTCTGTATTCTCCCGTTTCCATGGTTGTAACTTGCATAACGCATAATTTGAATCCTCACCCCTTTCGCTCTTGTTCAGGTATGTAGGCCCCTCCAAGAACAACCATAGGAGGTCTGTGGCTTATAAAACTATATCGCAAGCAAGTTTACGCAAAGAAAAAAGAAACAGTTTAGTTTGGAAAAATGTGCGAGTAATTACATATTTTCATGCTACAAGCCTTATTTACCTCGCGAAACAGAAAATTCAATAACACACGCCTGCTTTGAAATTACTATTTCTAAGCATCTAATTAACTTAGAGAACGCGTCAAAGTTTGGACAACGTCGTTTTCTACACTAATTAGGATACTATATCCTGCTGAACTGTAATGAGTTCTTAAATTTTGGCTCAGACATCTGCTGTGATCTTCAAGCACTTGGCGTTACGAACAACATTGTTTAAATTCAGCAGACTTATCTAATCTAAACTACGACAAGTCAAGTATGATCCACAGATAATTCGCGCCTTGTTAGTCGCTATCCTCCAGTGAAACATTTTCGATCAAGCATGAATTGCAATATAACTTTTTTAGTTTGTTCGACAAAGAATTAACGGTCTCAACCCAGTATAGTACATCTTTTTTTAAAGTATGTGTCACTGATGGTTCGCGTCGGTTAGACGCGGACCATCTGTGACACATGCTTGACAAAATGAATTTTCCGATTGGTGTGGTCATCTGATACAAACCTATCATAAATTTACACAGTTGAAAGTAAGTCACAACATAATAAATCCAATGTTATACATGGAGTTATATAGTATAATAATTCTAATATCTTTATCTCAATAAATAACAAAACAAACTACACCTGTCTAACAGTCTCACTCCAAGCGGAAAACATCACAAACTGAGCTGAACCGCTATGATGAAGTGCAGCGAGTGGTATCAGCTCTGGACAATAGTAAAACCATTTTCATAGACCACCTTGGTCCTACCTGAAACGCGCTGGTAAAACATTGATATTATCAATAAATATATCCCAATCGTTCCTCTATTATCTGCCGTAATACTATCACTAAAGTACCGCCGATGAAAGTTTTTCTCCCGCTGTTGACAAAACGCCTTGAGCGTACGAGACGCCAGCTTCAGCAATAACTATTTGTTCACACACAAGTAGGTCTTATCTTACAGCTAATCAAATGAGGGCGCTAGAGTTTGATCTTAAATTCAAATATTTTTGCTAAATTATTCGTGATGACCTAAAAACTTTTCGAAAAATCAGATTAAATCAGTTTTGAATAGGCGGTTGATGACCATATGTACAACGCGTAGGGTAAGTTGGTCTATATCGTAATTTTGGATTGGTGAGCACGGTGCTCTGATGGATAACGCCTAAAGTGATGTGTTTCGTCAATGATCGCGTTGGACAAAAATATTCTGTCGTTTTTGATGATTTTGAGCGCAAAAAATATTATCACGTTCAAAAATTTGTAAAATATCAGCAGTTAGTTACTCTTCATCTTCGACTCGTGGTAGATATATAGCAAACATTTTGTTCCTTCGGGTAATCAGAAATCCATAAAAATCACATTTTGTTAAGTATGAGTCACTGACGGATCGCGCCGTTGAGTCGCAATCCAATCGTGGCTCATGCTTGACAAAACATCATTTCTGATTCGACAAATTAAAATGTGAAGGAAAAATTTCCGATTTTAACAATTGAGACTTTTACTCGCGGTTATGATAAACGTATCATAGTTACGCTTGAAATTTTCACTACTATATCGTCTATTGTGTACCATATAGCGTGACATTAAAATCATATCGCACCCCAACAAAACTTTGTCATTTCGCACCTTGTTTTAATCTCATTCATAATGAACTTTATTTGAATCAGATATCTGCCGTCGCCTATAACGAAGTCACGCAATGCGTCGACAATATTGTGTTCTATTTTTAACTTTACAGTTAATACAATACCGTATAAATAGGCAATTTGTTTCGGATTGAAGTTCATTCACTTCGAAGTGCAAGTTTTCGTGAATTTCAGATTGGTCTTTTTATAGCCACTTCTTGGAGCGGATCACCCTAACCAAGACCCTGTAACAGTTGCCACTTATAGACAGACAGGGTTAGAATTGCTTGAAAAATATGATCTTCTCATGGTCGGCTTACACTACCTAAGTTATTACACCCTTGGTTGATTGGTGGACATGGATTAACTAGCCGAACTCGCTGGGGATCGGGTTCGAGATCTTTAATCTGCGATGCCAACATGTTTAACCGCTTGGCCATATTGTTCATTCATGTAAAAAATAGGATCAACAGAAACTTTTTGATGAAATTTGCAGTAATTGTATATTTCCGGATATTCGGAACCGCCTTGTCGACGAGTTAAGTATTAATTACTGATAAACCGCGGCTCGGACAGTGCGTTGACTTCATTCCATTAGCAGTCCGTAATTGTTTGAAAAAGTAAACCTTATATTTTTATTTAAAAATCCGCCAATATAATTGCTGGTATAAAACTACGCCTATACTTTATTCTTTGTTACAGTGATCACTGATTCTTATCTGTAAGAAAAATTTGGAGAGCGAAAATTTCATCCGGTAGAAACTTATTTGCGATTCGATCTAAATTCAAACAATTATTCGAATCCACTAAATAAATTCTAAATATTGTGTTTTGTATTGTAAAAGTAGGGTCGTCGACACCTTGCAGAGAAATCTACCATTTGACATTTATTAATTGCGCTAATTATTTGATATTCAATGGTTTCTTTTTACCGAAATTTGTCTAACGCGAGCTAAAGTTCAAATTCTTGAAAAGTTTTGATCCTCTTTATATTTCGGACACGATCCACTGATGGATCGCGCCTAAAAGGCGCGGTCTGTCAGTGGTTCATGTTAGACAGAACAAATTGTTTATTTGTATTTGACAAATATTAGGCAAATAAACTAATTACATCAAAGTACAAACAATATTTGTGCATGCTCGTTTGTGCGTGAACTTTTACACTCAATAAGAACACAACTGCATCTTTACCTGCCTAATTCATTTGCCATGCACGTTCTACACATTGGCGAGGAGTCATAGTTTTAGCTCAATTTCTATGTTTCTATAGACTATATCTTCTTTATTTCAAAAAATAAATAACGTCGCTAAGCTCACATTTACTGGATATTCTTGTTCAACTCTCTAAATCATATCTTTCCAACAACACTAACCCTGTTTGTCTCCGAGCGTCCACTGGTACGAGTCAATATTCATCGTGATCCACTAAAATTAGTGAATACAAAAAATTAATAAAACTTAATTTTTTAGCGTCATGGAAGTTACTCATCAGAGGTCCATACATGAATCGAATATTTTTTTACTGCGATGGATCACTTGACTTCGACGGTGCATATTTTCACTGGATAATTAATATCTTCAAATAACCTTTAGAGCCATATGAACACTAGTGTTTGGGAACTCTAGTAGCGTAAATGTTTCGAGGTTATGGGCATCGATGTTTGTATTGGCAATTCTGGGTAAAAGTACCGAGTTGACCTAGTATACCTGGTTTACCGAATTTATTTTCGAAGTTCTTTTACCTAGTTCCACGAATATCTGATTTTACCTAGTTTAACTATGACTGACTTTTTTGTTTGAAGTTTTATCAAGTTATTCAACTGCGTTAAATAATCATTAGAACTAAAAACTCATCAAATTGACAATTCGAAATTTTCTATCTCCAAATTTCATAAAAATATCTTAAATAAAACAAAACGATGACTACCTATAGTTTAACCTGGTTTAAATCAATACAATATTTAGCATCGAAAGTGAAACTGGATTATCTAGTTAACTAGTTTTATATCATCTAGTTTTAGTAAAACCTAGGCTGCCATTACTAAATGAGATAGCATCCCCAATGGTGAAAAAGTCCAATTCGAAAAATTCTGAGATCTGTAATTTATACAAAAGTGAGGTCGCAAGACATCAATTATTTTTTTTAACACATGAAACTTATCAAAGCGCCATAAAGCTTCCCATTGTTTATTCTTTAAATCTTATTTCAAAGCAGTCGATTAATGGTAAAGATAATCGAATCTGATTGAATTGACATTTCTGTTGTTAAACTTGATTTAATAAACTGCAATTTAATGTTGAGACATGAATATTAATTTTAATATTGCTTTGGCAACTTTCGTTCCAAGTACAATAAACTGAACCTAATAGGAGGATTTCGATGTCGCACGGAGCATCCCTTTTAATAAATGTATGACATTAGATCAATTTCGTCCGTTAATTATTTTAAAATGTTTCATGCTTGGAATGCACTAACTGGTTCTTGACATTACAATATTGATGAATATCCCGAATATGGATATATAATTTACTGGAACAGACTTTATCACAAAAAGTTGAGTCTCTTGGTGATATAACGGATTCTCTCGTTGATTTTCGACAAATATTATGTTCCATATTTTCAATCTGTTTTGCAATCGCAATAACCAATTTCAATTCCACCATTGGAAATCCATAAAGATTTTATCCATCTAAGCATACATCTCAGCAAATAACGTTTTTATCATTCCATGTTGTCAAGTATGAGAGACAGTTCTACACAATCCTTCAGTTCAATCCCACGCCTGACAAATACATTTTGCGTGATTTGGATACGTCACTGATGGGCTGCGTCTTGACGCTTCATATCATCAGTGGTTCTGACTTAACAAAACTCACAGAAAATTGTTGAAGGGGGTTTATCTGTAACGATTTGCTACTGACCAAGATTCAAAAATATCTATCATTGTCGAAGACTCTTCAACAAATCGATCACATTTCCAGATGGTACTAAACTGTCACGGGTGTCCGTGATGCCAAAATATGTCCAAACATCACCTTTCCGTCACCTCTAATGATTTAACTATGTTTACAAATCAAATTCATCTGGCCGATGTAAACAGACTAATTAATTGCTCAAGTGAGCCATCGATCACACACATCATTGAACCCCAAAACTAGTCTGGGATTCAATTTTCTCGTTTATTTACAAATTCCTCCATTCAGGAATTCTGTTATAGCACGGAATTGAAACGTATTTTTTAAATGAATTTCGCTCAATGCAAGACCGAATCAGCACCCGAACTAACCACACTGTAACAAAAACACAGTGAATTTACTGGTATTTGAAGTAATTACATGTTTTCAAAGTAAAAACGACATGTTGATGAGATTTATGCCAAATATGGGCTGTTGCTGGACGGTAAGTTTGCGATGCGTTCCATCAACACCCGATATTTGGCCTAAAGAGTCAATTTTTTTCAATACCGCCAGGTAAAATTATTGTCACAGTGATTTTGTTGCATTTTTTATTACAGTGTAGTTTCCGCAACTGAACTCTCGGGTGGAAAACAACCCAGAGGTGAATACACAAATATAATAAAGTGCAGTAAATTGTATCTGTCCTGTCTACGACTTTCTTGTTTCTCTTCAGTCATCTCTAACGTTTGACATTCCTAAAAGAGCATCTGAGTGGATAAAACATAGACATGACACATAACTAGCTGGTCCTGACCAAATAATAATAATTTTAAAATGTCACTGCCTTTCTATTGAAACATAATATATATTGTTTTCGATGGGTGTTACTTGAATATTCATCCAATTAAATAATTACACCGTGTAATAGGTTTACGCTTGAATATAAAACAAAAAGGTTATACAAATGGCTTATCCCACAAATAAATTTATTTTGTAAAGTCAATACCCTGAATTCAATGTATGAAGAATAACAATATCACCAGAACACATCGAGTATAAGAAGAAAACGTGAAATCAACAAAATAAACCTATTTCAGTGAGTAATTATCGGAAATAATAAAAAATATTAAATATTATATATTCTATCACAGCTAATAGAAAGTAACCTAAAATTGTATCGTATTTATAAAAAAATGATATCCCGCGTTGTATTCTACGTCAGCAAAGAAGACTATAACCTTTTGCTGTTGTTATTTTCTTTGTTATTGCAGCTTAGCTGCAGTATGCGTTCCTGTTTGGTGCTATGACTTTCAAACAACATGAAATTTTTTTTAACAAACTCAAAATTGTTCATGCTCATTTTTTGAGGAAAGGAAACAAACATGGGCCTCAGATGAATCACCACTCGATAGTGCAATCTGTCAGTGGTACATATTTGACAGAATCTGTTTTTTCAGGCACAATGGCCTAGTGGTTATCAAGTTGGCCTCACACGTTGATCTCGGATTCGAGTTCGGTAAACTCAGCCTGTTAACACTCTCCCACTACTAAAATCTGTGGTGCGATACTTCGCGTGGGCTAGGTCAAACCGAATCAATAAATGATTCCTGGTATGTGGGTAAACCCCCTGCAAATTAAAGACTTTCTGTATTATGACTCTTTTATATTTTACAGCTATTTATGAAACACTGTGATTGAATTTAAAGAATAAATACAACACGAATTTATAAAGAAACCACTCTGGCACCTGTCGTCTGCGAACAAACACAGATGCTGACAACGTGAAAGTCATTGGTTATATTCTCAATCAGGCGAAACTAGAAAAATAATTTTGAATGTTGTGTCAACTTCTGTGTCAAGTTTCACCTGCTTGTCAATACAAGAGAGCGCAAAAAAAAAAAATTAAAAAGCAAATCGAGATTATATCGCTGTGACAATCCTGGACAGAAATATTGTGTGTTAATATAATGATTTTGTTAAGCTTGATTCACTGATGGTTCGCGCCGAATAGGCTCGAGCTTGACAAAAATGAATATTGCAAAGGTTTTTTATTCTTCTTTTGTACTGTGTCTGGTGTGGATCAGAGAAACCATTGGGTCTAGTCACTACATTTTCGCCAATATGTTCTAAAAATACTAAATCCATTGCAAACGATACCTTAATCCTGATATCCTACTGTAATCTACACTTTGTTTGTTTAACTAATTATTTGTAAAACACGAAACTTGATAATCAATCATTTCTGATATAGATATTTTGCAGAATTCTTTTATATTTTACATTATTTTATGAATAATTAAATACAAACGAGATTTGTTGAATAGGTGTTGTTTTTCAAAAAATGCGTTATTACAATATATCCAACGAGGTACCTTCGGTGTTAAATTGTAATATAAATTGAATGACTGCGGTACTGTAAACAGATACATTGAATAAGGAAATTTGTTTGAAGATTAACAGTGTATTTTTCATTGGAATAACTCAGTGGAAGATAGGTCCAATCAAAATTCATCCGATGTCTAGTCATTCTACAATTAGTCGATTCCGCGATTCGCGATCAATGCGCTCTAAAATATAATATGAAGATTCATTTCAAAAGATCTAGGATGGAAATCTTCAGATGAAGCTGGTTTTCAATACTACATTCTATCAGGGTTTTGTTTTGGTTTCGAATTATTTGCTATGGTCTGAATCTACGGTTTTACGCAACAATATTCTGTGTTATAGCTACTCGCGAGGTGCTTGGATACGCTCAGTGGTACAAAATCAAGCACAGAAATTATTTTGTCTAATAAAAAATAAACATTTGCCGAAGATGCCATCATACGATCCATATAAAGCTCCCTAGTAACTCGTTTGGTTGAGCTTTTGTTTATTTTTATGCGTTTCACATGGTTCTGCAACTCAATTTCTAAACAGATCAATAAATTTCCGCTGATTTTCCAATTTGATCCCTGTTTCCAAAAATGCTTGATATTGTCTTATCACAAATCATTATAATTTATGCACGATAACAAAAGTACTCCAACATATGAGAATGATATATGTATTTTAAAGCATGAAAAATGTATTTATGACATTGATATATCAAGCAAATACCACACCATTTTAGATTATAACTACCTTGTTATGTGGCTTACCAAAATCAAAAATTTGTTTTGCCAATCAAGATGAACCACGCCTTGACAGTTTTTTGACGTTTAGTAGTATATAAAAGGAAGTCAGAAAATGTGAAATATTTATTTAATACAGTTATTTAACTTAGAAAAAACTTATTATCGACTTACTTTCCTGGGTCTCACTGCCATCAATCTGCTAAATAAAATTAGTTTAAAGATACTTTTACCTTCGCAAGAGTTCTGTCCGACGATCTAATAGCATTACCTTCACTATTAGTAAAACTTTAACTACCAAATGTCACTCAAAGACTTCTTTCAAACACCATTCGAGGAGATGTACTGCAAGTGTCATATGTTAACCAATAAAACATGTTTTTCTCTATTATTACTTTTCTATCTTATCGTCTCTAATATTGGAGTCACGTATTGTCAAGTCTGTTACAAATTCTCACAAGTATGCCTGGCGTAACAAGCGCATAGACGAAATATTTTGTCAACAAAGCTTCTCGAAACATATTGAGTAAAGTTTGATTCACTGATGGATCGCGCCGTCAAGGCGCGGTCCAACTGTGAATCATACTTGACAAAATAAAATTTTGAATTGAGATAGTCCTGTTCATCGACATGAGCAACGTCACGACATTATCTTTTAGGTGACAGCAAAGGTTAATCAATGAGATCCAGTCAAGATGTGGTCAGAGATATATCTTGAACTTGCGGAAGCTTAGATTTGGTGTCAGATAAGTCTAATCCGATAATCGAGTTAATACAACCAAATCTTTTTTAATTTGCGTGATTTAATTTTTTAATTCCGACAATGCTTCAAAGTTTACCAAATCCAATTATTAAATATGACACAGAGATTGGCAATACCAGTTTTCTCAAAATAAACGTTTCGATATGTAAATATTATTTTTTTTATATATATATCCAGAGAGAAATATGAAAGTTGATTACAAAAGGAATCTTCTATATATATATATTTTAATTTAGGGCAAAAGAACTCACTAAACTTTATTATAGTGATTTGGTTCTGCCTGGGACGTTTTCCATTTATACTGCAGTTGCTGGTTCTACATGTTGTTGTGATTGTTTACTAATTGAGGGTCCGCTGGTTGGCTCCTTTCAAGTATTGCTTCTGGCCTTGGTTACAGCAAAAATTAATAAAAAATGTTAATTCGACTACAAAACTTGCATTGTTATAAAAATAAATGTATGACTCAAATAAATCAAGTTGATAAAAAATCTATTACAAAACAAGTCCTTGGTTAATTCCTCGATTGTGTAAAACTGAACCCTGTCTAATAAAGATATCGCTCGAGAGTTCTTAAAATACTTGACTGAAGTGCTAAAACATACATTGGATTTAATGAAGCAACACTTGGAAACTTAACGACAGACATACCATTGCTGATTTACACTACATAATATATTAAAGCCAGTATAACGATATTGATTCAAGATGACAGTTATAGACTGCATGAGAACAAAGGAAAGAAAAATCAAATTTGTACTATATATTTGTATAAAAACATTACTATATAGTCTAAAAACGTTCGACCGGCTCATTGGCCTCGTCCGTTACAGTGCGATTGTATTGACCAGAGCGTCAATGACCGATGCCTGCACGTTCTACCATTGGCCATACTTTTCAACAAGACACGTCGTGAGAAGCTGAAACATGCAATTCATACCTGATAACTACAAACGTTCGTGGTGCACAGCGGTTATTCCCGTCAAAATGTTAAAAATTTTGAAACTAAACTAAAGATTTTTGTTTAGGTTGTAGGTTTAAGGCCGGAATCTGTTCCTAAAAGAGACCCGATCTCGACCGTTCAAAAGAAAAAGAGCTTCTCCAAACTGCAATACCAGCAACTGCACTCTAAGCTGAAAACATTCCAAACCAATCGAAACCACCATGTTGAAATGTAGTGAGTGGTATCTGCCCGCGGTGACGGCAGAACCACCTGTACAATATTTCTGTTAATTAAAATCTTTTGATAAGTCTAGTAATAGAATTATTCATTTTCATTCTACAATAATTTGTTTTCCCATTTTTTTGCCGAAACAATATTTATAATTCTTATTATAGCGTATAAAGGGGAATTAGCTATACACACTTCTATCATATTCATTGCAGAACACAAATGGTCTATTCTCAAAATTTCAAATTTTAAAAACCAGTAGAACAAAAGCAGAATAATTTTTTTTGCGTTGATATTTGAAATACCACGTAGTTGGTACTTTACTAAGATATGCTGAGTTGAGCTGCAACACACTTTGGTATCTTTGCAAAGCCTTGTAATTCTTCAAACATGAGCCACAGATGGATCGCGCCATGAAACGGCATGATCCATCAGTGACTCATACTTAACAAAACAAGTTTTCTCGAAGAATTTTTTGACTGGATTCTATGCTTAAATGTTAATCTGAGCTTAAAAATAAGTGAAACATGTTAAGTAGATAAAACAAATAAACAGATTATCTTGAAAGAGCGTGGATATATTGCTGTTTTCGTGTAAATCTCCCATTATACTTACTCGACAAAACTTTGTTAAAAATAAGCCCCAGATGAAGCAAGCCTCAATGTCCCATGCTAGACCAATCTAAAACGAAGGGCCATTACCATTCTGGTGAAACATGTTATGTATATTGTTATATAGTTTTATAGGGCATTATGGTTTGCAATTTTTTTTTTTAAAATTATTTCATGATACCTAACATGGTTCAACTCTTGCATAACGGTGCACTAAATTTACTTTGATTTACAAACAACATTTTCCACATTAATGCATCAAGACGTAACAAATCCCTTGATATTTAGAAATCCGTAGAAACAGTCAACGTTTCAAACCACATTGTATGTTTAATTGATGATGAAAAGTGGAAATCAATTATGTTCTGCTTCCAGCCTCAGTTTTTTGCAAATTACTTTTTCTTATATTGAGTATGGGCCACTGATAGATCAATCTGGGGGTCATGCTTGACAAAAAAAGTTTCGCGAGAGAAGAGACTCAAGATTGAGTGTTGAAATATGAAGCTGTCATCCTTTGCGGACCGTAAAAGTTCAAGTTGAGGATTGATTCCATTTGGAAATTTTTTTTTATTTTGGTAATTATTGACTCAGCCTTGGTCTAATTCAATTTCTTATATAGCATATAGCAAATAATTTAAATATTGAGGGATAATATAAATCCAAAACGAGGTTCGATTGGTTTTCCCACACTTACTTTGGACAACCTCTTTCTAATCTCTTAACATTAATCACTGCTGTGTTGTTTCATTGAGGGCTGACTTTTAATCCTTGTTATAAGAGCTCATTTTAGCTTTATTATGTATGTACTGGTGACAACGCCCAACAACCAGGTAATAAATATAAATGAAGCAACTGTGCAACACACAGTCGAAAATTCACCAAAACAAGTGATGGAAAATAACCTTGTTAGCATAATTTGTATTTCATCTCTCTACATTTTATTTTTTTATTAATTCTTTTTTATTCTCATTTTCACAGTATTTCAATCATTCAAAAGATTATAATATAAACCAGCGAGATGCAACACACGTAAAGTATTTTGCGATAAGTGATGTGATTTGTCACGTTGATAAAAAGCAAGTAGCTGAGGGAATTGAAATAGTACGTCCATCTTGCCTTAATAAGGTGATGACGTCATAAGGTCCAGTGAGACATTGTCCCCAATGAAAAGTTGCATTCATCATTTTCTGTGTGTTTACATCCTTATAAGATACTGCGCATAAATGAACTTAATATGTTTTGAAAGAGCAATTATTACGTGTAATATAGGGTGATGGTAAATATTTTTTTGAAATATGTCATGCCCGGAAATGATGCATTCAATTGAATGCAATCAATCAATAATAACAATAAAACTGCTGAATCCCTGCGTATGAGAGCCGAAAATAACCCTCAACCCTCGAAATCTGAAGATGAGATTCCAGGATTGAGCTTGTTCTCGCAGAGAGCAAAAGCGTCAATTCTATTCTTTGCAAGGAATGATTAAACAGAAACAAAATTTTCCCCTCAACCCATGGATGTTAGAAAATAAAACAGAAAAATTTGTCCTTGAGATTTTTAGCTCCCTTTTAAAGGGTACACGAGACTGAGGGCCAGTGGCTTTATTTGGAAGCGCCATAATATGTAAAAAAAACTAGCAACTGCACGATAAGCAGGAAGTATTCCAAAAGAACTGAACTGCTATCGTTGAATGCAGTGAGTGGTATCGACCCCTAGACGAGAGAAAAAACTATCCATCACTTCTTAAAATTCCAACTAAAAGTGTGGTTTGCTTTACAATATTTATGAGTCAGACCTCATCTATTATCATCACAAACTTGAATTAGCAAACTGTTTAACTCTGCATGAGTACATAGAGATTGAATGTTTTTCTAATGCAAGATATTATCATTTTTTTATATTATCATGAAAAAGTTACAGGCAGTAAAGATTAAGATTGCAATTTGTTTGAAAAACGGTGGAAACCGATAAGAACCATATAATTGTCTTACATTGGTTAATGATTGGCATGTTTATTCCATTAGAAACCAAAGAATTGTATGAAGTTTTGAGAAACAACCTCAAAAAGCTCAATGGGAGAGATAATGTCTATTTTTACACACATTAATCAATTTTCGACAACCTCCTCAACTATTATAATTAAAAATTTATAAGATAAGATAAAATAGATGCTATTAGATAAACTCATTAATCTATTGATAAACCTAACTAATCAATTCAGTGGTTGTTGTATGGTTTCCTCAGGAAACTCCTTTATGCCTTGCTCAGAGTGAATTTCAATAAAAAATGGAAAATTTTATTTTTTTGAAAAATTGAAAAATAATTGTCCAAACACTTTTGTTAAGTATAAGTGAGTGATGGATTGCTAAATGAGTCGCAGTCAATCTGTTACCTCATGCTTGGCATAATAAAATTTTCTATTTGGTGGGCTGTTTTTGGACTTTTTGAATTTTTTACAATGACGACCCAAAACAAGACTATTCGAACAAAATTTCACGTTACACAAAAATATCCATTTTGTTGGAATATTTCAACTTTCACTTTTTTTTGTGAATATCCTCCGCTAAATTTTATGAAATAGCTTTTATTGGGAATGAAGAGTTAGTTGGTTATTAGATTGCGTTAAACAAATTATTATAACCATCGCCTAAAGGGTATTTTACAACATACGTTTGAGATCAAAGATAACATAATCCTAATTCGAGAATATTCTTGCCGTGCAGGTAAATTGCACTTGCTTGACCTTTTTTGTTGTCCAAAAAAATAATACCTTAATAGATGTGCTAAAATTTTGCGAAAAAAGTGATTTTGGTATTAGCGCCTATTTTGAATCGGCCCAAGATGTCTAAGAAATCGTCGACTGTGATAGTTAATCAACGATATTCTGATTCGAACGATTTTTGCGAATCGGATAGAATCGTTGATTTCATAAAAACAAATATCCCATTTTACTATTACTATTGTAGTTTCCATTGTGATGAAAAGGAAATATACAGATACAAATAACAAATATTAGTATATACTGATTTAAAAGCGATGTATTTTCAAATTTCAAATTTTATGTTTAGTGTGATTGAATTGTGTGACGTTGAATTTTGAGTGGTCGAATAAAATCTCTATATAGCATTTCTTTGTTTACAGACCTCAACTAGCTAGAATCCTATACCAATAAGCCATTTCACTTTTTGCTGAGCATTGCAAACATGGCCTTTCAATAACCGTAACTCGTAAAAAATAGGACTTGAATTTTATATTACTTTAAAAGAAAACTATGTGAAAACCATCACGTTCGAAAAAAAATATTTTGCTTTGATTTGAAGATTTCCAAGATTCATTCTTTCTCTGGTAATATGTGGTTATTTAATTACTTTCAACTTTACCATTACGACCTTGAATTTTACGAGGATTCACAAAACGGAAACTCGTTCAGACAAATAATAAACGCAACATCTGCCAAAATTCCTGATGGTTCCCACGATAATATTTCAGAGTTTTGTAACGCACAACAATTATTAAACTTACTCGAACATGTAGACATTACGAATTAATGATTTCAAAGAAAAGATGAATAAAATAATTAATTATAAAAAAAAACTAATAGCAGGAAAAACAGCTCTTTTATGGTGAAAAATGGGAAAATTATATCAACAAAAAATCGAAAATTTGATTTGATCTGGATTCGATACTAAATTCAAAAATAAAAATAAATATTGAGGTGGCACTCACTGTCAGATAAAACATTATATAAAATCAAAGTCTTCCGAGTGATTGTGGCATAATACTCTTTCATCAGGTTCCAATTCGATCGTATTTTTATGGCGGTTGTTGATTTAGAAATGATCGTATTACGAATGATTTTTACCGAAGAATAAATTTGTGTAGGTTCAACATTGGTATTTGTTTATACAAGACAACTAATCAACTTTAAGGATAATAGGGAGATCCACATGAATCGATAAACAGATTCAGAGGTATATATGTCATTTTCATGTAATTAGATTTCGTTTGAATATTTTAGGCATCATAAAGTGGGTTTGAATACTCTAACATTAAACGTGTTTCCAAATTTTATACCAGTGTTATATTTTTACACTCGTTATGTTTCGCCATAGCCCTTTTCAGATACCACTCACATTTTATTATATTGCGGGTATTTGATTACTGTTTGCCCTGTTTCCTCCATGTAAAGTTTAGGGGTCGTTTTTTAGCTCATCCAGTTGACTTGCAAGTCGATGGCAGTTGATTCCTTTACGCGCTGCTCATTGCTTTTGATCGAATTAGCTTAATTGAAGTGCATTAGTTGTAGGACTGGGCAAAGCCGAATCATTCGAAATTCGAATCTGGTTCAAATAATTCTATGTAAACACCAAATATCCCACAACTTGTCACCGTTGTGAAAATCAAGAAATTTATAGTTTATATTGCATTTTCAATTCACACTCCATGTCTAGGAGCAACAATTTTTAAATTTTAACAACAAACTATAATCGATTTTGGTCGATGACAAAAATCGATTATATTTTTTTGTTAAAATTTGAAAATTCTAGTTCATTTAGCAAGTTTTTGTTCCTATGAACGATTCACAATTGATTCGAATAATTTTTGCTTTGAATCGATTCAAATCACCGAATCGAATTGCCCAGCCCTAATTACTAGTTATTATGTGCAAAACAATGTGAAATGCTTGTTCATTATCGTTATTTTAAAGCAAAAGAAACGTAACAACCAGCTTTAACTGATGTGAATTTTAATATAAGATTCTCACATTTATTTGTTTTTTGTAATCATATTACACAAAAAGAATAAAACGAAGTTCAAATGCTTACGCATTAACGTTGTAATGTGTAATAATTCAAATAGTCTTACTTTCTGAAACTAAGCCTAGACGATGGGATTAATCTCTGAATCATAGTAGACAAAAGAAAATTTAATCTAAGTTTGGAACCAATTCGAGCTCGGCAAGATGTGTGTTTTCAACCCGATAGAACAACAAAACTATTGTCATTCGGACGCGTAGTAGTTTAACGTCGTGTAACCTGATTCCATCAATCAGCGATGGCATTTGATATTAGGTGAATTCCATTGGCGCGTGATAAAGATTGATCTCTGGCCGATCATACCTCACAAATAAAGTGCGCCTTGAAGGCGCGCTTTATTCGTGTTTTATGATTGCCTTTGCTTGGACTATAGTTAAAACTCATCCAAAGTACCATTGGTTCAGGTATGCTGTAGTGATTTTCTTCTAACTTTTAAAATAGATTCATGTCCACAGATATCGTTCGAATGAAATTACGATTCCCTATTGAATTGATCTGTATATTATTTGTGGTCGGCCTCGGAAATTGGATAAATCGTTACCGAAGCTGGATTAAACGGATATTGCATATAGTCAGCTCGTGCGGCCGCGATGTGTCGCAGTGTTGAAACTATAGATTTAGATAGGAGGTCGTTTGCCATAATTGCTCGAAATACTATTAAATAATATTTTCTAAGAATCTGCATTATATATTTTACTCGTTGGGTCGATAAACGGCTTAGTCAGTATATTCCTAGTACAAATATGCATAATTGACTCGTTGACTAAGCCGCATTTTAATATTAATTCTAAAGGTTGAAAAATCGTGAAACCCATAGTCCTGTATAGTAACTTGAAAATAATGAGAATACAATCAGAAAGTAAGTAAATCAATACTAGATATTAAACATTTCAACCGGTCAAGTATGAGACTCATGCTTTGACGGCGCAATTCATTAGTGATTTTTACTTCGAAAAAATAGTATGTTCAAATAAGTAAGCTTTAATTACATTACTTCACTCTATTTAATTGAAATTCACTGTGAGCAAGGCCGGTAACAGCGCCTAAAAGCAACCATCCAACGGCCACTTCATAGCAAATAGGTACTGAAAAATGTAGTATCAGCAACTGCACTTTAAGCGAAAATCATTCCTCACGGAACTGAACCACCATGGTAAATTGCAGTTAGTGGTATACGCCCTGGGCGATATGAAAACTATCTACCATATCTTTACCTTCTATCAGTCGGCTCTTACGTCACGTAGGAAATACGTTAGGAGCCTTTAGGATTAAAGTTCGTACCTCACTACAACAATAGCAAAAAGAACAAATCAGATTCACACGCGCAGTTAACGGCAAAATCAATTTGATTCGGAAGTTCACAAAGTGAAACGTACACTTATTTGCTAAATGAGATAAAATCACGTAAAAATACAACCTTGGCAGAACACAGGAAACCGCATATGTCATTTCACGTATGCTTGAGACCATTCACACCAGATACTTTTCAACACCAACTTCCACTTTGGGATAATTCATACAAAGGGGTGAAACCGATACTCGAAACGATAGCTTAACAATGTCATATAAGCTGAAATTTAATAATCCAAAGAGCAAAACAACAAAAGATTATTTACTACATTTATTGAATATTTAACAAAAGCAAATTTTAAAGCAAATATATTGAAAATAATGGGGGGTAATAGATGCGTAACTTGTATTTGCCTAATTAACTAAATGTGGTGCGTCCGATGCGTAAATAAGGACAGATGGACCCCTGTTTTTTGACACGGCAAATCAAATATTAAAAGATGGTCATGTGCAAAATGTTCAAACGTATTCTCAAAATGATGGAATGATTAAATGTAAACGAAGTTTTTTTTGGTGAATCTCAGAAAACAGAGCCCGCCGTTTAGCAGCTTCATCAACGAACATGTATGTTTTTGGTAATAATTTTCAACCAAAATTATTGAGTATAAACATCGGTATTCCAATTTCCGTAGATAAAAAACATTGACCAAATATCCCTTGTCGAGTGCCAGTCAATTATAAATCACGCCGCAGACGAGTGTTCTATCCTTGGCTTATTTTTAACAAACATAAAATTGGGAATGAAATTTTGGAATATCCATACTCGATATCAAATCTACACGGCTCGCAGTAATAAACCGATGCATATACAAAACGACATGGGGTCAAATCTCTTGAGGATAGCACGATATCAAATATGACAACGTATTAAAATCTTAAGCTTTGATGTGAGTGATGTTTAGCCAGAGAAATATTATTAAATTATATTTATGTAACGCGTGTAGGAATGTATCATTTGTATCAATCATGAAAAAAAGAAAATTTGAAGTTTTACGAGTTTATATGCTGTAATGAAAAATATATCTCAAGAATAGATAACGGATGGATCGCGCCGAAGGTGCGGTTCATCCGTGGCTTATGCTTGACAAAAATAACCAAAAATACATGTTATGAGTTCAGGTAAATCTCGGCGCTAAATTCCACAGGGACAGTCAAATGATCACCAGAGGAATGTATCGTGATCAACAATATTCGGCAAACATGGTCTAGTTTCTCGAAAGGTCATTCATGAAAATAATAAAGAGAAGTGTTAGGTATGCTTATTTTTATAGAAATTTTATAATTAAAAGTTTGACTTTGTATTCACATATTCTAGAAACAGTGAAACAGATTTTGTAAGATTTATATATCCTTTTACAAACGTTTACAAACTCGCATCTTCAAAATTCTGCTCGATATATTGACCATAACTAGCCACAATGAACTTGACCTTCTCTTTTACAGGGTATGTCTTTTATGCCATTGTGTAAACGTATCTCTACGATTCGGGAAAATACAGAAAAAATATTCAGAACTATATCTAAAACGTTCGCATTTTTTTCTGTAAGGTAACCAAGGTCAGACCTGCTCCTAACACAATATTTTAATTTTTTTTTATTTTATTTGAAATATATTGCGACCTATATAGGGTCGCAATATGGAGATGAAATTCCAGAAAGCACCTTAAATCGGTTCATAAAGCATATTAATAGGTCGACTTATATAATCATAATAAGCATTCATGAGTGACATTGATACTGAACAAATGATCCGAGAATTAGAATGTAATACAATCTTACTGTTTTTACGCCATCAGTTGGAGCGGTGTGCGTTTCCTAAAAATAAACTACATAAAATACGCAGCGGGAAAAAATTGTTTGTTAAGCATGGACCACGGATGAACCGCGCCCCGACGGCCATCAGTGGCCCATATTCGAAAACAAAATTTTGTTGACAATTTCCATGAAAATAAGATTAAGTAACAATTCTTCGAAGACTTCGAAATTCTCATTCCGTGATAGATTACTTATGTTAGTAAATATTTTGAGAAGTGCCAATTTGTGAGAATTGGGTCCAAATCGCTATTTCTATATATATGATGAGAACATGTTTACATGTAAAATTTACTCTCATTATTTGAATCGAGAAATAGCTGCTTATAATCTAATAACGATGTAAATAACCTATAAGATACAGGAAAATATAAAATAATAGTAAAATAAAGAAAATATAGTAGTTGTATTGTATAGCACTGTAACAAAATTGCGATAAAATCAATGCTTTTTGGCAGTAAATCACTGTGAGATATTGGAATAAAAGTAAAAAATCGACTTTTTTTGGAAATACTTGGCATAAACCTCATCAACAGCAAAGCGATCCATATTTTTAAAACAATCAATTACTGCAGATATACAGTAAATTTACCTCAATTTTGTCTCAGTGTCGAAATAGAGTAGTTAAAATACGATTATCCCAATTGAGTTTGCAACGTTTTGTTCAAGATTTGTATAATACCCACTTTGTATCGACTCGAATCATATTTCTGATTTTGCCAGCATTAACTCTTATGGGTGGTTTTATATTTACCATTTATAAACAGATTATTCCAAACAAATTGTTTCCGATCTAGATTGACGTTCACCCATTTACATGTCACATTTGCTCATAAAAAATTTACTACCTATTAAAAATAAAATTGGCAATCGACGCTATAAGCTGCCATAAGCTGCCAACCATAAATATTTTTATATTTACGTGTTCAGAATGCCAAATTGGGCAGCTGGGCCTGCGTGATACCACATTGATAATTGTATTTGTAGTAGAATTAGAGTGTTATATAGATATAAATTACAAAAATTGACTTGTGCAATTATTTTACAACAATGTAGAGAAATTTTTAAACAAATAATATATTTGTAGGTAAAGAATCGTAAATTTGCAGATTTCTTATTTGAAATTTTGTTTTGTCGAGCATGAGCTGCGAGAGTTAAACCAATAATGCCTTTCTCTAGTAAACAAAACAAAAACATGACACGTCTTTTATTAATTTGAGATTAAATGGGCACTAATATAAACACTGATATCAAAAAGTTATCAGAATTCACTCATAGTGGCTCATACTTATAAAATAACATGGTCGGACAGATTTTGTGAGACTCACGACTGGTCAGCTACAAGACGGCAAAATATAATAATGACTCCCTCAGCTACAAGGCTCTATGAACTACCTACTCAACAGAACAAAACTAAATTACTACAAACGTGCAAATATCATCTGTATGTTACATCAGGTAAACACCATACTCATACAATTGATTATTTTTTCGACAAATTTGCTTTTCAAATTTTTATTGGTTACACGTTGGTTATGTACAAACATCACTCGAAAATCTCATCAATATAAAAAATATTTCTTATTAGAGGTACTTTTATGTGGTCATGTTTTAGGTTTTACTGGAACCAGTTTTACGCGAAATATTATATGGTAGTTTACTGAATAAATATAGATTGTGGTCCAAACATCACGTAATTTCGTATTAAGTGAGATCAAATTTTATCCCTCAAAGTTCTGAATTACTGTGTTTGCATAGATCTCGAAATCCGAAAAATGCAAAATATTATGACGTCCATGAGAAACTCAAACATTGATGAATTAACGTTCGTTAGAAGAATTATAAAAAATTACCCAAATTTCGCACGCATATTTTTGTTAAGCTTGAATCACGAGGCGAGGTTCTTCTGTGTTCCATGCTTGACAAAAAAATTAAATTGAGTAAACATACGTTCAAGTATTAGATTACGTTGAATTGAAAATTTAAATAATTTTTTTAAATCCAACATAATTAGACCTTTTTTTAAATTAAATCTTCTTTTAACCTTATTTACTTACTTACTTACTAGGTCATCACGCCCCCAATTGAACAACGTTGAGTTAAATCAGATATTTATTCACCTTTTCCTAACTTTAACTTTTGATATTTAATTTACAAGCTTACTTTTGTTCTAATGCTTTCGGCACGCCCTTGTAAGTAACTTCCTCAACTATCCCGCAAAAACAGCAATTTAATAGATAATTTTCCACGATAGCCAAATATGCAACGTATTTACGATACCTATTACAATATACAGTCATGCATGCACACCTATTTGTACTGAAGCATAAATAGTACTGAGACAAAAATATAGTAAATTTATTGTTCAGATAAAAATAACTCGGTCGGAATATGTAAAATCCAATTTGAACAAAATGAGAAGAATGCGACTATGAAAGATTGAATTTTGATGCTCGCAACCTTAACATTACTCTTAACGGTATTTGAATGCTAAATAAACATTTCCAATGAGAACTTCGAATGGTAAATTCGAATTGCCTCAACCCGATAGGAAAAAATTTTGTGAAAACCTTTCTTGTTAAGTGTCAGTCAATGGTCCATCTGTGACCCGTGCTCGACTAAATGAAATTTCCGATTGGAAAAGGCTTCTTTTGAATCGGCGACCAATTGCTTATTCTCTGTTGCAATTGTATTATATTAGCTTTACTCGTCAAGTATATTGCTTTACCTACGCCCGCTTGATCGACCTGATAGAATATTGTTCGGTGCCTCAAGCTCTATCACAGAACATGTGATACATGTATGGATGGTATGTTTGGTCATTCATTTCAGGTAACTGAGCTCCTAGTTATTCTCTTGCAGGTGCTGCTTTCGAGTCCGTTTCCAATGGATTGAATGTTTTCGCAAAGCGTACAAAATGTCATCTTCTCTGGGCGATGATTAAAACCAGTCAAGTCATTCGTTAGTGCCTGACCCTGATATCCTGGACAGATATATTACCGCAAGCACCACCTAATAAAATAATTTGTTTATTTGTCCCAGTATTTCACAACACGTGTTCACTATTATTCTTGGCGAAAGATAACTGTTATTATGTCAGTTATAATTTAATCGTTGGTTCATAGGAATGCCATAGTGTTATAATCGTATTGATGTCAGAAATATTTAGTTATAGTACAAATAAATAATAAAGGAGAATATGAATTCAAAGAGTAATCAAAGGGCTAAACAAAACTGTAAAATTTGCCTACTGAAAAGCGCTTTGCGAGTAGCTGAACCTCACATTAGAAACACAACCAACACAAAGTTTTCTTAAGTTTGAATGTCAATCATCATTGTTTCTGAACATTTGCAAAATATTATCTTATCTTCCCTTTTGCAAGAACAGATCTGGTATTTCTCAAGATGCATTCTATTTTACATTTGCAAAGCACATTCATTATAGAAATTAGGAAGATAGTATTTCGAGTCTATTACATCCATAAACAATGCAATGCAATCTTCAGTGTGTAAACGTGATCCATTTGATAACTCTAACAGTATCGCCAAACTTTGAAATAAAAAATATTTCGTCAAAATATGTTGAGTTAAATAAGGATCGCGCCGCCGACAGCGTCCGTATTTCAGAATAAAAAATCATTTTTTAATAACCTTCTTCTTTCAGCTATTGCTAAAGCTTCAAGTAGTTTGAATTTGTTCACTCCCTTTTACACATTACATTACTCCGACATTCAAATCGTCTACTCGGGAATAGTACACTCTTATCCACACAATACGCGTCATATGACTGAAGTCGACAGCTTAAATCGTATTATAGCTGTTTGTGTTAAAATACCCAGAGTAAAATAATCCAAACTTCAAAGTAGAAGCTTAGCTTATTCGAGCATGTAAACCAGACTTCAACCAATCTTACCTACAATATATTCAATTTTTTGACGCTAAAATGTTCTACCTTTTTTACTCAAGAAATTCTTTTGTATCCCATACGCTGTGACAAAGGTACACTGAATTTGCCGCTTTTTTGCACTAATTGTATATTTTCAAAACATGAAGTCGTCTTGTTGAGATTTATGCCAAAAAATGGACTGTGGATAAAACGACGGCTCGGCTAGTTCATGATTGCGCAAAAACATCTATTTCATGGTTTAATATCAATATCATTAAATGAAATTACTCCGAAAAAGCGTAATTTCATTGTATTTTTTTTTTACCGTGAAATATAGAGATAATTATTTTACAGACAGGGAAAAGAGGATTAATACCTCTAAACTCAAGTAAAACCCAAAACAAATCTTTGGAGTCTGCGTGTGCTAGACAGCACGCTCAATAAAGCATGATTCAAAATAGTAACATTACTAATTAAAACAAGTTACATTATTCAATTTTATCTTGCTGGTATTTCATTTGTTGTGGGAATTCAGTCTTCTTTTTCTAGAAAATTTGCGTCAGCGCAGCTATCCACCTGCAGATTAATATCAACAAACAAGAATGCTTGTATTTTAATAAGCTGAATATTAAAATCAAAATTTACCCAAACAGAAATTTAATGTATTGTCTGATACTTCGAAAAATTTATTATTTGAACCTCCACATATAGTCATATTTAAAAATAGCGTAACCTCATAATAGATACATATGCAATGCAAAGTTTTTTTAAATTTCATTGTCAATCCGCATAGTTTCTGTGCAATTTCAAATTCATCATCTTATCTACTTTTTTTGCAACAACAGATCTGTTGTCACTCAAGAGGCACTCTCAATTATACAGGCCCAATTTTGATACTGAAATTTTAAAAAATTTGTTATTTGTTGTTCCAAATACTCATATCGGAAATATTCGATTCGATGTTAGATTCGCACCAAAGAAGCATTGTTTTGTTTAATCCCCATTTTTTCTTGACGTTGCAACATAAATAAGTACAATGTCATCTACAATAAAAATGAAAAAATACAGGCATATAAAGCAAAGGCATTCGAATAGGTAATAAAATTTTTCAAAAGATTCAAGTAATTTGAATAAATCGAAAATTTTGAGAAGAACCGATATACTTCCTTCTATCAATTCAGAGATAAAGTATTGCTCCTAGATACTGGATAAAACTTCACACATGACTTCTATAAATCCAATTAACTGATCTTATTTATACTTTTTCAACAAAAATTTCACTTATGTTTGAAATCTGTAGTTTACGATGATTTTGCCAGAACGTAACTGGATCCAAATCTGTTTATTTTGAAATACTGAGTGACTGAACCGTAAAATCTTATTTTTCCTGTTCCGAGTAAAAGTACCAAATCTGTCTCGTCTGATTCCTGACAGTCGGCGTTATAATGAAAACCACAATTCAACAAATAAAACAGAAACAAATAATTCCTGGATAGCTAGAAATCTTATTTATAAAATTTTATATTATTAAGCCACAGTAGTACTGCGCTTTCGAAGACGCGGTCAACTGTGGCTCTCATTTTTGATTTAGATATTTCAATACATCAAAAAATTGGTTTTGACCTTTTATGTTTGTCACAGCAACTGCGTTGACCAATGCCCAGATGTCTCGGTCAGAGTTCACAAGTGTCTCAACGCCTTCCTGACCTAATCCCTAATTTTAGAGGATTTACTTTTGCGCTAAATTGCGCTTCATTGACGTCATTATCTTCGGCCTAATCTTGTTCAAGTTACACTTGAAGACAAAAAAGCAACATATTTCAATGGCAAACGAGTATCTCTATTTAGAAATGGTGATTTAGTAAAAAGGTTGGAAAAGCACCCTTTCGTCCAGTGTGCAAAGTTTCACTAAAGAAAATTTAAACACAATTCAAAAAGTGTATTCTTCATGCCTGAACGTTCTAAGGTACTTGAGAAATTACCTGTTATCGGATGAATTTTCTATGCATTCTTGCCTAGTCATTGATAGACCACATCTCGCCGACACAGTTCATCAGCGTTCTTTACTTGATTTTCCTGTTCTGAAAACCTTTTAAACACTAAATCTTATATGACTTGGTTTAATAGGCGCCCTCATTGGTTTTGTAACATCGCCAGATATTCTGGAAAGTGGATTAACAGTTCAGTGACCCAAACTTTCTGCTTTGAAAGTCCTATCTATATACATCATACCCTATATTACTTATGCTTGATTAGCTCCCTCATTGCTTTTGCAACACCAGAGATTCTGAAAAAGGTGGATTAACAATTTAGAAACAAATGTCTTCTAACTGATCTGAATCTGCTTTTTCCTTTCTAATTTGAACAGTCAAAAACCTCCAAATTAAACTTAGAGGCAATGCTATTATTCGTATTATTCTAACAATTGTGCAATCATGAGTATTCACAACATGAATATGATCTTGTAAAACAAATATTATCTGACAAAAGTATTCTGATAAGAGTACTACATTTAAAACTGGTATATTGTATGATTTTACTCTTATAAACCACATCAGACACTGTCGATCAAACATCGACTAATAATAGTTTCAAGCAAGCGTAGTAGTAGACGCCTTAAGCCAGTTGTTTTACGAGATGGAACGTATGGTTTTATTACGACGATCTAGTACTGTTATAAAAGTCATTGAGATAGTTTGAGTTTGTCAGTCATTGACGATCTTTTGAATAGTATGACGACGATTAGTATTTATAGATTTATGGATCAAGCATGAAAATTATATATTTGGGGCAATCAATTGATCAAAACGAAAATTTAATTTTGTCAAGCATGAGCCACTGATGGATCGCGCCCTAGCAGCGAGATCCATCAGTGGCTCATACTTAACATAGGCTGTGTGGACAAAAGATTTCCGACTGTTAAGCGAGCGATTGAAAACTGTAAAAAAACGACATGTCCTAAACGTCCTGTAGGTACGAGCTCTAGAATAATCCTAATGTATTTTCAGCGTTTCGCAAAAGACGACAGAAAAGAAACAAAGCAGTTGTATATGGTTTTATCACCGCCCAGGGCAGATACCACTTACTGTACTTAACCACAGTGGTTTAGTTCTGCATGGGATGTTTGCCGCTTAGAGTGCAGTTGCTGGCACTTCATCATATAGTAGCTCTGTCATTTGCGTGGCCGTTAGTTTAGGCACTGCTTTCGGCCTTGTTCAGAGCGAACTGCTATAAAATAACTGCTAAAAAAATAATCATAGCTATGGATTGCGATATCTAGTTCCTTTAGCTCAATCAAAAAAAAAAAAAAACGATCGTATAAAGACTAAAGTTTGGTGCACGTCCCAGGTCGGAAATTTTTATTTTGTTAAGCATGCGTTACAGTCGACGCCGATCATCATTGAAAAATACTTAAAAAAATTTTGAATTGGGAAGTTTGGCTGAGAACCAATTGGATTCTATCCACACGGAGTCATAAACATCGTAGCGTAGCCGTATGTTAAGGCACATAGGCACGAGACTATAGGAAATATTGACGCAAAACGCCGGGAAACTTACACAATTCTCCAATTTTTAGTTTTCCCAAACATGAAATAGATAGTGAAATTTTCATATATATTTAGCAAAAATTAAGCATTAAAACATGTTGACAAGATCTTTCAATTTTAGCACAAATATTTTGTGAGATGTAATATTTGGAGCTGTTTTACTTCCCCGGTCCTGTAATATTTAGTATATCATGGTGTACTTTTCAATATATTCGTGTATAAGGAAATATTTTTACCATAGCGTCCGTGCGAATATACTTTACTATTTTTAGGTTTTTATTATTTACTATGGCCTCTACGTGAACCTACCGGGGGGCTTATACCCAACAACCGTTAGGCACGGACCTTTGTAGTGACTGTGTATCTGATTCATTTTACCGCTACCCGCGAAGTGCCTTGTTGAAGCGCTTGCTCGGTGGTGAAACGATCAAGCAGCGAACCATCGGGGCTTTCAGACAATACGATCGCGCTTAACCGACTGAGCCAACGAGCCGGGCGAATTACTTCTCTATGAAACGCGTTTCGTATTGCCTCTCAAGTACCACCTCGTGGTATGCATTGCTGGATACGACCAAGGTATTTCAATGGTTCAGACAGTATGTTTTCAAAACATTAATTCTTTACAACTTTGATAATTTTTTTCGCAATTTTTTATATTTTTGATAGGGAACGCGGTGGGGGGTCTGATTTTATACCCTGTCCCAAACATTGTGCATTCTAAACCATAAAGTACATAATTCATTTCAAATCAAATTTGTTCAAGTAAAATAAGATAGGAATATATGTACAATATGTAAAGCATAGTATGCATGGTAGCTTAGATTAAAATATAATGCTGATGAACAAAATTGAGAAACAAAGAATATTACAGAAATTGGTACAAAAATTTTACCAAAACATTTGCCAAAACATTTCACAATTTTAATAATTAACAGTAATTTGCTCCCGCGACCAGCGCGAAAGAAATTTGCGGTCATGTTGATCAGGATAAAAATACTTCCACTCGATATGCTAAATAGAGGTTATTGATAGATTGTGCGATCCAAATGCGACTTATGACTACTTACATCTCAAACTCCTTACTTAACTGAAGGCAGTTTTGTTCTTTTTTGAATAAAAATTCGCTCTGTGCAAGGCCGAAAGCAGCGCCTAAAAAGAGCCAACTAACGTACACTCGAATGCCAAAAAGCTATCACAAAAGTTAGTGCCAACAACTGCAATTGAAGTAGGAAATATCCCATACAGAGCTGAACCACCATGAAAAATCGCGGTTGGTGTTATCTGCCCTGGGCGATGATGAAAACCAAAGCCAAAGGTAAAACAGGGTAAAACTTGTAATGACGAACCCTCATTGAAATAAACTGTTATATTAATTGATTGCTTTAGGTGCTATAAGATTCATTTTCCTTTTACTAAAGTTCTCACCCCTGTGAAATGTTTAATAAATCTATAACACAAATGATGATGATCTTTTAGAAAACCAATGTTGAAATTATGTGAAAATGGCAATTTAATGTAATAGAAAACATTCTTAAAATAAAATACTGATGGAAACCAAATATACATCACGAAGGCAAAGTTCTTCCTTATATGAACGAACACTTAAAAATACTATACACCACTATGTTTCGGAAAAAAAACATATGTAATAGGCTTTTTGGTAATGTGCCAAACATGTACATTTTTTATGTACAGAAATTTCAAGACGGATATTTAATTCCTCTTGTATCAAATAATTGGATAAACAATATTTAACTGTAATTGTCCAAACATCAGTTTGATTTTTTTTTACAGGGCCATATGTAGGACCGAATCATTTGGAATTCGAATCTGATTGGGATCGAATCATCAATTTCATATCAATACCAAATATGTCATATTTACCATTACAATTTGTTTCAACCATGAAAATCAAGAAATTTATAGTTATGAAATTATAATATTAGCACAAATAAACTTAAAAGGAAAGTATTTTAAATTTATACTCCGCTTCTGAGAGCAACAAGTTTTGTATTTTGACGACATAATACGATGGATTTTGGTTAAATTTAACCAAAATCGATTGTATTTTGTCGTTAAAATAAAAATTCCACTTCATTTCGCTTATTTTCGATTCAGGACTGATTCGAGCCAACTAAGCATCGAAGTGCTTCGAATTTAAGAATCGAATTGCCCAACCCTTCCCAATACATCTATACAGAAGATCCCAAATGCGCAAATGAGAAAAAAATATGTTCATAAAACAAAAATTATCAGTATCCCTTATGTGCTCGTTTTGAATATGTAGTCCGCTATCCATGTCACGACTTCACACACATGCAGTTTTTCTGAAAATGTTAAAGTAAATAAATAGTCTTTATAAATTTATATATTGATAAGGTCCATGATATCACAACAGTCAGAAACGTTTTGGGTATCCATGTTGTTTATGACAAATCATATGTAATTATACACACTTGTTTTGTTAAACCGGGATGGTTGTCTAAATGTTTCCTTAACTTTGATTTATATACCCTCGTCGATCGTAGTGAACTCTGCTTAATTTCATTTTGGTATGTGTTTCAATTTCGTGTACGAAAAAAGATATGGGAAATCGTCAGTTCTTTTTTATTGTTTAGAAAATAGTTCAGTATATTTGTAATATTATTCTTACCACATCGTTGTTCGTAGGACGTTTGCTTGCGATCCATTGGTAACAGGATATGAATGGTCCGAAAATTCCAGACAACTTCATCTGTAAATGTATGAAATTCTTTTATATACCATTCAATTAAAAGCCATAGTTTTGATATAAATAAATGATTGTATAGAAAAATTTTTCAATTTATTTGATACTGAGTCAAATTAATAATATCATTATATAATGAAGTTTGAAAGTTATATCTTTTAAGCTAAAGTCTAAACTAATATTTTTTCAAAAAGTTCTAGTCATGAAATATAAGACGTTTATTTTATTTCATTATTCAATGATTTTGTACTACTTGATCGAGACACTTTGAATTGAATGAAAATATAAAGCTAAATATATATTTAATCAATGGGCTGATTCTGAATTCACTACAATGTAAACTTGAATAATGACGAAGATTTATTTTTACAAATCTTACGCAAAGAGAATCGTTTGCCGGGGATTCTGGAACATCGTTTGCATTTTCGTCTTGTTCTTTTCCTGTTCCTCTGACAACATCTTTGGCGTCTTTAGTTCTCTCTAGATGAGCAGCTCCTTCTGTGCATCCCTTGTCACCCCATCTGACCTGGTATATACAAAATAAAAGCAGCCATTTCCGGACTGATTTTTGACCAAAGAAAGGATTTGTGGGGTCTAACACTGTGCCTACCCATCATATCTCATTCCAGTCAGGAAAATTATTTTCAAAACACCGTTTGAAAAGTTTGATTTCCTGATGGATCGCTCCCCAATCTCAACTGATTCAAATAATTTGTGCTTCGAATAGATTCAAATCGCCGAACTGAATAGACCAGCCCTAAATTTGAAGTCAGTGATATATAAACTGATAGGTACGTTTCATATACGAAACTTGATCTAAGGAGATGAATCGTTATCTAAACTATGAGCAATTTTAACTTACAGGTAATGGTTTGATCCCACCAGCACCTGCAGCACCGTAGTAGGACGCGTCCACAGCTGGCCATTGTTTAGGTTCTGCTGGCTGAAATTGCAAATAGAAATAGTGATATCATTGCTAAGCTAAATGTATATACTAATTGAATCGACAAAACATATTTACATAAACACTTTGTCCCAGAGTATTATAATTGGGCGTTCGTTTTGCTTTCCCACGAGTGATCAACGCAAAAGTGAGAACAACAATAGCGTTATATTTGTGTTATAGCAAATTAGACTAAACACTGCAAACAAACAAATGTAAGCGCTCAGCATCAGAAATTTTAATACAATTAAAATTTTGCGGTGGGAAATAATATGTTTTAAAATCGACTAAAACAAATGAAACGCAATATTACACCCAGGTGTTGAATCAACTAACTGCACTTCAAAAAGTGTACTAAAAATGCAGCCCCAGGAAAATAAAAAAAAATCCATATACGCTTGAACCCCTAAATCAGAATGTATCGGTATCTAACTTCGAAGTAAACAAAACTAACTAACAATCTATGGTCAATCTCTGGTGATAACAACAATATGTAGAAAACGGTTACCTCAGTCACAACAGCAGTTGGGGGTGGAGGCGGGGGAGGGCGTGATGGTTGTGATGACGTCACGGGTTCTTTATCATTCTAAATATTAAGAGAATTGGTATTTGAAACAAGCACATCGCCTCATGAAGTTCCTCTATTCGGATGAACACTTCAAGTCAATAAAACATTTGAAATATTTCAAAAATTACTGTTACAAATTTTAATACTGATAAACAGAAAATACAGCTAACACCAAATATTTGAAAAATCTCACCAACCAAATACCGTGGAAATATTTTCTTAATCAGAATACAACTCACCTTACAAGATATAAAGTTCCATAACCACCAGAGTCCGATCCAAAACAAAAGTATGAGAAATAAAATCGCAAGCCACATGTACGTTGTGCCGAATGCCTATAGTATGAATGTAAGAGGGGTTCATACCCAAATGCAACAATATTAAAAAAATACACAATTTTGAAACGAAATTAACCCAAAGGAGAAACAGGAACTTGTCCATTTTGTCCAGTATTCGTCACAGATGGACCGCATCTCCTCGACGCGATCCATCAGTATCTCATCCTCGACAATTGATTCTTTAACAAATTTTTACCTATCATAGTCTCTCATGGCATACACTGTAACACAAGTACAGTAAATACACTGAATATTTACAGTAATTCCCTATTTCCAAAGCAAAAAAAACGACACGTTGATGACATGTATGCCAATTATGGGGTGTTGATGGACCGCACCTTCGTTTACTTATCGATGTAAAAACAACTAAACAATTCTTCGTCATTATGTCGTGACTATGAAAATAATTGAGAAAGTGACGTCGCAAATTTCGTTGGTGTGCGTTATCCTCAAGATATGCAAAATATTTCATCCTGCCGTGAATCGAACACTGAACATGGTTAGTTAGAATAATGCTTCGAAGCTTTGTTTACGAATTGTTGAAAAAATTTCATCGATTTGCCCTTGCAATATCGTTTGTATATCTGTTAATGCAAATTGGGCGTGATGCGGCATATATGTAGTGGCAAAAATATGCTCAATTAATTTAAATTTAATCAAGTTTTCTAAAATGTACTTACGCATTTATATGCTGATATAGTGACATTGCTCGATATAAAACTAAGTCCTTCATTCAACGATACTTGCACTGTAATTGTTTGTTCAGATTCGAAGAAGAAGTTGTCAGGTGATTGACAGACTAAATAATTGTCTGTTGCTTGCTTTGGTTTGATCACTGGCAAAATGATAAAGTACATTAGCCTAATGAATTTGAGTGTGGGAGACGTTAAGAACCCTTGGACAAAAAACGCCTAAAACACATTTTGATGAAAGATGATCACGGACATTTTTATTGCATAAAACAAGACAAAAACTCACATATTCCACTTCCATCAGACCAAAAGTTGCACATTGTTCTTGAAATATCTCCATTTCTATTGAACCCTTTGCCATGGATTTGTACATTGAAGCTTTCTACAAAAATGAGTAATTTGAACTAAATAACACAAAATGAATATAACTTGTTAAAAAATGGTATCGTTACTTAAACGCAACTAGATCTGAAGGTCGTATTTATTTTGTTCAGGTCATTCTCTATTGTGCTAATTAGGGAAGATCCATAAGCGAGCTATTGCGGAATTCGAACCCGGCAACTTCCGTCTGCTACGCCAACAAAAATCGACGACGTTAACAGAAAATCATAGCGGTTAATTGCGAAGTATAGAAGTATATGTTTATATCTTTATCAATAAGTTTTTCAAACAGCTACAAATAAATAGACTTCGATGCTTTACTTAAGAATTGAACTCTCGATATTCCGATTGAAAACAGAATCACAATGCGAAATTCCTTCGCTATTTAGGAAGTTGTTCAGTATGAGGCACGAATGACGTGAGGATGACCTCATTCAGAACGCTTATTTCACAAATACTTCCAGATTTTGACAAATGAATTGAGTTCGTGTCAAGCTGAAGTTCAAAGTTCGCTTTTGAAAATGTTCTCACGCTCTATGTGGAACTCTATGTAGATGAATCAAGTTCGCTTTTAATAACAGAAGATATCTGAGCATTCAGCGTGTTTTTATTTCAGAAAAATTTACTTTCAGAATTCGCTCTTATACGGCTAAACGTACCCTGCATTGTGTTTTATTTATTTTTTTTTTTTTTATTAAATTACTCAATAGGTCAATTTTTTCCGCCATAACGTCTTGTGAGTCAGTCTACGTAAGATTTTGTTTGTCATGAAATTTTTTGTCATAGATTAAATTTGCCAAACTATTTTCCTAATGTCGTGAAAGATGACTGTAATTTTCTGTATGTCGCTTCCGCTATTTTTTATCGAGAATTAACAATAAAGCAGTGCATGATTGAAGAGCATTGAGCATTGATTTATTTTTAGTTTCATTCGATAATTTTATTTTCTCAACCCATCACCAATGTATTTTTCTGCAATGACGAAACAAACATTCATTGTGAAAGCTCATATTATGCTGTGACTAGAAATATAAGGTTGATCAATACCACCGAAACATCAGCAATGCCACTACAAAACAATCTTCCTAGACAGCCAAAACCCATAATATCTGTGTCTCATGCTCACTGAAAACAATTTTTTAAAAACAAATAATGAAAAAATGAACAACCTTTAAATTGGAGATTAACTTATTTCCAATCAGAAACTTTAGCTTGTTAAGCATGAGTCGCAGACGGACAGCAGCGCCTCGTCGCGCGATCCATCAGTGCCAGAAGCTTGAAATCATGCGGGCAAAAATATTATTGTAAGTTACTGAACATAATCTTACCATTAATGCAGACAACACTGGGAGTCGCTGATAAAATCTCCACACACGAACTATCCAGTATCTCATACGCAATCTGATTCAAGTTAGCAAAATCGGTTGCCTGAAAATAACCAAATATTTCGGTGCCTTTAAGAGAGATTCATCGGGAAACATGTTTTGAGAGCGGGGCATTGATTGAACATGTGCTTTTGCTTAGCAACTTCTCATCGGTGTTTAAATAAGTGTGGCAAAATTAGCATTTTACAGCAGATATAAAACATTTTAATTTAATTTAATACACATTCATTATTATTTTGATTTATATCTCTTTGCATTTTATTGGTTGTATATTGGTTCCGTTTTGCTTTTTTGAGTGTTGTTCAATACCTCAAATACAAATCTCCTCATTCCACCAGCGATCGCCAGCAACTGTTGTTCATCGTAATTACTGACTCCAACTACGAACAACGTTGATCCCAGAGACCGAGCTCGATTTGCCTAAGATTGAAGATAAAAAATATATCTAATTCAGTAGGCCCATATATCATTCATTAAGAATTCAATAATATCTTGTATCAGTTTTTTTGCAAAATATTTAAGCCTTAATTTTTTTTTTATAAATATTTATCACCGTTAGACGGCATTTAGCGTTAATTCATCGGTGGCTCAAGCGTATCAAAATATATTTAAAAACTATTTTTATATATTGTTGATGTCATTTTGATGATTGTTAAATGTTACTCTTCACTTAAGAACGAAAGGTAATGAGATAGGGAACATGTCGGAAGAGGCATTGCGGCAAAGATGGCTGAAAAGTATTTTTCAGAACAAAGTTGGGAGAAAAACCTCTCTCCTATAAAGTGTAGCAGGTACGACGCGGATTATAAAAAACAGGAATAATCAGAAACAATTATGTTAACCAAGCCTAGGGGGACATCGCAACTAATGTGTAACAAAATTCAAACAATATTGAAAGCTATATTGTGTCGCAACGATTCATCTCCCACACGATTCCTTGAGTGTGGCATGAGAAGCTATAATATAATGATGGCAGCCTAGTTTTTTTCTTAAAAGCGTTACTATAGTGAAGCATTACTAGGAAACCTATGTAGTAAAAACTAAGTAGTACTTCAATTTAAAACTATGTAAACACGGTAATCGTCATTTGTCTGCATTTAAGCATTTTTTAAAAGTTTTGAAAATCAAAATCTTTGAATAGTCTATTTTGAAAGATTTTTTATAAAGAAAATATATTTTATTCGTTTATTATACCTAGGTACCTAGTTGAAATATACTAAGTAAAAGTTTCAATGGGTAACTCGGCAGTTGAAGTAGGTAAATCAGATATCCGTGAAACTCGGTAAACGTATTTTAAAAAAAAAGACTTTTTAAACTGGGTATACTAAGTAAACAGGGTTACCTATACCTAAAATTGCCAAAACTAATAAACTCCCTTGTGAAAGCTGACAGAGCGATAACGAACGATATGCAATTTCTGAAAATTTGGGAGTCAGCCAATTGATGAACACGATTCCGCGATTACTGGCGACAACGCAGATATGTTTTCCCCCTTTTTAGTGATGACGACATCGCTCAAACAAAATGCTAACAGAGCATATTGGATAAATTGCAGCAGAGTTTGCGATTTGGCCTGACTCACGTGGCTCAATTCAAACATTTTCGAGACACGACATCACGTCGCACTCATTAACTACCGTCCAATAAAAAAATTCAATTTTGAATTAGTAGTAATAAACCAGAAACAATACCAATCCCTCAATTTTCAGCATTGTGACCTGACTCAAGAAAGGCAGACTGTCTGTGCTTTATTCCACTGCGAGTAGCGTCTCAGGAAGGAAAATATTGATCAAACAAGTTTTGTTAATCGTGGGTCACTGATAAATCGCGCCGTCGAGGCGCTGTCTATCAGATTGTCATGCTTGACAAAATAATATTTTTAATCGGGAAATCTTGTTTGATATTTGCTCTCAAATCAAATCTCATTGAATCATTGCAACTTCAAACGATTTCCTAGAATATTTTTAAATCCCTTGAATCACTATTTCCGAGTAATCTTTCATCCCACGCAAATCGTACTCATTAAAATAAAATCTCTGATTGGGCTGAAGACAATTCAAAAAATAGCTCATTTAACGAACAAAAAAAAAAAACGTGTCAAAAATTTTATCAATAATGATTTGCCAAGATTTTCAGTTTTGAGAATAAACACGTCAAAGGGAACAAAAGGAATGTGCAAACGCTTGTCACTAAACACAGTCTAATGCAAATTCATTAGACAATTAACATATTGTAACATCAGACACCATACAGCACAAATGGGGAAGTAAAGATCGATCGAAGAGAGAGAAGAAAATGTGATTTATTAATACAACGAATGCTTAGTGTCATCAAAAATCGGATTCAGAATTCTTCAGTTAAAGAATACAATAGGCAATACTAAAACTCACTTCAGCCACCGCTTTTATTTTTGTATCTCTTTCCAATCTTCCATCGGTCAAGGCAATAATAACACTTGCTCTTTTATCTCTTGCACTCATAATTTGATAATTTGCCTTCTGTATTCCAAGGTTCATCAACGTTGGACCATCAGGAGCCGTCTTCCTCAATTCATTTAGTTTTTCCTCGATTATTAACCTAAACAAAGTAAATGCGTATAATTATTTATTAACGTTAGCCCAATCAATTTAATTTTGTCACAGATTGAGCTAGGCGACGCCTTTCATCAGTGGCCCAAACTTGACATAGCATGATTTAACAAGAACTATTTCAGTCAAAAGTATTCAGTTCGAGTTTCAGAATTAGTACTGTTTTGCCTAAATGAAGTGGTTCGCTCCTGCAAGTTATGAACTATTCATATCATTATTCATCTCCTTTAACCAAAAGCAGAATTACTTGAGTAGTCGTTAATTGGCCCAAGCCATTTGAAAGCAGCGCGCCCATAATAATGGAGCTTCTGACATAGAATAAAATCATCATTTTAATAAAACGTGAGCACATGTAATCTAAAGAAACTTATAGCGTTAATAGAAATTAACTAAGGCTGTTTATACGGTTTGATCCATATTGGTCAATAACATAAAAAAATACTATTCTCATTCCACAATGAAAATACCATTTATACTACAATGGTTGTTTTTTAATGTATTTCAGCTACCGCGTATAAAGTATTTGCACCATTCATTCATCCAAATTTGAGTTCAAAATAATGAATAATAATGAATCATCGCGTGATAAACTTATATTAATAGGCTACTTCGAATTGGAACAACGGAAACCTATACAAATAAAAAAAGCTTCAAGCCATGTTTTGTCCGTTTCGGGCCATTGCCGGATCGCGCTATTATGGCATGCGCCAATTGTGGGTAATGCATTACACAAATCTTTATTGGCGTAATATATTGGTTTCTATTGCACGAAAACAACTGAGCATTCAAATCCCTACTACAACATGTTCTGACCATTGGGTCAACATAAGCTGACTCAATGGCAACAAGTTACTGCCAAAATATTTCTTTAATATTTAGAAGATTAATTTCTCAAGTAAGCGTTATACATAGCGTTCACTGGAATACCATTCTATTAGCATTAGAGACTGGGTTATTATTTTTCCATATCGTTGTAATAGATAGTTTTACAATCGCCCAGGGCAGATAGCATTCAATACTTATAATTCAATAATTATAATTTTTTAGTCCTCTTTCGGATTTTTTCACATAGAGTGCAACTACTGTTGCTGAATTTTTGTATTATCTCTTTTCGTGTGAGTGGCTGTTGTTTAATTTCTATTGGGCGTTGTTTCCGGTCCTGTAATGAACGAAGGTCATTGAAAAAAATAAAACATAAAATATTAACAAAAGCGTCTGAAATAGCTCGTTTGTACTCTTTGACCTGAAAGACAAATTTATTTGCTCAAATATACAAGTGTACTTCCCTAATTTTATTTGAAAAACATAGTATGCTTTTATAGAAGCGATACATTTCGGGGCATTTGCCCCGAAAAAGCGTATCAACAGGCATTTGGCATGTGTCAACCAATCTATTGAAAATCTGAATGTTGATTAAAACAAAAGTTGTTGTTATGATGATACAGTTGGGAAGTTTGGGCTCAATTTTGGGTTCTGACATTAATCGTATTACAACCATTCAAGTTGAAAATTTGATACAAAAATGAAAGATATAAGTCACCAGTACACTAGTCAAATCTTTGTTTTTTTCAGGTGCCGTGAAAAGTTAGCGTATAAAATTTTTGAGAATATTTTTTTTTATACGGGAATCTCTTTACAAACAGTTCCTAGAGTGCTTTTGTGTCACTCTGCATGATAATCTGTAATAGCTGGAAAAAAAAACAAATAAACCATAAAAATGTCAAAATAATCAAACAAATAGGATCGCTGATACTAAGAAAATGATATGTTACCTGTTACTTGTCAAGGGCATGACGACATCAGCTGTAGCAGAAAACGTAATATAAGACATTCTTAACAAAGGACTAACAAACATGCGAGATAACTTTTCAACGAATGGTACTGCATCTTTCCTGAAGTGGTTTGTATGACCTTTGATCAAACTTGATGACCTGATGAAATAAAAGTATAAAAAATGTAGTTTTCGGAATACCGATAATAATAGATAAAGCTCATAATAATAATTATTAAAAATACATTTTACACTAGGGGTGCCCGGTTAGCTCAATCGGTAAAGCGTTTGGAATACGCTTCGAACTACGCATCTCTCATCGTCATGTCACAGGTTGGAATCCTCCGGCACCGGTGATGTTTACGGCCTCCTCCACCAGCCAGGGAAATGGACAGGAAAAATGAGAAATATGCTAATCCAAAAATTTTCACCCAGATTAGGAACTGGTATCTGCACGAGAGCTCGTGGTTCGCCATATGGATTAAGCTGTATTCTCGTCTTTCCTCTCCCGCAGGACGACAAAAATAATATCCTATCCTTTGTGTGTTAATTTGATATTAAAACCGAATTTAATATAATTGCTTGTTAAAGAAGTGCCACAGATGGACATTCGCCAATGGAATGAAGGACTGCTGCTGTTCTGCAATATTCGAAGGATTTTTATTAACCCTTATTGTCAAAATTTATTGTGCGTTTCCGGAAGAAGGTTATTTCCGAAATTGGAGCAACCTTGCGGTCCATAAACAACCCCAAATTGACCTAAAGAACAAATTCTAAAGTTTTGCTTCAATATGGCAAAATAAAATCACTGTCAAGGTTCAGCGATTTTACTGTACTTTTGTTACAGTGCAGAAAAAAGGGATAATGGCACTATGGAGTAATCATACTTGTCTAGAACAAAGTAGACGTCAAATGCTCCTTTACATATATCTTGTTCTGCCGATATTACATTCATGTATCCTTGAATGAGAATTAACAGCGCAAGTTTATGTGCAAGTTCCATTATTTTTATATTTTCCTCTGCTTAAATACCGTAATTCTGTAACTAAGGTAAAAAAATATAATTAATAAATTAAGAAGTATTGTTAATATTATTTGGCAAATCCTGTCTCCATCACAGAATGTATTCGAGGAAGTGAAATATTTAGTTTTGGCCATAAAAAACAGGCAAATAAAGCATCATTATAGTCTGTCGAGCCTGAAACCCAAATGGGTCGAGTACTCGTTGGCACGGTCATTAGTAACTTACGCAAAACGCGTTGATTTTTGACTGGGATAGATAGCTTTTGAAGCATAGAATGTGTATGAAAAATGTTAAGCTGACGCCCAATAATAGTATTTTGTCATTTTAACCAACTAAGTTCGTAAAACGTCTTTGCTCGGTAAATTAGTTGCTAGTGTATATTTTTTTAATTTTCAGCCAAGTTCGTGAATTTTATATATTTCTGATAGAAAATGAGCAAACATGAAAACAGCTTTAAATGCTTCTAGATAAACAGCTACTAAAAGCTCACGTGGCCGTATTTTTCATTTTAAGAACTGATAGATGAAAATCTTTTGTATAGTTTAAGCGAAAAACAATTTATCATTACGATCAACAATCGTCATTTGAGTGAGAGTTATTCAACCAATGTGATTCTTACAAAATAATCATGCGGAAGCTTGTTTTCCTTTTTCAAAAACCCTTAAAAATTTTTCATTGGAATGCTCTCTAATTAAGGTCCGAAGAAGTGCTAAAAAGAACACCCATTTAATGGCAAAAGATCTAATACAAGATGTTGTATTAGCAACTGATCTATACCAAATGGGACTAAAACGCCACACTGTAACAAAAGTACAGTAAATTTACTGGTCATTGTTGATAATTGCATGTTTCGAAAGTTAAAAAGCGCATGTTGATGAGATTTATGCCAATTATGGGCTGTTGATGGACCGAACCTTTGCGGTGCGATCAATATTGATGGACCGCACTTTCGAGGTGCGTTCCCATCAACACTCCATATTTGTCAAAATTTTTTGTTACAGTGCATGGCACATTGTAGCGATTTGTATCTGCCCTTGATACCTTTCTACCATCTAACACTTCCTTGTTTCCTTCATTTTCTTCATTGTTACTGTAGCATTGGACATTTTTTATTAATTTATTACGCGTTTTCATCACATATCTTCAATGATGAATTTATTTAATTATTGCTTAAAATAGAAAAAGAAATATATTTGTTCCAGTTTGTAACTCCAGCAATGTTATGACCATGCAATAGTTAACCACACATGCATAGGGATTCACAAAATTGAATAAATTTATTCTCAACTTCAAAGTTGATATGCTGAATTCAATATATTCAAAATGTCTTCGGTATCATGATCGTCCCTTTGAGAGTTACGATCAGAAATTTGCTAAGTACGAGAAATTGATGGGGTGTGCCTCAGCGGGCGGTCTGTCAGTGACCCTATTCAACAAAACCTTTTTGGTTCGAATTCGAAATAGTAAAAACATTTCAACGGCCCGTTTTCCATATTAGACGGATTTTAGAAGAAATATTCTTGAGATTTGAAACATATTTCATTATGAAAAATTTTACAGTAGTAAGTTTTGCTATCTATATAGGCTACCACACTCTGGCAAAATTACAGTAAATCTTACTGTTCATATTGCAGTAATTATCAGACCAAACTATCAAAAAATGTCTCCACTTTTCACAAAATAACCCCCCCAAAAAAAAAAAAAATCTAGCTTGTCGAGAACGCATTTTGTTATCATAAAACTATAGTTTTTCTTTTTCCTCAGTGAGTCGTCCCCCCTATTCCCAATATCGGAGTTTCGCCTCAACTGTTAAGAGCTTTCAAGACTATACTATTCTAGTAGCATATCGCTCAATTTTAAGTGTTGTTGCCCAACAAATTCTTATTTTGTAAATATTTTTCTTTGTTCATTATTCCCAAGCACATGCATCTCCGGGTGGTCAATTCAGGAAGTAATCAAATTTAAGCTGAAATCAGTACCTTACGTGATAACTACACTACTGAAAAGTTATTTTGTTCGAGCATGGAAGAATTAAATTAGGTAGTTAGTTTATATACAGATCATGTGTGATCTTAGTCTGTTAATTGAAGATGTATTTTGCTTAGGTCTGGAGTAAATTACTTTCATTAGGTTTCTATGAAATGTTTTGAAATTATTTAAAATGCTATTTTATGGTACTGAAAACAAATTTCACTACACAATCACCCAAATATTTGTTTGGTAAAACATGGGCCATAGATGAATCGCGCCGCTGTTGCGAGATCCTTTAATGTCACAGTCTTTACAAAACATCATTCGGGCAAAATCACAAGTCAAATATCTCATACATGTCTTCGTTATTCTTTACTAAGCAGAATTGAAATTGGCGGGCATAAATTTTCCCTTTTGCTTCTTTTTTCAGTTCTTCTTCCAAAACCCAAACTTGGCAATTTCTTGGAAATCTTTTCATTTACTTAAATTGAATCCATTCTTCTAAGCAAATTGAATACGTTATACGTTATGCGAACTAATCTGTGAAATTTGACTATTATTTTGTTGTATTGTGATGGAATGTTTCAAAAATATAAAAAATATGATAACCTCGTCAAAAACGGTAAAAAAAATTAACCAACCTATCAATTTTTTAATAGTATGGTCAAAAGTATTCAACACTTACTATGACGCAACCCATGGCGCAACCCATATATTTTTATAAAACTGGGCAGAGAAATATGAATTAATAAATTTCGGAAATACAAAGTTTGACCCGCAATTTCAAAAACTATAACAAAATTACTTCACGGGATGGTTCTGCGTCGATAAACTTCGATCTCCATTTCTCAAGACAGTTTAAATATGTTATTTATTTATGCAAACTTAATCTTCAATGTCACGCAATGTTTTAAAAAAGTGAATCAAATTGGATTTATTTTATTGAAAACCGGGATGCTTATACCCAACAGCCGTTAGGCACGGACCTCTGTAGTGACGTTGTATATGTTCTATATCCACGCAGTGCCTTGCTGAAGAGCACAATCGGTGGGAAAATACGATCGCGCTTATCCGACTGAGCCATTAAGCCGGCTTTTTTTTATAAAAATTCGCTCACAGCAAGGCAAAAGCAGTACCTAAAAGCGCCAACTAACGACCACTCAAATCGAAAAGAACTACTACAAATTATTCGAAGTACAAATTATTCGAATCAATCGTGGATATGTCATAGGAACAAAAACTTGCTAAAAGAAGTGGAGTTTTTCAATTTTTTCGCACCTGGACGGAAGTGTATTTGAAAATACGAAGTATTTGAGTGTTTATGTCAACATTTGTGATTTTTACTGTAGATTTCTTATTTATCACCAACCGATCTAACAGAATGGACGAAATAATAGTAATTCTAAAAATAGAATTAGCGATTCGACCCGATTCAAAAAATTTTTCCGAATCAAATTCGAATTTCAAATGATTCAGTTTTGCCACTCCTACGTACAACAGATTAAATGTGTCGAAAAGTGCACTTGAAAATATTTAAAAAAAGTCACTGTGACATAAATAATATGGCATTGTCTGTCACAGTTTTCAGCCTATACTGGAAATGTTGTCATTGTCAACAAATCTGTAATGGGAATGCAAAATGCAGTAAAATAACAGCTTTTGACTGTAAATTCATTCACGAGGATTTGAATAGAACAACAAAGTCGTTTTTGTCGGCCAATTATGGACAGTTTTTGTATTGAAATTTACTCTGAGCGAGGCCTGAAACAGTACCCAAACAGTAACCACCTAATAGCAAAGAGCTAACACCATCTAACACTTCTTTGCTCGCCTTTATTTGCCTCTTCCGTCTCGCGGGAAATACGTCAGAACAGTTCTAAAATCCGTACATATAGGGTTTGCTGATGGTGACACAGCCCATACTTGAAATAAGCATCATCAACATGACAGTTCCATACAAATAGTGTAATTGAAGAGTAAATTTACAGCATTTTTATCACAGAGCACATTTAATTTCATTTGAGCCCTTACGTCATACATACAATTTAAAACAAAGACCTACGTTGCAAAAAGTTGGTTCAACAATCTATATGTTCTATAAAATTTGAACGATACATCATCAAAATTTTGGACAAAATACGCAAAACAGTGATAATTCAACGCGGAAATTACAATATCACGTATATTATGATCAAAAATATTGCTGAATTTTAAATCGGCGGATCTATTATCAAAAAGAGTCAGTCTGTTTATTTCATTCAACGTTAAAACCCCTTTACTGATGCTCGAGAATTAACAACCACATTTTTACTATCCTCGACTCCGAGATAACTTTGAATTCATATTACCACTTTAACATTCAACAGAATTTACATTCCGTAGCTTGAAATATATATAATATTCATTTAATCACCAGTTGATTTTCCGTATCATTATTAAAATTGCGCCAAATTATGTGTGTTTGATAAAAACATCAACAATTCAATGATTTAACACACTCTCCCCTGTGTTTGTTAAGATTTAGTTATTAAAACAAGCAAGGGCCACTGATTATCATCAATTACATCATTCAACCACCATTGCTTTCCAAACCAGGAAGCGAACATATAGTTTGATTTATCATAAAATTATTGTTGCCAAATATTTCCGGGTTCCCTCTAAATCTACTATGGTAAATATTCCCAATCTATGCCCACCACTCAACCGAGGGTGTGATAAATTGGGTAGGCTAAGCCGAACAGGACAATATCACATCTTTCCAGCAATTCAAACTCTGTCCACATTTTTCGATTTTCATTTCGATGGGGCACGGTCCATCCGTGACTTGTGATTGGCAAAATAAAATCTCTAAATGGGATCTATATCCATATTTTTTAAAGATAAGATGCTTATGGGCAAGGCAAGATTTATCTGTGGTTCATGTTCGCAAAAATTATATTTCTGATGGGATACACATTACCTGAAATTTTCTAGATTTTGGACAGCTTTAACAATTATTTTAAAACCCAAATTATACATCAGGTGCAAATTATAAATCATACTGCGGTTCATCTGTAAATCAGCAATAATTTGATCATTGAACCGAGCATTTTTGCTAGAATTTAACACTTGTGTTTTCTGAAGTTTACAAATACCTAATGTTGTATCAAAGGATTTCGGTCCAACACTGCAATATCTAAAGAACAATAAAGGCTCAGTTGCTTCGCAGTACACCACCTATCGAGTCAAAACTCAAGTCGTGCATTTTATTCTCAATTTGCAGCGGAACTGAATGGAACAGAAGACCTGATTAATTATATCTAAACAAGCCAAGTTCAACTTAATAATTTTGTTGGGCGGCTTGTTGAAAGAGGATTTAATTTTTTCTAAGGCTTATCAGAATTGTATGTAATCAAGTATGAACCATTCGTGAATTTCATCAAAAAGTTTAATGTTATCTGTAGTTGCTATTAAGTCTAGGTATTTGTCGTATATGTATGGGCTTTCGGTTAGCTTGGAAGCTGTTTTCAGCTTTGTTCGGAACACATTTACATATCAGATAAAAAGCAGAAGGTCGAGTATTTTAGAGAAGCTTTTTTGAATTGCTCTGTGGAAAAATTAAAGAAAATTTGCCGTTCATTTGCAGCAGTTGTACATTACCACTACGAGAAATTGCGCTAGATTTGATGCCTAAGAAAAGTAAGTACTGTTGGTGATCTGTATCAAGGCTGTGCGCTCTATCATTAGCTCATAATTTGCTGCAAAGTCGATTTTACAATTGTATTTCAATATTGTCAAGTGAAATTACTGTCAAAGAACAGAGAGGTATTCTTACAGTTTATGGGCCAAGAGGACCACGCCTAAGTGAATTCAAAAATGATTTTATCCGTCACAATATTAAAGCATAATTTCCAAGATACGAAATAATCGCCAATTTGTACGAAAAAAATAATAACATAAACCGAGTTTAAGTTTCCTCGTTCGCCATGAAATGAGTCGACATATTTGGTTGCAATGAAATTTTTGAGTAACAATATTTCAAAGAACTATTTTAATTATTCAATAACTTCCGCGTTTAAAATGAGAGAAAAAAAAAAGAGAAAATACTCACAAAACGCAACAAAACGGTCTAGTGGTAAAATAAAGATAGAACAGAAAGAGAGTTTTATATGTTCCAGAACACTAATACCATATAATGTGCTGCGTCGATACTGACGAGTTCATTCCATTCATGAAATATTGGTTGACAGTCAGGGAATTTAGTTGTTTGCCGAGTTAGCGTGTCAAAAAAATTGCTTTAGAGTTAACTTCAAATTGATTGTTGTAATCTTTGCGTTATGATGAAAGTCGATGTTGTAATTAAGAAATCTGTGTGGCTATTTGTACTCAACTTTGTTGACGCCAGAGGTCAGTATAATCTTATCTGTTTTTGTATATATTCAAAAATATTGGTTAACCTATGAATTGGTGTCAGAAGTTATTGGCTGACTGTGGAGGCATTAGTAATGTTGAATTTGCAAATTCAAAACCAAATTATATTCATACTTTCTTTCATTTGCAGCGGAAGAGTGCTTTGTTCCTACAATCTGCAATGGTCAGCCATCTTGAACCCGCTTGTCGCAGAATTGCGAGACAACTTGGAAGGTATTTTGATACTTATTTAGCCAGATATAGTTTTCCAAACTTTCTGCATTTAGTATTTAAGGGCGACGGTGCATCTATGGATCGCGTTTGATAGCTAAAAATGCAGATAGAATTATAAAACTATTTACAAAAATCTGTGTATTCGATCCTTCACATTGCAAGTATCGTCGAAATTCGTCGCATCGAAATTCAAAGTGCATGTTTGGGATGTTTCTTACCTGATTAGCATAGTTGTTTGATTTTTTTTTATTTATGGGCGCTACCATGCATTTTAATTTAACACTTTTGTGCCGTTATTAAACCAAATCAGAAATCGTATTTTGTTAGGCATGAGAAACAAATGGACCGAGCATCGACCGCCCGCTCCCTCAGAGTCACATACTTAACGGAACATGTTTTGTCAAAGTATTTCTGATTCGGGTAAGTTTTTGTTTTCCGAGTAACCTTCTCAAGGTAACTTGGTATAAACAACTCCATTAATTTTTTTTAGAACGCGACCGTTGGATTTCCTAAAGAGGTTACAGAATTGACAGGTAAAAAATCCACCAATACATATATTTAAAGTAAAATGGGAAGAATATTAAAATAACAGAACAAAAGCAATTGTGTCAAGTATGAGTCAGTGATGGATCGCGCCGGCCAGATTCGCTACAATTTTGAGCTATTTATATTGTAAAACTATTGTACAAAATCAAAATGCTAAAGGTGTTTTAAAAAAAACCTGTTAAAAACAGATTCACCTGAAATGCAAATTAGTTTAGAAAAATATCAAATTATTTCCTTGTTGACCACAAGCATTCGGTGGAGCACATATTTTTTTCTATAATACATAATTAAATAATGTCAAACATTTGCCAAGTTTTAGAACGAAACAATTATGTTTTTTATGTACTCGCTCGTTCACAGATAAACTAGAGTCTCTAGAAGAACTAATTGCAGATATGACTAAGAAGATAACATTTTTTAGGACAAATCAAGCAACTTCGACTCAAAGCTTAGACTATCCCACATTCATACCAGCTTCCACAGGTTTGAAATCAACATAGAGTTTTTTTATAAATCTTGAACTTTCTTTCACTTACAAAGTCCGGTGTCAAATGCCGTTGTTACATGGGAAAATTTTTGATGCAATTTTTAAAATAATGAGTGTAGAATATCATGAACTTATTTATTTTACAGTGAGATATTAATATTCAGTAGCCACAGTATCCGCTTCCGACTCCCGAGTTCAGCGTTTAAATGCTTGGTGTATGTTTTAGCATACTTGTGCTAAACATGAAATAGTTGCCGAGATGGAGTATTTGGCCTATTTTACACAACAAAAAGTGTGAATTGAAATATTGGATTGGTTGATTAAAAGGAAAATAAACCGAAATAAAATTATTTTCATGAGTTGCAGACATTAAAAATCATCAGAGCACACAGACGACTCTATCAGTGAATCTGGAATCTTGGTATAAAGCTAGCAACAACTATTTTTACAAACTATTCAATGATAAAGTCAATTACGAAACAGCAAAATCAAACTGTTTGGTATACGGGGCAAATCTGGCATGTGTTGGTATAAGAAATCCAGTGGTTTTCAGGTTTGACACTTTTAGTCAATATATGTTTAATATTAAAATTTAAATTTTTACAAAAAAGTGATTGTGGGATTCGCCCCAGCACAGATTACAGAATAAAGGATCTTACAGAATCTTGTGTTTCCCATCCATAAAAATGGAAATGTTAAATTAGATTCAGTACTGGATTGCGCCAACAAAGTGTGTTCCATACGTGCATTATGCTTGACAAAATAATAGTTATAATTGGGTTTGGTTTTCTAGATTAATTTTTGCGAAATATTTAGAACGCAATAACTGGTATTTGGAATCGTTTCAGACAGTCCTCAAGAACTCACTATTAGAAAATATATTCACGACAAACTATCATTATATATTTGCAAAAAAAGGTCACACCGTCAGTACCGGGTGGGTTTCTTGGCCCGATCTTAAAACAAATTGCCCTTCTTAATGAGTGAAATAGAGGTTAATGAGTCAAATTTTTATAAAGAAATTTGATTAAAATATTAACTAGTCTATCGACAAATATCTTATTTTACTTATTTTTGATTCAATATTTTTTCTTTCAATAAAGATCACTCAAAGAACTGCTACTTCAAAATGCAGAACTGACAACAGCACCAAAAGCGAAAAACATCCCAAACGGAACGAAACCATCATGATAAAACGTAGAAAGTAGTATTGACCCTGAACGATGATAAAACTAACTACCACTTCTTGCATTGCAGTAAACTCAGATCATTTGTCAAAACACATGGAGGCCCTAAAACTTGGATTGGTTTGAAAGAATCACAAACAGATGACGACAAATACATATGGTCCGATGGAGTCGGTGCTGAAGAAAGGAACATATCGTGGGGAGCTGCGGAACCCACCGACACGCGCAAGGGTGAAGATTGTGCTGCGATGTGGCCTTCATTTGGATATAAATTGAATGATGAATTGTGTACTGCTACCTTCCAATATCTTTGTGAAATAAGACTATAAATATAAATCTACGATTACCAAATGACTGGGGGAGATAATAGTTCCACAGAATGTAAAATTGATATTTTTTTTCAATTGACTTATGCGAGAGGCTGGAGTTTAAATTAAAGTTAATTTTGAATAAATATCAAGGTTTAGATTGAGTAAGTGTGGAATTGCACTAAATTATTTCCTATGTGTCGCGAAACGAAAGAGGTGAGAAATAGTCTCACACGTGAAGTGCGTTTACTGGATTTACAATTCATCCTAGCTCTTCACATTGAAGTGATTATTCGTTGTTGGTGTTTAGATGCTGCCTCCGGTCTTTGAGCGAATTGCAATAAATATATTGCATTATCATCCACAAAATTTTGTTCTTGAAAGATAAAAGGATGAAAAAAAGTTTGTCAGTACTGCAGCAATGGGAACTCACAAGATTACTACATAATGGGAAAAGATTATGTAGCTGAAACTATCCTTATAATTTGGTTTAAACAGTTTATTTAATTCGCTGTATAATTAAATATATTTTTTTAATTAAATTCTCTTTGTTTCAGATGACGAAGTTGCTGATATTTACCTACATTTTTTTAGCGAAGTCATGATTTATGTCAAATTTCACAACATGAAATTTGGCATATATCATGATTTTTCAAAAATTTCGTCTTCGCTTCATGATTCCACTGCAAAATGTAAATCGATTCAAAAACAAAATAACTCAAAATTAAAATTCTGTAATACCCGACTCATCTCTATCTGTAAATCATGTCTGATAAAATAAAAATGAATATTGTTGTGTCAGCAAAATAAGTCAGAAATACGTGTTGCGAGAAATATTTTCAATAAAAAATATTCAATTTTGGTTGTAAATGTACATTGTCTGTATTAAAATATGATCAAAAATATGCCTGGTTATGTGAAATATATTTAATGTTCTAAAGGTTTTTTTTTTTATTTTAAATTTCATAACTTGAACAAAAGATATACGTCCGTTATAATCAAAACCAAGAAGCGGTATCTCTCTTCTGCTGTCCGGAATGATATTTCGTTTTCTTTGGATAGAAAAAAACTTCAAACCCTCAGCAGTATTGATGATTTTGAACCTTTCCACTACAGTTTGGTTGTCAACAGACACTCGAAATTGGGCATTTCGATCTGAAGTAATTTGTCATGTAATATTGTCCATTTGCTGAATTCTCTTCTGATCGAACTCCTTTCTTCGGTTGTTCGATTACAAGAGTCTTCTCAGAACTAGGGGAGTTATTTCACGTTCTTATGTAGAGCACATATATGGACTTTTCTCCTAAAAAGTCGCAGCTGAACATATAAGCCCTAAATGTAATCTTAGAGACATTCTGATCTACTGAATGAAGGACTACATCTCATCACCAGATTCTCAAGAGAATAGCCATTGTCCGGGGCAGATACCAGTCACAGCACTCAAATACAATGATTCAGTTTTATATCACTCACAGACGGCGCGATCAATCAGTCACTCGTCCTCAACAAAACATGTTTTTTATAAAAGTTTTCTGACTAATATATATATATATATATATATTAGACGCAGAAAGGCGCATAGAATAGTTTGGTTCTATTTTTTTTTCTAAAACTGGCCAACAACAGAATTCGAATGCATTGAGACAAAAAAATATATATATCACGCAGGTCATGTAAAGTGTTTGGATGATCCAAGAGCAGACTAATATTAGTCCAAAGTCAAGATAAAATAAAAATTTCCTAATATAGTCTTTGAAAAGAATATGGTGATGCTTAAGAAAATTTCGAGTCTAAATCTAGAATTAGAATAACATTTAGGAATGTAGAGAGTTTTATTCGTTATGCCGATCTTCTACCTTTTTACTTCGCTTTTCTCTAATCTTACGTCCTACAGGAAATACGTAGGGCCAATCCTAAAGCCTGCAACCACCTGTCCTGCACGAAGACAATTACAAATTTAGAGTTCGAAATTTCTATAAGTCAAATTTTTCCCATAAATTCCTCGACCCAGAATAAAAATGGTTAAGAAATATTAGCTCTTGGTCCGGCCTATCTGACTTATTTATCTTTGGGGATCTTCTGACTGATCACCATCCCGTAGAATTATAAAAAAAAAAAAAATACAATTTTCCCATTTCATTTGTTTCTACTAATTACGGATTACTTTTGTCAGACTCTGTCAATCACCAATCAAAGTTTTGTCATGAATTGAATCGCTGACGGATCGCGCCACAAAGGCGCGGTCCATCAGAAATCAAATAATTAATAAATTTTGTCAACATTCTTGGAAATTTCTGTTTGTCATAACTGAGCTCTTTATATCGCATTGACTAATGAACAGAATCTAAGAACTTTCAGCAACAGTCGTGTCGATGATCCAATCGACAAAAGAAAAGACATCGGTATAAATACCGGGAAAGTTTGGATCTGCACATCCGTAACCCCAAGATACAATACCAACAAGAATGCCAGTTTTTTCCAATGTCACTGGTCCGCCGGAATCACCCTGTGAAGTTAATAATATTATAATGTAATGTCATGGAAAAAAGAAGATGTGAATTTTCTGAAAGGTATTTAAGCTCAACTATTCCACGGCGCGCGCGGTAGCCTAGTGGGCAAACCTGTTGGAATCGCTGGGTAAACATCTCGGGTTCGGGTGCCGGCAAGCCTGGCCCGTTATTCCATTCTCACCACATACCAAGGATCTTATAACTTGGGTAGGCTAAGCCGAGCAGGAAAAGATCATATTTTTCCAGCAATTCTAAGCTTGCCCGTCCATAGGTGGCCGGTGGAACGGGGCCTTGATTGAAAACCTTGTTTCGATTTTGACGATTTTTGAAATTATTACTAGTCAGTAATATGAATCTTAAAATTATGATATTTGATCACGCAACATAAGCGTGTTACAATAAGTGTAAAACTCGTTCATAAACGTGTACAAAAGAAAATTAATACGAATAAAAATATCCATTGACCTGGTTCAAAATTCTTTGCCCACCAAGTAATATATTACAAATAAAATATCAACAAATAGTTTTTTTTTACCCCACAGATATTCTCAAAATGCTGGCATAAAGCTGCTTGTAGGGGACAACAACAACAATATCATCATGTCTTTGTGCGAAAAATTACTAAAAAAGTTATATAAAATATGCACCCTATTCGGCTTGGGAGATTAAGGTTCGCCATCTTGCAAGAGATGGACAATTCGAATCGATTCAAAGCACAAATTATTCGAATCAGCAATGAATAGACGATGGTCACCAAAACTTTTGTAATGAAGATAAATTTTCAAGGATTCGGTTTTGACCTGCCTTACATGCCAAAAGGTGGTACTTCGACTATCTTCTTCCCTTGAATTGGAATATAAACCGATATCACCCCATAATAAAACAATCATTTTTCAAGGAACTCCGGCAGAATTGCAGGGATCATTAGATAAGCGACGATTCGATAATGAATCAAAAATAATCTGCTCAACAATTGTTTGTTGCAAGTCTTTCAAAATCTTTTCATCTAAATCTCAATATTCATGTTTTTCTGACCAATTACGCTTGGTTCAAAGTAGTGATAGTTTTTATATTGCCTAGATTAAATACAATGATATTCCATTGGCAGTCGCATTGACGTGATAAAACCGACGAGAGCTGCCAAATAGATGACGAGAGTTCGAATCACGATAATGTTGGGCCAAAATTTATGAACGAGGAATAGCTTCAAAGAGCAATACACGAGAGGTGCCCCTGGGCAAAACACTGGTACTGATACCCTTTGGAGCGTCGCTCGGTAACCTTACCGATTTCTCATTGGTTCCACACTGGCTGGAGTGACAAGTTCACTTCAACGACGCGTTTCAAACGTGGTCGATAATTCACAATACAGATTGAAGTCGGTATTTTCTGATTGTTTAAAAACAATTACCTGACACGAATCTTTTCCGCCGTTCATATCACCAATACAAAGCATAGTGGAGGTTACTTCACCTGCATAAGAGTCGGGCTTGTTGCAGATATCTCTAGATATGACTGGTAAAGTGACATATCTGAGTATATCAGGATATCCCACTGCAAAAATAAAAATTGAAAAAATTATTTAATGAAATATTATCATTAGGAGGGAGACTAACTACATATGCTTTTTAGTGCCTTCAAGTATATCCACACAACTGTAACAAGAAGCAGTAAAATCACCGATTTTCATAGTAATTCAGTTTGGTGATATTGAAACAGAACTTTAAAATCTACTATTGGCCGATTGGAACGCATCGTCAAGCTATGAACCATCAACAGCATGAATCTCGGAAACGATGCCGCTCCAAACTTCGCAAACTTGCAATTACTGCAAACGACAAGATTATTCACTTCACATTTGAGACAATGTATATTAGATGAAAATATTGATAATTTTCTACACACATAAACAAATTCATTTATTTTTGGAACGTTTCGATTGAGATTGATCAGACTTTGATCTGGCCCATCCCAATCAGAAATTTTAGATCATAAAGCGTGAGTCACAGTTATACCACGCCTCGCTGGGTTGTACTTTGGTGGGTTCTTTCTACTTATACTAATGGTATCAGAATGTGGTTGGTAACATATAATATATAATTCAGGAATCCACAACTTGATTGATATTACCATCCCTTGCAAACAATGTCGGTGAGAATGAGTGAGTTCTAGGTTTTTGGGAAATGTGAAACATAGATATAGTAGAACACCAAAAATTCAATTCCTCACCTATGGTCTACCCACGAGGGCTTTCTTGATTTTTAGGCTCTTAAGTCTCATGTGGCTATTTATCAAAATATTACCTTTTCCAAAATACGAGCAAAATAAAACTAGAATATTTATATCATTATTTTTGTAAGCGCTGGATATTTTGAATTCAAGGTAAATATGTTCTACCCAGTGTCTTAGAACAGACAGAAACGGAACCCGTAATGCAAAATATTCCACTCCCAACGATGCCAATTTTTGTGAAATAACAAATGATTTTTTCATTTACAATCTTTAAACAAATAATTTCCTCAGCAGAGCACTATAATTTCTCTTTTTTGACAGCGAGTCGGACCACTTTAATGGACTCTTTATAATGAGTTAAAACGTGTATGCATACATGCAGTTTCAGTATTTCCCCATCCGGATATATCAGTTGAAGTGCCAGGTAACGGTGTGGAATCAGGTAAAGTAACTTCTGACACTGTAGGTCCCAGATCAAATGGTGTCTGCGTATAAAAAGTGCTCAATTGAAAATATAAAATGAAATTGTACAGGAACACAAAAGAACTGGAATATTTACGAAATAAATTGGTAGGAATTTTCAAAAATGTGTGGAATTCTACGTTTTTTGAATTGTAAAACAATATTAGGCTCTATGAATGCAGGTTTCCGAATTGCCGTATTTTCCAAACGTATTAAAAAACAGCTAAGTGTGATTAAAACAATTGTAGAGGAATTTGACATTACATGTTACATTACATGTCGGGTTATTTAATATTACTTTTCTAGTTTCAGAAAAAAAACATTACATCAAACAATCGATGAAACATTGCATTGTGTTTAACACAAGTGTCTGTTTTGATTATAAGCATGAGGCTGTATAATGACGGGTTGATTTCCATTTATCTGTTTTCTATTCGATTAGATAATTGATTTAAACTGAAAATGATAATAAAATATTTATACGAATTACGTGATGTATTACCAAGCCAGCTACTTCCATATTCCAAATCAGGTATTTTGATGAAAAATAGGATAAAATAGGCGTCAATATTTTTCACAAATTTATTACAACGCCCTAAGTTGAGCATGGTGTACTTAGTCAATTAGTTTTTTTTTTTTTTTTTTTTTAATTGAATTAGACAACTTTTATTATTTCACATGATGAAGTTCCATTACAAAAAGGTTTAATCTCATACAGAAATATTTGTAAAATTTATACCAAGTAAATTATATGCCAAGAAATTCGGTATCAGGATATTAAAAAAATAAATTCGTTGTTTATCATAGACATAAATTCGGTACTTGGTACTTGGGTACAAAAATTGTTGTTGGTGGAATCATATTCCGACGTTAACAAGCAATTAAATGCCCCAATTTCATGCCCAATTTTCCAAAAAAAAAATTTACGCTAAGCAAAGCCGGAAGCAGTGTAAATGGAAGGTACCAATAGCAAAGAGGTCCTATAAAATGTACCAATTACTATAAAAGTACCAGCCGCTGCACTCTAAGCAAAAAATATTTCAAACCGAACTGCTGTGGTAATGTGCAGTAAATGATAACCGCCCTGGACGATGGTAAAACTATCTGCCACTTCGTTGTTTCCTTTTTGTCGCCTCTCACGGCAAATTGGAAGTACGAACGGATGTAAAAGTACAATCTCAAAAGGTTCACTTTTATTGTTATTAATAATTACCTGGATATAATTTGATATAAATATTCTAATGATAAAAACGGGACATTTTGCAATTAATATGGAATTAGTGATTCGAACCGATTATCAGAGATTATGTGAATCTGATTCGATTTCAAGGCCTTGGACAGGGTGATCCACTCTAAGAAGTGGCTATAAAAAATGATTTGATTTTGTCGGATTCTATTAATGTTTCCAATAAAAAAGTAACCGTGCTTTGTTGCGCTAGCATGATGAAGGCGCGCTGCATCTGTGGCTTAACAAAATAGAGACTATATGGTAATGTTATGATAGCGGTCCTGATGTGTTTGGAATGTTTTTCGCTTGGATTGCCCTCGCTAGCACTTAATGTTGGAAATTGTGACCTCGCAAAACTCCTTATTTTGCCTCCAGAGTAGACTGTCGCTATCGACCAGAAAGGAATTTTGTGTTTCTTTTGATCTGCTATTTAGTCTGCCTTATTCATTCGATTAGTGTTGTATTTGATGTCACATTATATTATTCGCCGCCGTAAGTCGTAAAGATATATATTTGAAAATTTGTCTAAATGAGACAGTTAGCACTGCTAGAACTTAGAACTGCAATTTCACAATGGCGAAATTGTGACCTACGAGTGAGAAAAACCAGAACACGGATATGCAGAGATGCTATATAAAATATAGCAATAAATAAAAGGACCTGCATCTTACCTATGTAATTGTCAAGTCGGTTCTTCTAATATTCGGCGCTACTTCTGACTATTGGGGGGATTGGATTTGGAGTGGATTTCGGTTTATAAACGAAGTAAAAATTATACTACTGACCACAAGTCTAATCATCATGACGTCATTTTCCAGGGTTCTTGAATTATAATCCGGGTGACGGATGAATTCGTCGATGTCTCTAGCTTGTGATCCGTCAGCGCCATTCTGGATGGAATTATCAGTGTCAGAGAGATCGAAATCGCCGGCTGTTGCTTTGTATCCTTTTCTGGAATAAGAACAAGTTAAATGCTGTAATACTGGTCACAACTTTATCACATATTTTTATATGAATCGTTAGCAGATTTTGGAGTGTTGAGTAATACTATTCGAGCCCTATAGGTACGTGTTTAGAATAGTTCTAATGTATTTACTGCGTGTCGTAAGAGGGTACTAAATAGGAGCAGAGACGTGGTGGATGGTTTTACCATTGCCCATTGCAGACACCACTCACTGTACTTTACCTTGGCGGCTCAGTTCTGTTTGGGGTATTTTCTGTTTAGCGTGCAGTTGCTGATAGTACATCTTTAAGTAGCTCTTTGCTATTGAGTGACCATTAGTTGGTTTCTTTTAGGCACTGCTTCTGGACTTACAATGCTCGGAGTGAATTTTAATAAAAAAAGAAGTGGAAAATTCAAGACAAAACTGAATTCACAAGATAGCCAGTAAGAGATATATATTCTGGGAAAGGATAAAACCATGCTAAGATTTATTTTTTTCTATTTGGTCGACGCACAATCAATAATAAATACCTTTGGACAATTCTGAAACCCGTCACTACATGATTAAAGTTGGTATGATATCGCCGTTTCAGCCGCCGATTGAGACAATAATGAATCTTGCCAAAGAGTGGAATACGCTTGGCAAAATTGCATATCAGATTGAAGTGGCTATTTTTCACAGCATCTTATTTAAATGGATCACGTTGAACTAATGTCCGATACTAGGTGCGACTTATAGACGAACAGGGTTAGTGTTACCGGAAATATATAATATTCGATACAGCTTACCCAAGTTTAAGCAGAAATTGCCGGGACTCGAATAGGAGATCTTCAACTGCGATGTCAGCATGATAACCGTTCGGCCATTGCGCTATAACTAGGGCTGGGTAATTCAATTCGGTGATTCGAAGCGCAATTTATTCGAATCAATCCTGAATCGTTCATAGGAACAAAAACTTGCTAAATGACCTAAAATTTCATTTTGTCGATAAAAAATGGAAATTGTTGCTTTTAGACATGTAGTGTGAATTGATAAACTCCTTGATTTTCACAATGGAGCCAAGTTGTAGTAGTAATGATAGGATATTTGTCATTTACATGGAATTAGTGATTCGATCCGATTCGAAAAAAATTATTCGAATCAGATGCGTATTCTAAATTATTCGGTTTTGCCAAGCCCTAGCTATAATATAACTTAAAAGATGGGAATGATATACTCCAAATTGTCAATTTTGAAGAAGTATTCAGAAATAAAATTTTTTTGTACTCGGACATATCTTCCCCATCACTCGAATATAAATTTTTATAATTAAAATTTCATATTACCCACGCTGGAAGCAGTGAGCAGCACTGATTATCCAGTATTCGTTGTAGATAGATCCGTCGCAGAAAGCCATGTAATTACCGTCAAGATGCACAATGTAAGGAAATTGTCCCGGTGATGCTATCTCACCTCCGACAATTTTGTCCGCGGCTGAAATATTGTTTTTCTTATTATTTATATATTCTAAAGAATCGATATATTCCCATATTTTATGACCATTGATTTGAAATGGTCTTCTGATAAGAAAATATATTTTCGTACAGTTGTCATTTTTATATAGCAACTCGTTTGAGCGGATTACCGGAAACCTTTACGAGAGGCTATCTATAGGCAAACAAGATTATTGCTGTAGGAAAGATGTTTACATTCCGGTTTCGCCTAGCAGAATTACACCGTTGTTTGAGGAGTGGGCATGAAATAATAAACCGGACTATAGCCTGACGGAATGGAATCGTTTTGCAACGACCAAGGTCGTTCCTTTCAAATGTATTTGCAAAACAGATTCTACCTTAACAATGAGAGGAAAGATTCACTAAAAGCTACCCAATCAGAAAAAATTTAAGTTCGGAATTTTTGTCTGTTAGTATTTTTCAGAATATTCCTAAAAATAAAGCGTAATTTTTGTTTAATCCAGCTACAATTTAATATTCATCATATACGATGTTCATATAAATCTTGAGTCACTGAAAGATAGCGCGGAAGAGACAAGGTGAATTTACGCCTCTTGTTTTAAAAGATAAAAAATTCACCTGTTTTGGCTAAATGAACAAAAAGTATATAATATGAATCTTCGTGTTCTCGGTTCATACGCAATCCATTTTGTGCGCTGTCGTGGATGAGCGAAACGATATCATGGCAAATAGTCTTTTACATATAGAACAAAATTTTTCTGCAAATAAGCGAAAAAGGTGCCTGTCGCATATATTGAGTTGCCGGCAATAGTCTCCCTCAGTTTTTCTTTCTTTAAGTGACATTTTTATTTTGCCAAACATTAGCTTTATATGCGCATACACTAGTGGGCTACCGTAGACAGTAGACATATCACGCTTTAACAAAATTGATTTATCTGTTATGCGATTTTGACACAATTTTATTTTGTGAACAATATTGAAATGTTCCATTAGAATTCGGTGGGAGCACGATCATGACCTACATTGAAATGAAGGGCCGGAAGGCTGATGGTTCATCGTTCCACCATCGAACCAGCCCTTCAGCAAGACAAGCAAAAAACACTGAGCACGGAATAACTTACCACAAACGCCTAGAAGGGCAGCGAGGATGAAAAGTTTCATGGCTACAGTTCTGTATTAGTCTTCTTCGAGCAATACAATACGACTGACTGATTTCAGAGAATGAGCTAATATATACACATATACTTATTCTATCTCGTATGGAATCACGCATGCTATAAGCCTGGTTTCGTAACCTCGATCGATACATTTTTTTTTATTAAAACGTGTGTTATTTACACTGTAACAAGAATGCAGTGACATATGCATTTTGCAAAAAAAATAATTCGAAACACACAACACCATATTGTTTAGTTCGATCCCCAGTTGGATCGCGTAGCTAAAATGCGGTCCATCTGTGGTTCATACCTGACAAAATTTAATATCTGACTCAAAAGTCTAAACGAAGATCCTAAAGTAATTCAACTAAAACTGTGGAGGCACAATTGACGTATACATATTCGTGTGATCATGCAGATGTGTTTACATTTCGACAATGACGTGAATTTGAGTGATATGAATTGCTATTTCAGGGATTATTTATCTAAAATTAGGAATATCGCATCTAATATTTGAAGAATTATTGATGGCTGCACGCGAGGCGCATCGTTTTTCCTTCCGATATTCAATAACATGGCAAGTTGCCGTATAATTTTTAAATGTGTTTGTATTATTAATATCAAGTATGAAAGAAGATAATAAAATGTCAATTTTTGTCATAATAGCTGATATTTGATATATTTTTCGTAACTAAAATCTAATTGCTGAAGTACAAATGAACCGATTTATCGGTATCGGCAAGTATTGACTATTTTTGCAGAAGCACGACCGATACTTAATGCATCCAATCTACAAAAATGGACTATTCTGATTATGAAGTGTTAGAGAAGATGGGCAAATGGTTGCAATAAATCACATTTTTCGTATGAGAACAAAATCAGTAGACTTTTATGGGTTCTATGCCAGATTCAATTGCACATAGCAGCCGATTATAAACTTCTGCCATACTTAGCCTTCTGAAATTGAACATGATTTTTAGGGCTGCAAAATATTTAAATTCCAAACCAATAATGAAATTTTTAACAGAATATGTTTGAAAACACAGCATTGACATCCAAGTGTTGACCTTTCCCGCAGAACTAACTACATTCGCTTTAATAATAATAATGAGTAATCACGTATTATTAGTTAGGGCGCCACGCCTATCCACCTTGCAATTTGGTATTATAGTATTCTTCTCGGCTTTTTTTTTATAGTCCGGCCGCCAAACCCACATTTTGGCCTCTTGGTTGCAATTTTGGGTCCTAGTCATGCGCTTAAATAATCCCAAAACGATTTTTCGTAAACTTTGAAGCGTTTTTAGATATTCCGGTTTGAAAATTACATGTGTACTATTGAAAAACAAGTAAATTTAAGAGCATTTTGTGGTATTTCAAAACTTTCTTTTCGAATTAAAATGTGTTTACAAGTGTAGCCGCTCCATCCAAAGCATTTATATTACGCATCTTTAGCATTGATATAATATATTTTGAATAATATTTTGCAATTTATACCTCACTTTGGCCGCAACACTGACGTCTAATTTCAGTGGTTATTTCCACAGTGCGGTCCTGTTAGATGTTTTGGTGCATTTTAAGGATAATTCGAATCACATCACAAATTCACTGTATTCATACTTTTGTCTATGTGCTTTTCAGACGAGTTCCGTATTTGGTGAGTGATACTGACAATATATTTCCGAATATGACGCCATAATTGGTCAATCGATAGCCCAATCGATAAAGCGTTGGGAATACTCGGATCATCCTACTGTAGGTTCGAATCCCGTGAGGAATGACTATATGCGATAGGTCTGCTGGACGCCACGGTGGTTCACATAAGCGCTGTATACGGCCTCCTTAACCAACCAGAAAAAAGTGAGTAAAATGTTCAGCCAAAACCACCTTTATCCGGAGTCGGAACAGTTGTCTGCACGAGAGGTAGGGTGCATCAAAAACACTTAAGTTCGTCAATTATTTTTCTATCTAGGCTCATTTTGTGCCGTTTCGTAATCTTTGAATTCTCACAAAATTTCGAGACAATAAATGAATGTGCAGAGGTCAACGCGAGTGTTTGAATTTGTCAAAAAATCGGAAATCTGACGATACCTATTTTACCATCTACATAAACGTAATTGTGTATGTTGTTCTAAGGATTGACAACATTGCTCCTTTTGGTGTATGACTATGTATTTTGTCATATACTAACCAAACATGATTTTAGTAGATTTCGCAAAAATATGATTTAATGATTGCTCTCACTATTCCTAACATCATAGTTATTTAAGTAAAAGTTATATATGTGCGGTAAGCATTTATTTGCATGTACGCGGTCAAAATTATATTTTGAAGTCTATTTTCTGATGAATTTTTAACTAGTTTCAAACATATCCCTCATATCAACTGTGGGAAAAAACCATGCCCAAATTCTTTTGTTGAGTATAAGTATCTAATGGATCGCGCTGCTGATGCGCGCGCGGTCCCTCTGCGGCCACAAAATAAATTTTCTAGTCCGTGTAGTTGAACTGAAATACTTTTATTGACATGTAATATTTAATGAGGTATATTACAGGGAAAATCTTCTTTGCGTATGCGAGGATGAGTAGTTGTTACTGGTAGTAACTCATCTTCGCTTTAAATATAAGAATGTATGAGTTTTGATTCAATATTTGTAAAAATGTTGTATATTTTATGGCTACTTAACACAAAGAATTTCACTGAAATTTTTTGAAAGATTTTAACTTTATGAACGTAGTTTGGGCATATTTGAAGGATTCGTGATGAGTATGGGTATCGGGAAAAAAGTGTTATCGGTACATCCATAATGAACAGCCGTTGTTATCCGGAATAATAGTGTCCGCATGTACAGGGTTTCAATATGTTGAAATACTGCCATCAGTAACCTACTCCTGGGAATATTTGGGTAAAAATGCCATTCCCATGCAACGTTTGTCCTTTTTCGTTTGGAATCGTTTGCCAAAAATAATTGCATCAGAAAATACAATTCAGCCAAAATAAATCGAGCTGACGATGATAAGCTGATGTTCAAATTGATAAAACATTTAACTTTATCACTACAGACAAACAAACAACTATTGTCCATTTATTTGAAATCCCTCCCTCGCTCCGACTTTCGGAATATTCAGTTACCAGAAACTAATGATAAATTCGCTTCGCTTTTGTCAAAGTGTTTAATGCGTCATCGATGGATCGTGCTCACTAGCGTGACTTCGTCATGCTTGACAACATAAGTTTATCTGGGACGGCCAATTTTTGCAAATAAAAATAATTCGAAACATACAACACCATATTGCTTAGTTCGATCCACGGATGGATCGCGTAACTAAAATGCGGTCCATCTGTGGTTCATACCTGACAAAATTTAATATCTGACTCAAAAGTCTAAACGAAGATCCTAAAGTAATTCAACTAAAACTGTGGAGGCACAATTGACGTATAAATATTCGTGTGATCAAGCAGATGTGTTTACATTTCGACAATGACGTGAATTTGAGTGATATGGATTGCTATTTCAGGGATTATTTATCTAAAATTAGGAATATCGCATCTAATATTTGAAGAATTATTGATGGCTGCACGCGAGGCGCATCGTTTTTCCTTCCGATATTCAATAACATGGCAAGTTGCCGTATATATTTTAAATGTTTTTGTATTATTAATATCAAGTATGAAAGAAGATAATAAAATGTCAATCTTTGTCATAATAGCTGATATTTGATATATTTTTCGTAACTAAAATGTAATTGCTGAAGTACAAATGAACCGATTTATTGGTATCGGCAAGTATTGACTATTTTTGCAGAAGCACGGCCGATACTTAATGCATCCAATCTACAAAAATGAACTATTCTGATTATGAAGTGTTAGAGAAGATGGGCAAATGGTTGCAATAAATCACATTTTTCGTATGAGAACAAAATCAGTAGACTTTTATGGGTTCTATGCCAGATTCAATTGCACATAGCAGCCGATTATAAACTTCTGCCATACTTAGCCTTCTGAAATTGAACATGATTTTTAGGGCTGCAAAATATTTAAATTCCAAACCAATAATGAAATTTTTAACAGAATATATTTGAAAACACAGCATTGACATCCAAGTGTTGACCTTTCCCGCAGAACTAACTACGTTCGCTTTAATAATAATAATGAGTAATCACGTATTATTAGTTAGGGCGCCACGCCTATCCACCTTGCAATTTGGTATTATAGTATTCTTCTCGGCTTTTTTTTTATATAGTCCGGCCGCCAAACCCACATTTTGGCCTCTTGGTTGCAATTTTGGGTCCTAGTCATGCGCTTAAATAATCCCAAAACGATTTTTCGTAAACTTTGAAGCGTTTTTAGATATTCCGGTTTGAAAATTACATGTGTACTATTGAAAAACAAGTAAATTTAAGATCATTTTGTGGTATTTCAAAACTTTCTTTTCGAATTAAAATGTGTTTAAAAGTGTAGCCGCTCCATCCAGAGCATATATATTGGGCATCTTTACCATTGATATAATATATTTTCAATAATATTTTGCAATTTATACCTCACTTTGGCCGCAACACTGACGTCTAATTTCAGTGGTTATTTCCACAGTGCGGTCCTGTTGATGTTTTGGTGCATTTTAAGGATAATTCGAATCACATCACAAATTCACTGTATTCATACTTTTGTCTATGGGCTTTTCAGACGAGTTCCGTATTTGGTGAGTGATACTGACAATATATTTCCGAATATGACGCCATAATTGGTCAGTCGATAGCCCAATCGATAAAACGGTGGGAATACTCGGATCATCCTACTGTAGGTTCGAATCCCGTGAGGAATGACTATATGCGATAGATCTGCGTGACGCCACGGTGGTTCACATAAGCGCTGCATACGGCCTCCTTAACCAACCAGAAAAAAGTGAGTAAAATGTTCAGCCAAAACCACCTTTATCCGGAGTCGGAACAGTTGTCTGCACGAGAGGTAGGGTGCATCAAAAACACTTAAGTTCATCAATTATTTTTCTATCTAGGCTCATTTTGTGCCGTTTCGTAATCTTTGAATTCTCGCAAAATTTCAAGACAATAAATGAATGTGCAGAGGTCAACCCGAGTGTTTGAATTTGTCAAAAAATCGAAAATCTGACAATACCTATTTTACCATCTACATAAACGTAATTGAGTATGTTGTTCTAAGGATTGACAACATTGCTCTTTTTGGTGTATGACTATGTATTTTGTCATATACTAACCAAACATGATTTTAGTAGATTTCGCAAAAATATGATTTAATGATTGCTCTCACTATTCCTAACATCATAGTTATTTAAGTAAAAGTTATATATGTGCGGTAAGCATTTATTTGCATGTACGCGGTCAAAATTATATTTTGAAGTCTATTTTCTGATGAATTTTTAACAAGTTTCAAACATATCCCTCATATCAACTGTGGGAAAAAACCATGCCCAAATTCTTTTGTTGAATATAAGTATCTAATGGATCGCGCTGCTGATGCGCGCGCGGTCCCTCTGCGGCCACAAAATAAATTTTCTAGTCCGTGTAGTTGAACTGAAATACTTTTATTGACATGTAATATTTAATGAGGTATATTACAGGGAAAATCTTCTTTGCGTATGCGAGGATGAGTAGTTGTTACTGGTAGTAACTCATCTTCGCTTTAAATATAAGAATGTATGAAAAATACATTCTGAGTTTTGGCCTTTCTGCGTTTTGATTCAATATTTGTAAAAATGTTGTATATTCTATGTCTACTTAACAAAAAGAATTTCACTGAACTTTTTTGATAGTTTTTAACTTTATGAACGTAGTTTGGGCATATTTGAAGGATTCGTGATGAGTATGGGTATCGGGAAAAAAGTGTTATCGGTACATCCATAATGAACAGCCGTTGTTATCCGGAATAATACTGTCCGCATGTACAGGGTTTCAATATATTGAAATACTGCCATCAGTAACCTACTCCTGGGAATATTTGGGTAAAAATGCCATTCCCATGCAACGTTTGTCTTTTGTCGTTTGGAATCGTTTACCAAAAATAATTGCATCAGAAAATACAATTCAGCCAAAATAAATCGAGCTGACGATGATAAGCTGGTGTTCAAATTGATAAAACATTTAACTTTAGCACTACAGACATACAAACAACTATTGTCCATTTATTTGAAATCCCTCTCTGGCTTATAAAACTCCATCGCCACAGTACTGGTAGATCATGATTTTGTATTACAAAAACGTATTACGACATTCTGAAATTAGTTAACGGTCAATCGCCTCATCGAACTGTCTCCATAAAATGATCACCATTCACCCTTGAAATTATTGGTGCGAACTAAAAGATATTTACATAAAAAGTTTGTTGCAAAATAATTGTACGCTATATTTGTGATGTATAGCTAAGGTCATTTTTTTTTTCAATGATCTAATCTTATTTCGCACATCACACAAAAACAGCTGTAAAGAAGAATCTACAAGTCGTAAACCAAAAATATTTAGACGATATTTAAAATCGGAAATGTAGAACAATAAATTCCACGAGGCGATTATTATAATGCACAATAATAGCATTTACTATATTGTGTTCGTTCCGCAACAATATCAGGATTTGTGTGAATATTTCACGATTAAACTCTTTAATATATCATCATTTTGCTGCATATTGCATACATTTGTAGTCAAAAAAGTGCTTCAATCAAAACTACACTGAGGTATTTTTAATACGCATGTTAATTTCTGGCCTATTTTGCTGCTGAAGGTATATTTTTAAAATGATCACAAATGCAAGACGAATTCTATCTCAATTCCAGATTAAAACGGAGACAGACGTTGTTTTTGAAATTATTATGATAAGCAGCGTCACGTCACGTTATAGGGGACGATCGTGTCACTCACCAACTGAACAAAATATTTTTTTCAAATTACGTAAATTTTGAAAATGTTTTTTAAAATAAATTTTCGAGAGGGGGTCTTATTCCTGCAGGATTCTTTAACGATATTATAATTTTCGAAAATTTGCTCTATGCAAAGTTGGAAGCAGCGCCAACTTTAGAAACCGACTAACGGTCAGACGGAGAACTACTGTAAAATGTAGTACCAGCAATTAGACTGAAGGTGATTTCTAAACTGGCTGAATGATTATAATAGAGTGTAGTGAGTGGTATCTGCCCTTGGGATAAAACTTAAATAGTTCATATACAGCTTGAAATATTTATTTTCTGTGTTCAATGAAAATGTTTTATTTGCGATCGCAAGTCACGTCGTCGATTCCTAATAATAGTTGATTTACTTTTCTTCATATTAGTGTTAAAACATGATGTTAATATTCATCATTCCAACAAATAACAGAAAGGGTTAATGTTTATATTTTTTATGTTCAGGACGGAAATGTTTATTTTTCTTTTTAAATTTCACGTTAAGTAACATGAAAAATAGCGATAAAAAATGTTCTCGATTTACAGCGTGAAATCCCCTTTACACAAGTATGCTTTAATGAAAATTGGTTTGTGGAGATCGCGAAACCCTATTTCTTACACAACTCAACAGTCCAACTTTCAAAATGCATAGAATATTATATATTTATTTTTAGACATTACTTTATGTTCATAGTTTTCAGAAATTTTAATATTTTACATCTTTTATCTTCCAGCATAACTTCAACTGATTTCTCGTATAAGCAATTTATGTTTTGAATAGAGGTACTGAAATCATGGTCACGGCTGGCTAATCTTGTTGCGGTAATTAAATTGCGTTGGCTGGTTTTTGAACAGGATTCACGGACAGAACGTGCTTGGAGTTTAAGGGTTTTCGCGCAAATGGACTGACGGGAAAGTAAGACGAGAATAGCATCTTTCGTTTGGGGTTATGAATTAGAAGCAAATTTTATTTGTCAGGTCAGGGGTTATGAATAAGTGGCCGATTTTATGTGACAGGATTTTACATAAAATTGAGTACCTTTATGTTTTTACTCGTAACTGCAGAAAATTATTTAAATACATTTTCTTCAGATTTTGTGTGCCTTGTTCTTAAATATTTTTCAGCTTTTTGTTGCATCCATCAACGTGAAAATAGTTTGAGCTTGTTTTGGATTTAAAAATCTAGTCTTAACCCATGACCAATTTCCGACAAAAGTTTAGTTTCACTTAATTGCAAAGCGCCACTACAAGATCTAGTACCAGCAACTGCAAAGTAAGCGAGAAACATACCAAACGGATCTGAACCGCTAGGCTAAAGTGCAGTGAGTAGTATCCGTCCTGGGCGATGGTAAAATCATCCGCCACTCTTTTGTTTTCTTTTAGTCGTTTTTGAGGCGCGCCCTGAGACAATTCTAATACCCGTATACTCACCTATTTATCTTGCAAGAAAAGATATTCAATTCATTGAGCTAAATCAAATTGATGGACTCAATCAAAATTCGACGCTAAAATATGGAATAAATTTGTACATAAGATCCGAAACAAAAAACATATTCGTGTCTGTGGTCTGAAGACATCACATGAAAGTATTTTTGAGAACAAAATATTTAGTGAATACGTTGCGTATTACATTGCGTTGCGTATTACATACGTATTACATTGCCCAAGGCAAGTTTGAAAACATAGACAAGTTAAAAAGCATAATCACATATCCGATCCACTAAATTTATTGGATTCAAGTTGAAATTTTCCACTGAATTTATTTAGGTAACAATTACTTACTCCCTGCTCAAGGTTTTTCAAATAAACCTCAATGTATTTATTCATTTACCTATCAGACAGGATGCAAACTAATCTCAAACCCAATCCTTCAATGAAAGCCAACATTTTCTCAACTTCTACATACTGGTAAGCATTTCTGGCTTTGAATAATAACTTAATACACTCTGTCTTGTATAGTTCTGGTTTCAGCACCCCGAGAGAAAACGGCATAATCGGCATTGTCGTTTTTCTTCATGCATTTCACTTCATTTACCCATTCAGCATTTTCCAAATGTTAGCGAAAACTAAGTTCTAAATGCTGAAGGATTCTCAAGATTTAAAATCTTCTTTAAAAATGCCAGAAACATGCCATTCTCAACACCGTCTTTGATTATCATGAACCTATATTTTGTGCCTTGTCGGAAGTTTCATGTGGACAAATATGACAAAATATTTTTAAAAATATATTTCTATTGTATTATTGGAGCATTGTGCACATAAGATTCTATCATGCCAAAGCAGATTAAATTATCTTCACGGAAATGTTTAAATAAATTTACAGCTAATCGAGCCCTAACTAACAATATCATATAAAAAATCCTGCAATTTATCTGCATTGGGACTAAGCAAATCGGTTTAGCTGGATAGCTAAAATAAGGGTTCCTAAAAATGAGATAATTGTGGATTTTATTGAAGCTCGTAAAAGTGCGGGTGTACTTTTGAGTTGATAAAATACCATGAAGCATCTCTTTTATCCCTAATATATTATATTATGCAGGTGGTTGAATGATTTATTCAAGAAAGGAAACGAAAGAACACTAAATGAGGATGATATGTTCGAACTTTGTCCAGAAGACAAATCAGCAGAAGTTTGCAATCAGTTGGAACAGTGAGTTTTGTAAAATTGAAAAATAATCACTGTCATGGTTGATTTAAAATTGGAAGTAGGTATAAAATGAATGTTTGAAATTTTAGTTGAAGTGATATTGATTATTTGATAATTTTATTTGAAGTATGTTCGAGGACGTGGAATAACTGCAAATATTATTTTTTGATCATTGTCTAATCTATAAAATTGTGATTACCGTCAAATATTCACACGTAAGTAACGTTTCGCTTTGATTTTTGCATTGTTAAATTAGTAGATTATGAATAACTGAAAAGCAAAATCAATTCCAAAAGCTTTTAAATAAGTTGAACTGTAAATAAAAGGAATAAAATTTAAAACTTTGACGTCGAACTTGTCCACAGGGTGAAGTGATGGTGAGAATGAAATTCATGATCTAACCGAGAACTATGTTGACGTACGTTTTCGGCGATGGATGATGGAATTATCTTCCTAAGATTATTGCAAGATGCTTTGATTTGAGTTCAAACTAGAAAGTTTGTTTTGTGAGGCTCGCTGATAGGACCATAGATGTGGCACATTTTCTCAAAAAAAAAAATCTTTTGTTAAGATTTGTTTCTGTACCGCTGAAGACTTAAAATGATTATCTTTATATACTCATTATTGGTATCGGATTTCTTGCTGAAAATTTGTCATTCTTATCGTTATCCCAGAAGTTACAATCAAAGTATTTCTAATAATTTAAAGTGTTTTGCTTTTATTAGAAATTGGACGGATGAAGTAAAAAAGCGAGTGCGCATACGCAACCTCGTTTTCACTCAGCTTTGGCCAAAACTTTCAAGAAACGTTTGATAATTTTGGGAATAATCCATGCTTTGATGGTAAGCATATCGGCGTTCATTAATGTCATTTAATCTTTATTGTCTTTATTGTTACAAAAAAGCAGGTAAATTAATTACGGGGAACTGATGAATTACATGTATTTGTGAGATTAAATAGTTATTCCCTGAAACTAAATTTAGTGGCAAGAAGATCCATAGGCCAGTTGTCGGGATAACACTTTTAGCAGAATTTTTACATTGAGGATTTCCAACTGTGTAATGATGTGAGTCAATAGTCTATTGAAAAGGTCGATTATTCTTTCTGGAGAGGAAGTGGAAAGAGGGAGAAAGCTCCTCTAACAAAGTTCAATGAGTGTATGCAATATTTGTAATAGTTGATGAAGTTGATTTTTTTTAACAATAATATCCAAATCAATAGTTTTATTTTGTCCAACATGCACCTAGTAGTGATATTCGTTTTACAGGATGGCTTACGAACAGGATTACCTCTGCTTATAGCTGGGCTTGTGAGATATTTTGAGAATCAAGAGAATGTTGAAATCTGGCAAGCGTATGCCTACGCTGGTGCAATAAGCTTCATATCAATACTAGTTGCATTCGTATATACCATTCGTTATACTACAAATTTCAACAAGTCGGTTGGCACATGAGAACAGCTACTTGTGGAATCATATACAAAAAAGTGAGAATTCTTGTTCTACAATTAGTCAGGTATTTTCAATATTATTTGAGGTATGTATATTTTTTTAAAATGTATTTATACAAATTGACGAGTAACTCGACCAAATTATGTATACACAGTTACTGCAACAACGATAATTTTTTACAAAATGCCCTCATTTCCATACTATGTACAGGTAAAATTCATTTTCTCTGTCCGCTTAATTTTATTGAGTTTCTAATCTCACACGTGTCATTTCACTTAATAGTCAAATCATAGTCTAATCTAATAGTCTAATAGTCAAATCATTCCGTCCGCACATAGATTCTTCGATTAAGTCAGTATGCATTGAATACCACAACAACTGGTCAAATAGTTAATTTTACTTCAAATGACGTCAGGGTGTTTCATTACGTAAGTATACTTCTACATTAATATTTAACTGTTTTGCTTAACGAAATTTTTGAATGGATTTAATACGACGAGGAAATGTTTAGAAGCTTACATTCCTCATTTATTTTCTGACAATTTAGTAAAAAGAGCTGAAGCCTTTGTTTTATTTGCCAATACGTGTTAGCTAAATTTATTTAAATTCAGATACTTAGTTAAGCATAGCGACAATTGGGCATATTACATTTTCTCCCGGCAGCGCAATTCCTCTGTGCTCCACACTTGGCAAAATGTCATATTAATTGATTGTTCTGCTATAACAAATTTCGTCAAACAAGAGCCACAGATAGACTGATAGACCATTTCTCACAGAACATAATGCGGCCGAAAATTCGAGAACACCGTGCAACGGAGGTTCGACATTACAAATAATATGCATATATTTAATTTTCAATAATATATTTATATACTAGGAGATACGAAAATGTAATATAGTGTCTTCCTATTATATTATTTCAGCTTCCACAAGTTATTCATTATATTTGGATTGCACCGGTACAATGTATTGTGATCGGAATAATTCTTTGGCAAAAAGTTGGTGCTGCTGTATTAACAGGAATAGCTTTGCTCATTTTGTTAGGTTGTATTCAAGCAATAAATGGCCAGGCACATGGCAAATTAAGGTAGGCGTTTTTCCTGCAACTCTTCTGGACCTTCTTCAAGATTTGTTCCGACACCACCTAATGTATGCTCCTTTATTATTATTTTTTAGAACAGCAATTGCTCATATCACGGATGACAGGGTCAGGCAAGTTAGTGAAATAATAACCGGAATGAGAGTTATTAAAATGTATGCTTGGGAAGAACAATTTGCTAAGTTTGTATCTGAAGTACGCAGGTAAGTGATTTCAGCTATTCCATACACTGTAACAAAAGTTCAGTTAATTTACTGCAAATTTGCAGCAATCGTATATTTTCAAAATGCAAATAGCTTTGTTAATGAGAATTATGTCACGTATGGACTGTTGAATGACCTCGTCTCCGATGGCGAGTTCCATCATCATCCTCTACTTGGCTGAAAAGTTGATTTAATAGTTTTATTCCAATATCACATAGTAATATTCCAGTCTGAGAACAGAGATTTTACTGCATTTTGTTGCACTGTATGTGCGGTAATTGCGCCCTTCGTATACAGTAATTGTACATTCCCGAAATTTAAACAGCCTTGCCACGGCGTCACGCTCTAACAGCAGCCTGTAATTGGTTGAAAGCGTACTATCTGAAGTTTTCTCTCTTATTTACCAAACAAAATTACTGAAAAATAACGACGATTTTACAGAATTTATTACTCAAGCCCCTGGGGTTAAGGTAAACCGCTCGTTTAAAATGCGGACATTAATAATGCATTTTGTTAATGTAACAAATTTTTATACCGAAATACCGTCAACATCTTACTACCGTCAACTTATTTCCTGTCAATTAAGAAATTGTAAATGGCCAGCATGCCGCCAGACAGTGGAAATTAGTTCATTGTTAATAGATTAACGCTTCAGCAAGACCAAATCCAATTTGAGTATGGATAACTGATGGATCGTGTGGAAAAGACGCGGTTCATCTGTGATTCAGACTGCGCAAAATTATATTTCCAATTGGGATAAAAAAATACTTTTGTGTTTTGTGTCGAAATAGTGAATGCATTATTGAATTTTCCTACTACATCCTATGTTTCAGTCTCAATTAAATATTTAGGATGATTTTCGCAAACTTTTAATTCTTAATCGAATATCGAATCAAATCTTTTCAAATTCAAACTTTCTGAGTCTGATTATTATTTTAATTGAACTTCAAATATTTCTAACAGTTTGCTTATATTTTAACAAAATAAATAAAATTTGTCAAAAATGTGATTGCGAAACTCTACTAAAAATGTGTGCGTCGACTGAAAAGGGAGTATCAATTTCAGTTCAATTTATTAAAACTATCATTAAAATATTTTTATTTATCAGAAAAGAAGTAAAAAAGGTGCTTATGTCCTCAGGTCTGCATGCTTTCAACACCTGTATATCATTATCTCAGGATAAACTATTACTATTGGGAATTATATTAACATATGTTGCCTTGGGCGGTGTAATAACAGCATCAAAAGTAAGTTTTATAGAACATTAAGATTATTTTTCCTTTTCTTATTGGAATGTACTTTAAGTAAGGCCGGAAGTAGCACATGTAGAGGAGACAGGGTAACGACAAAAACCCATCGAAATGTAAAACCAGCAGCCGCGCTTAACGTGCAAAAGGTTTAAAGTTAAACCGTTTTACTATATTAGCATGAAGTTCAAACACCTACTAGTCTGATCAGTCGAATTTGACTATTGGAATTTGATACTTTTAAACTGATGAAATTAGAGTAACTTCGAAATAATCAAGTTTAAAAATTAAAGATAATTGGAATTTCTGTTTCTCCATCAAGCTGAATATTTACCCATTGTGTAGTGAATACAATTATCCCAGATAAAAAATTTTATTTTGTCAAGCATGCGCCAAATATGAACTGCGTCTCGTCGACGCGATCCATCAGTGTCTCATACAAACGAAAGAGGTTTTGGCAAGGTTCAAGGATTGGGTTGAAATCACAGATCAAAAACATTTACATCATTCAGATCATAAAGATCTAATCAAGAACTCAGAATCGAAATTAAATATATTTGGTAATTTTAGCCGAGATTTTTTGAAGTTTATTCATTCTATTCATACAAGGATAACATTGAATTTTCATCGAATAAATATACCATTTTCATGTCTTGATTCAACAATTATGCCTAGCAAAAATCTAATACATAAAATTTTCTTTTAGTTTAAAGTGGTAAAATACTTTATTAAATGCCTATATTAAAGAAACAAAAATAGGATTACATAGTTTTCAACAATAATAATTCACAATTTAATTTATTACAGGTTTTCGGAATCATCGGTATACTACGTTTCCAAGGACATGTTGCATATATGTTTGGAATGAGCATCCAAATTCTCTTTGAAGCGAAAGCTTCAATTAAAAGAATACAGGTATTATGGTACAATTTTGAAGTTTTTGATAGCGTATTCCGACAAGTTCATAAAACTTGACGTAATTAATTCAATTATAGTATGTTTATATCCAAAATATTTGACCGAGAACAGCACGATTTTGTTTCTCAGACATTCCCTCCAAGAAAAACCAAAAACGGCACCTACAAGGTTGACGACCTTGTTCGTATTGCCATTTGTACTTGTCAACAATATTATTACTTGGGCAAATCTATCCCAACGAAATATTAGCGGGACTTCCCGTAAAGTTCAAGTGGACGATAGGGAGCAATTTAAAACGACCATGCCGCCTGGGTGGCCGATTCGACATTTAGCCTATTCATCACCAAGCGCTGAAATATCCATCTCTCTTTTCGATTGTTTGATACACATAACAGACGTTAAAGAGGCTTGCGTGGCTGTAGGGCTTGGTATTCGGTGATTCAAATCGATTCGAAGCAAAAACTATTCTATTTAATCGTGGATCGTCAATAGGAAAAAAAACTTGCTAAACGATATAGAAGTTCGAATTTTAACGACAAAATGCAATCGAATTCGGTCAAGTTTGACCAAAATCGGTTATATTTTGTCATGAAAATTGTTGTCTTTAAACCTGGAGTGTGAATTGAAATTACATTAAAAACCATCTTTTCTTTTATTTTCACAAAGGAGACAGGTTGTAATACTAAAAAACGGGATATTTGTTATTTGCATAGGATTCTCAATAATTCGGTTTTGCCCAGCCCCACGTGGCTTTCGCGTTCAACTTCCCCGAAGGCTCATAGGCTGATGATAGCGAATACGTTAACATCCCAACTTCTCAAAACTCCTATCTTTCTGCCAGACGTTTCTTCTCATGGACGAAATTCAACCCATATCAGGAAAGCACAATGATTTGGATAAATATGAAAATCCTGCAATTGAGTTCGATAATTTTACTGGAAGTTGGGACAAATGCAATGAAATGTACCATGATATTTGCTACACAAATCTGAATGTATTAAATACTACGTTATCAAATTTCAATCTCTGCATTGAACCAGGAAAATTATTAGCGGTCATTGGTCAAGTTGGTTCTGGAAAGGTGAATATGCATATATACATGAAGATGTTTACAAATATACTTATAGATCCAAATTGAATATAAAATTTTAAATATTATCTATACACTAGATAGTAACAATAGCAAAAGGAATTCACAAAGAAACTATATGATGGTAAATTTTCGTTATTGTGCGAACACCTATGCAAAAACTTGAAAAAAAATCAGACGTCGGTAGAGCTAGACAACTCCAACAGTCACTGAAAAAATTTACCTCTAAAACATGACCTGTCAAGTCTGCTTGTTTAAAATTACAAAATTCAACAGTCTTCTGTATTTTACGCCAAGATATTATTAAACTCATTTTATTAGTTTACAATTTTGCAATACCCGAATAGTCACAATCATATATACCTTGTACTAGCGGGTTTTCATCTTTTTGGGGATAATCGAACCCCACAGGTTATACATGCGGCTGTTTTCCGTTTAAGATCAAGTTGCTTTTAATTCCCTATAGACCTATGTATGTATTAAGTAATTTAAAATCTATGGTAACAAACAACGCTCCATAAAGTGACAAAGGCTAGTCTATTGCGTGTTTCAAATTTCTGTCGTGTAAGACTCGACAATGTTAAAGTAAATTGCCCGGAATCCAACCTTTGGCTTTCCGCTCTTCGCTTTTCCTCGACTACAGGTCTGAAAGAGCATTTTCTCTTTGTTAACAATTTAAATTTATCACCTTGTATAGTCTTCATTTCTGAGTGCAATAGCAGGAGAGTTACCTGGAATAGATGGAAAAATGATGATCAGAGGAAAATCTGTTCATGTCACTCAGATACCTTGGATTTTCTCTGGTACAATCCGTGAAAATATATTGTTCGGAGAATTATACGAACATGCTTGGTACAACACTGTAATAAGCGCATGTTGCTTAAAGAAAGTAAGTTTTCAACAAATTATTTTAATTCTTCTCCGTTTCTTGTTGCAAAATGAATTTAGCGATAGACTGCGAACAATCTGAAACGCAATAGATTTTCCTTGACCCATATCGTTTTCCTTAAGGGTGTTTTTGATATCTGCGTAAGATGTTTTATTGCTGCTGAGCATCACGAAATACGGTGTTGGAATTGATTAACAAGGAATGTCCATAAATTGGTAGAATATGTCATGTAGTGGCGTATTTAATGTCTTGAGAAGGTGGTGAAATGTAAAATTATGAGATCGGAATGAGCACGACAATCAAAAAATCCTCCATAGAATTCTGTTTTTATGGCACATCGCGATAACATAGCTCCAAAATTGCGATAAATGCAAGAAACACTTTGAAAAATTTCATTATGCGATTTTCTTGGTATAAGGGATGAGACATTGCATGACAAACGTTCCCACCTAAATACGATAGTGACGATGTCGGAAACAGTTACCGGATCTCTGAGGTCGGTAGTTATTCATAGCAATACCGATGAGGGAAGATCCAGTGGAGACATATCTCCAGCTAGGCTCAAGTCACAAGCTATACAAATCTCTAAAGAATTTGAAAAATGCCTTTTTGTGAGTTAACAATAAAAATTGAAATACACACATCAGGATTTGTCGCTATTGTCGAATGGTGATTTAACTCTTGTTGGAGAACGTGGAGTTATATTGAGTGGAGGACAGAAATCTAGAGTTAATCTTGCACGTGCAGCTTATAGGAAGGATGTTGATATTTTCTTGTTGGATGATCCATTGAGTGCAGTTGATCCAGCTGTAGCAAAACATATATTTGATAACTGTATAATGGGGTTAATGAACAAAAAGGTTATATGAACTTATATTTATCTTTGAAGATATCTTTGAACTTATTATAGTCGATGAACATAAATCATCAAACTCATCAAATAAGTGCATAACGAATGAGTGTTGCTGGAGATCAGACGCCTTGATTCGTTTTGAACTAACACTATACGTGTGTCCATCAAGCACTTGTCGGTCTAGTGAATCGTGGTGTCAATTAGCAAACTTCATCTATGACTAGATAAAACAGCGTCAATTGCTGTTATCGGATGATGAGCAAGTTAAGTTATTTCGTGAAAAAAAATAGGAAGAATTTTGGGTATGTATTTATTTGGAAGCCACTGAATAAAACAAACTCATGAGCAGTATTGAAAATTACATTTTTTGCTCTAGCTTCGGATTCTGGTGACCCATCAATTGCAGTTTTTGAGGAATGTTGATGAAATCGTAGTTTTATCAGAGGTATGAATAGTTTTACTTGCATCCATAATAAATTCTGCAGTTTCATTTGGTTCATTAAAATAACTGAGAAAATACACTTATATAACCTATGCTTTGCCAAGTGGGATTCAAACAATTTGAGGACAGTGAGTAACGTCATTTTTGATCTATCCTCAGATTTTTTAATAATATTTTATTATCGTACCTGTGGATATTCGTATCATTGTGTACATAGGGAACGAAATTTAAATTTTTATATTTTTAGCAATTAAATTAAAGAAACGTTTTTTTTCCTAATTCTTGCTTCAAAGATTACGATGAAAGAAATAATCTCCCGTTTTTCACTCACATACCTAGGTAGGACCATAACCTCTATTGTAACATTTTCAACTATCAGGGCAAAATTTCAGAACGAGGAACTTACGATTATCTCAATTCTAAAGGAATTGACTTTGCAACATTGTTAAAACTGAAGGACAATCCGGTTGATTATACGAATTTAGGAAACAAACAAGGTGGGGTCGCTTTTCCATGGCAAGCTAAATTCCATTGCGCAGCGGTTAATTATTTTATTAGAACTTTGGGAGTTCTGTTAAGAAGACTTTATACCGATAAATTTTAACTGCGACATGCTATATAACCTTTACCTGTATATAACGCGAAGTCTGTTATTCTAAATTTCTTTTTCCCTTTTCTGTTCACATTTACTTCAAATTTGAGAAAATTCTTAATTTAGGTTTCGGGACAAGACTCTTTAACATTTTGTTTTAAGTTTCATGTATATTATTTCAGTATTGAACGATCAAACTCCAGTTACAAGAAAAAGTCAATTAAACATTGATCGTAGACTCACACTGGGTCCTTCCACATTACAAAGTTCTACTTCAGTTGGAAGTTCTCCAGCGTCTCAGCGGAGATCATCTCTGATGTATTCATTCAAACCTGGTTTTGACGATGAGAATGCATGTTCAAGAAGTCATCCAAAACCAACGTCCACAAATATTCTTGAAGAGGTCGGTAAAATCAAAAATATGTAACTGAATTACTGCACAGTAATATAACAAACAACATATGTTACAATATAGAGGGCATGTTTAGATTTGTTCTTGCACTAGATATTTGTTGAAAATGACGTGAAATATTAGTAGAGAAAACCAGACGCTATGCTGTGCTTGTGGGAGGCTCTTTTGTTGCATTTAAATCTTATAATTTATTCACAATTTTTATCTGAAATTCGATTGCATCAAACTTTAGCAACACGTGAAGTATCGCGACATCGAACAAGAAGAACAACGTGAGCAAGGGAGTATTGGATCAAAAGTTTATCTCGAATATTTTCGATCTGGAGGAAATGCTTTTCTACTGTTGATATTTATTACTGTTGTATTAGTTGGACATGTTGTTTTTATCATGACTGACTGGTGGTTGTCATATTGGTGAGTGACAATAATGGCAATATATTATAAGGGTCTAATAGGCAGTGATGAAAGATTAAGCGTGCATTCACTAATATTGATTATTAATATTCGTTATCAATCAATCCACTGTTATGGGCCTGTTGATTTTAATATTGGGGATGAATTGCAAAGGAAAAATTCGACCCGATTCGCGCCAAATATCTGAAACAGATTGCAATCTCAAATTAATCGGTTTTGCCTGGCATCAGGTAAAGCTCTATATTAAACAAATTAAAAAAAAAATACTATTTAAAATTTTCAGAAAGGGTAGGTGCAAGACACGAAGAAAACTAGCCTTCTCCTAATTGCGATAAAGCAATATGTAATGTAAGTATCTCCAAAGCAACAATATTTCAAGCAAAATTAAGAGCGCAGTAATAGAGTAGAGTGCTGTGAATAGTGTTTGCTAAATAATGCAGCATACCAGATTTATGTATCCTCTTTTTCACTGTTTTTTGCTTTAACCCATATAAACATGTTGAATATTTTTTTGTTAAGGATCTCCAAATATGATACGTACAATAACTTCTGGAAAACAATCAATCCAACAACTTCTATCGCTAATTCGTCCCTAGCACCTACTTCTATTGTGGCTTTACCAAACATGGCTACAAATAATTATGGATTAGATGATTTTGACACGGAATTTTACAGGAATATTTATGCAGGTGGAGATATGTTTGTATATTGTTTTGTATAATGTTTTACTCTTTTGTTTATATTTGTTAATTTTTGAGAAATATCATTGGCAACTCTTCTTTTAAAACAATGCATCAGCATGTGCTTTCGGGAAATATATCGAGAGCTAATTGAATATATTAACGTTAAGACATAATTAGTAACTTGCTGTTTCTGGACACAAGCTTTGATAAGCAAATCAAAAAAGAAATTATTAAAACCTACGATTATATGTGGCTTCACTACACAAATCAAAGAATTTATTTTAAAATTATTCTTCGTACACAAAAAAGTGGGTAAACCAAAAAAATTTATGTAGTAAAGTATTTTTGTTTTAAGGGAGAAGGTTCAATTTCCAAAGTTCGTAAGTGTAAGGAACGCAAATCAACAATTCAATCATATTTAGCGAAATTTTTTAACAAAAATGTCTGAAGATGAATCCAAGTCATTTATTTCAGGTTTTGTTGTGGGAATGTTGTTGATTTTGTTGTTACAAATAAACATGCATTTCTATATTTGCATAAAATCTGGATTTAACATGCACAAGAAAATGCTTCAATCTATGTTAAAAGCTCCAGTAAGATTCTTTGATGTCAATCCTGCAGGTAAGTTTCCATGTGTTTTATTCTATAAATCAGACCAAAAGACCGCTTCACAGTTTGAACAATTTTGTTTCAACATCTTCTGGGAAGAGTAAGTCACAGATATACCACGCCGCCGAGGGCGGTCAATCTGTAGATCATGCCTGACAAAATAAAAAAAAAATCCGGTTAAGTCATGCCTACCTACATTATTCAATCCGATGTTATCTTTTGTCTTACTATTTTCAGGAAGAATATTGAATCGATTCTCAAAAGATATGGGACTTATAGATGAAAGATTGCCTATTGTTCTACATGACTTTATGTTCGTAAGTTTTTCTAATTTTGATCAGTTTTATTGATTTATAATTAAATATGCGGAAAACATTAAAAATGTATTAAGAAATATCATTGATTCTCCAGGCAATGAGTTTCACGCGGTAAGATCTGACCACATAACCATTCAAAATATCTGATAAGCGATTTCTCGGGTGATTTTTGGCGACAGCGATGGTCGTACGTGCTTGGTCTGCTAAAATATTTCTTGTGGTACAAGGCGTGCAACTTATCCTCGACCAACTATTTAGGGAGTGGTCGCTTGTGTTCGACGTGTCTACGACAGGTTTTACAACAACACGCAACCCACCACCCCGATAAGGACAGAATGCAACTGTAAACAACCCTCCGCTTTAATATTAAAAATAAGGCTTATACCTCTACGTCATACACGTCATGCAACGAACAAAGCGTACAGGCAATGTTGCGATGTGTTGGTGGAGTTGTTCCATGGAACTACGACCGTTTTACTACATTTCTGTTATGACAATTTTTTCGATATGGTTTTGAGATTGAAACAATATATTCTGATAAATTTTGCTAAATCGGTAATGGAACGACTTCTGTTGGTCGAAATTCCTGACCGTTTCCTACCCGTCGTTAAGTACTAACTGACCTGTGGATAAACATCACACTTATCAAATTACCTCATTCCACAATCAAACAAATCATTAAGGCTGTATATATACCTATCTGTTTATTCAAATATCTATGTATTTATATTCTGCCATATTGCATTACTGCGTATTAATGCGTGCATAGGAAAAAAAGATTAACATGACATAGCATGAGGACGTAACTTCGCGGTAAGCAATGCAATCATAGGGGTATTTTTGAATTTAAATTCGCTTTCCACAGCGCCGGAAGCGCCGCCTAAGGAAGCCATATATGCCATATAACGAAAGCAACTAACGATCATTTAAGTAGATAAAAACTTCAAAATATAAAAGTAGGGGTATTTTGCGAGGTATTTATTTAACTATTCAATTATTCATTCAATTTATTAGGTAACCAACCCAATAATAAAGGTCAAAATAATAAGTAATAGCGCAGAATTTGCAAATCATTTGCGGGTACAGGAAGCCTATAGAATACTAATTTACCTGCAGCCAAAGGATCATTCGCTAAATCCGAATTCGACACAATATAATCGGATGTTTTCAACCTTGAAACCTTAATTTAACCTCAAATTTAATAGCCCACCTGAAATCGCGTTTCTTGGAATTATTTCGAGACCCTCTGATTACTCTGCTATTATGAACCAAATTTACGAATTATTGAAGGAATGAATTTCAGTACTACTGCTGAATATTTGACATATATTGTTTGGATCGATTTGATCAGAAAATTTCTAACATTACTCTCCCACTTAAGTTTTTAATCATGCCATCGCATGCTGATCAGTATTTCGTATTATGGAGTTCATCAAATTCTTTCCAATTTTCCAAATTAATATGTGAAATATGTAAAACCATTTTTCAGATGTTCTTTCTATTACTAAGCGTCTTGATAATGACAACGATAATCAATTATTTTGTGATTATAATCGTCATACCGCTGGTTGTGTATTTCGTGTGGTTGAGAAGATATTATTTGAGGACATCGAGAGATATCAAACGAATGGAAGGATCTTGTAAATGATTTCGTAACATTGTTATTAAATTCATTATTATTGACTTTATTATATTGAAATTTACAATACTTGAAAAACGTCTTTCTATTTCTGTAAATTGTGTAATAATGTGAACTTTAACCTAGCGTCAACCAAAACCTATTCCCAATCTTTATAATTCAAAGCATTGAATCAAACCAACTTAGAAAAATTATATGTAACCTATCTCAAACCCTAAATTAAACATATATTCTATACAGAAATATTTTAATGTAGGTCGAACTCCAGTATTCAGTCTCATATCTTCAACCATGCAAGGACTAACCACTATCAGATCTTTTAATGCTCATGATCAATTTATTGAAAGATTTCACGAATACCAAGATTTACACTCATGTAAGTTTCATTTTAGCAAAACTGGAGAAATTTAGAGTGTTTTCTAATGCTTCTTGCGTCCAATTCCATGCACATGTCGGAAATGACTTTAGCAACATGTTATAATCGCATATGCCCATCAGATCCCCGATTGAAATTGCGTAGGAAAGAAAGATTAACATGACATAGCATGAGGACGTAACTAAGAAGTGTAGTTTAATAGATTCAATAATTTTCCTTTTTCCAGCCTCTTGGTTTTTATTTCTTGCTGGATCAAGATGGTTCGGACTGAGACTAGATCTAATAACTGCAATATTTGTATCAACTGTTGCATTTCTATGTGTTTTTGCCTTTTCAATATTGGGAATAAACGCAGGACAAGTCGGTCTGATTCTCACATATTCTGTTTCAATGACTCACAAGTTTCAATTTGGTGTTCGACAAAGTGCAGAAGTAGAAAACTTGGTAAGAATGTTCATTTAGGTAACGTTACAATAACCCTCAACCAACTATGTAGACACTCTTTGTATCTGTCCCATATTGTCAAAATAAATCGCCAAACGGTTCAAAACAGGTGATAAGCAGTCTAAGTGAAGTATGTAGTTCGAATTTATTATAAAAGTAAGACTGTATATAAAACGCTGGATATAAAATTCTGTCATTGCCTGATCGTGTATTCTCAGATATAGCCTACTATTTATATTTGCGACTGATTAAACAGGCCGAACTGTTTAGGCTAAGGTGCAGAACTATATACAAGTTATTACACCCTTTTTAACCGTTGATATTTTCAGATGACTTCGGTGGAAAGAGTTCAACAATATTGTAACATCAAACCTGAATCAGACTATGCTAATTCAACAGGCGAATCACAAGATAATTGGCTGACGAAAGGAGCAATACGATTTGAAAACCTGTGCTTTGCGCATTATAAATCTGGACCAATCGTTCTGCAAAACATCAGTTTAAATATACACGCAAAGGAAAAGGTGTTTTAAATATGACGAAATCAAGATGAATGTTTTCTGATTGTTATATTCCTATTGTATAACACTCCTTAATTCTATTTTCTTTTTAGGCTACCCCCAGAATGCTATTTACCCACAGTTGTTCTACATCAATTATATTAACAAAACTAAACAAGTCCTTTGTTTAACTATATGCAGAAACGATGGTTGCATGAGGTAAAATAAACTGCGATTTTAATATTTACAGATCGGCGTAGTTGGGAGAACAGGTGCTGGGAAAAGTTCTCTAATATCAGCTATTTTGCGTTTTTCTGAAACAACAAGCGGTAAAATATACATCGATGAAACTGATGTCAACTCATTGAAATTGTCCGTTCTTAGAAGTGCGATATCCATCATTCCACAGGTGAAAATATATTTTATTTTGAAATAAAGGATTCTGCGCACCTTTGCGTTCTTAAATTTTCGTTTATATGACATTGTGATAAAATACCATCCTAGCACTACTTTGTTTACAGCATTGATTTCAATGCATTATTAGATATGTTTAGTGATAATCATATTTTATGGTATCTATTATAATTTGGTATTATCAATATATTTGATCAGGATCCAATACTTTTTGCTGGAACATTGAGAAGAAACATTGATGTATTTAATCAATATACGGATGAAGATGTTTGGAATGCTATTTCGCAGGTTTGATAAATTTGATTGATTAGTTATGTCTTTTTTAATATACTAGGAAACCGTTCAGATTTTTTTCTAACATTAAGTCAGTGAATTGCTCAATTTTAATTTCATAGCAAATACAATCACTTAAAAACAACATTTAAACATTTGAAACTTTTTACATTTTATACTAGCTTAAGTTGTATATGATTAAAATTACGAAAACTGTCAAAATTCGCAATGAGCCTATGTCTTCTTTTTTCCTCATTTTAGGCTAATATTCTTTCTAAATATTGACTACTATTTAATGCATTATACTCAATATGTGCCTCATAGGTTCATTTGCAAGATATCGCTGAAAAATTACCAAAGAAATTAGATTCAGAACTTGCTGAATCAGGATCAAATTTTAGTGTTGGACAAAGGCAATTAGTTTGTCTTGCAAGAGCAGTGTTGAAACGAAGCGATATATTGATTATTGATGAAGCCACGGCAAACGTCGATGTCAAGTATGTTTTATATTTTTCAGAAAGTGCACACATACTATTTATTGAAATCTAAAAAGGTTCCGTACCAAAACATTTTTTGAATGAGCGGAGTTGGTAAATTAGATATATACATATCAGTCATAGTTGACCTATTCACAAGTCGGGAGTGAACGTCAGTTTGAGTACAAAGCATTTTTGGTTTGAACAATTTTCAGCAATACGAAATCAACAAAACCTAATTTTTAGCCTTTACTATAATGCTTCACTCCTGTTCAACAAAGCAAAGCAGAAAGTAAAAAATATGCTTTATTCAATAACTTCAAACAATTTGAATGATATCTGATGTAAGTAAGTAATCGACTTAAAAGGTGATAGATGACTTGAACAATCAAAACTTACCAGGATTTTCAGAAAAGAAAAACAAAAACATAAAAACGTTTTTACTTGAATAATAAAAGATAATGTCAGAACGTGAGTTTACACGCGTTTGCTCACTTTCGCATAATATTGAATTCAAAAAAGCATTCACTCCCCTACGCTCTCTTTTTCTCTCTTCCACACACACATACCTAATCTTAGGAGTTTAAAACATACCATGCTCAGCGAAATAGTAGCCAAATAAGATTGCAATGCGGAGGGGGAAACCCCGATAAGCAATATTTAAAATGGTTGCCAAGATATTTTTAGTATAAAATATAATAGGGCTTTATTTTAATTAGTACAATCTCCCTCAGAATTTAAGTTATTCTTCATATTTCAGTACAGATCGGCTTATTCAGGAAACCATACGTCAAAGATTTCGTCAATGCACAGTGATTACAATTGCACATAGAATCAATACAGTCATCGATTCAGATAAAATACTGGTAAGTTATAAATAATTCATAATCACAAAAATAAACTTTTTTCGTTCTGTAAATGAAATATGTGTGAACTATTTATTTAATATTCCTAATGGCGTTGTGTCATTAAGTCGGTTCCAGAATCCATGCCCAGTTTCCATCTTCAGAATTTTTATTTTTCTTTGTTAAAATTCACTCTGAGCAAGGCCACAAGCAGTGCCTAGAAGGAACCGACCGATAGCTACTGAATAGCAAAAAGCTACTAAAAGATGTAGTACCAGTAACTGCACTCTGATCAGAAAACATCCAAAACGAAACTTGACCACCATTGTAAAGTGCAGTGTTGGATATTTACCCTAGGCGACGTTAAAACCACCTACCACTTCTTTGCTTCCTTAAAGTCGCCTCTAAGGACACACAGAAAATACGTTAGAACTATTCTAAAAGACGGTACCTACAAGGTTAAAAATAAGTAGTTTTGCCAGCTTCGGAACAACACGTCCCTCAAAAAACTAACGCTGTTCCAGTTTCTGACGATAGGGTTGATAAACTTATGTCACCAGGGATGCGGATATGTCACAACTCATGAGTATTTCTATGTCACCAGGGATACGGATTTGTCACAACCCATGAGTATTCCTACGTCACCGGGAATGCGGATTTGTCACAACTTATGAGTATTTATTTCTATGTCACCGGGTATACGGATTTATAACTATTCATGAGCACTGCATGTCATTGGGGATGTCGATTTGTCACCAGTCATGCACCGATACCACTTATTTTGCCGATAAAAATGAGCCGATGCTGATAATGACGATGATCAAATTTCCCAATATCGGCGATGCCGATACTTCAGAATTGGCCGATTTCGATACCGCTGATACTCTAAATTTCCGATACCGACCGATAAAAATTATTTGAATTGGGCCGATACCGATACTGCGAGTAATCAAAATTTCCGTTACCGGTCGACACCAGTACTTTAAAATGAGTCAATACCGATATTGGAATTACTGATAACGCTCAACTTTAAAGCTAAAATGTACTAGATTATAGTGGCCGAAAAATCTCCGACAAATTTGTTGATACTTTATTTAAGCTAAATGAGGCAGATTGTGCCACAATTCAATGTTATTTTGCGGATTTTAAGGGCATATTTTAATATACTCTATTATTTTTGTTTCATAACCCTATTATTATTGGAAAAAGGAGAATTTGCAAAATTTAATATTAAACAAAATCAGAAACTAAAATCAACACGTTTATTTATTAAAGAGTATATCGTTAGGTCATCAGAAAAAAAAAGTTGATGTTTGTCAAGTTCGACAAAATCCATAGACTTAGATGTCCATGTTGTGTTCTCTAAAATGGTTTTTCAAGTTTAGCTCATCACCTCCAACCTATTCTAAATCTAACACACAAAGCTCTCCAAAATTCAGTTGTGGACAAAATTTATGTAAATGAATTGCAATATTTTTTCCTACTTGAATGATGAAATATATATTTCTATATTTTATACTTGCCTCACGTGTACAATATTTGACTCATGATTACAATACACAACAGTATCGGTATCGACTCATTTTGAAGTGTCGGTATACACCGGTATCGGCAATATCGGTATCGGACCTATTTAAAGAATCTGTAATGACTGGTACCGGAAATTCAGAGTATCGACATCAGCGCATTTTGAAGTATTAGTGTCGGTCGGTATTAGGTAATTTGATCATCGTCATTATGAGTATCCGGTCTTTGTAAAAAAATGGTAGACAAAAATGGTATCGGTGTATCCCTTAGTGATAAATCGACATCCCCAGTGAGTTGTGACAAATCCGCGACCCCGATGACATAGGGATACTCACGATGTGTGACAAATCTGCATCCCCGGTGACATAGGAATACTCATGAGTTGTGACAAAGCAGCATCTCCAGTGACATAGGAATACTCATGAGTTGTGATAAATCCGCAACCCCGTGACATAGAAATACTCATAGATTGTGACAAATCCGCATCCCCGGTGACGGAGAAATGTCCATGGGTTGTGACAAATCCGCATCCCCGGTGACATAGGAATACTCATGAGTTGCGACAAAACAGCATCTCCAGTGACATAGGAATACTCATGAGTTGGGATAAATCCGCAACCCCGTGACGTAGAAATACTCATAGATTGTGACAAATCCGCATCCCCGGTGACGGAGAAATGTCCATGGGTTGTGACAGATCCGCATCCCCGGTGACATAGGAATACTCATGAGTTGTGACAAAGCAGAATCTCCAGTGACATAGGAATATTCATGACTTGTGATAAATCCGCATCCCCGTGACATAGGAATACTCATAGATGGTGACAAATCCGCATCCCCGGTAACGGAGAAATGTCCATGAGTTGTGACAAATTTGCATCCCTGGTGACATGAGTTTACCAACCGTTTGTGACAACTGGTACACGGCATTGTGAAGGGTGATCTACTAAAATACGTCAGAAATTCTTTTGAACGTGATTTAGTTGCTGAATAAAAATATAAATCAGAACCTTTGTAAATTTTGCTCAGACGTCCTGATGACTCTTTGCGCAGAAAAGAGTAAATTTTAAAAATGCTATATAAATTAGTTCAATTCAATTTTAATAATTTTTTGACTGTTCTTCTTAAAATAAATTTGTGTAAAGTTATATAGCGAACTACTTATGGCAAATCGAGATTCGTTCAAATCTAGAAAATTTTTTTTTAAATGTTACCATGTTTTGTTCAGCCTTTATTGCGACTATTATTTTTTGAATAGATGAATCAAGGTTATATAGAAGGGTCTCAAATGAAATGTAGTGATATTACCATATACTTTTATCAGGTTCTTGATGAAGGGCAAGTACAAGAGTTTGGAGAACCTCATCTTCTACTACAAAATACTGATGGATATTTGTCAAAAATATTAAATAGTTTTGGGATTTACGAATCAAATGTCATGCGAAAGGCAGCAAGAAAGGTGAATTACTACATATTGCATACATCCAATCATTGTGCAAGTCATTCTTTGTGTATAACAGGTCGCCGGTGGGACGGTGGTCCGTTTGCTCCCTTGGTTGCCAATTTATATTTCTTGATTGTTGGAATTTTATTACTGTATTGTTTGTATCCGACACCGCTGATGAAAAGCCGCTATGGTGCTTCATGAACGGATCATACTTTGTATCAATTCACCGTCAAAGCGGTTTTGACATTTGGAACTTGGAATCTTTAGCGTGATAAAATATATTCACCCTTTTTTCCACAGACATACGAGAAGAAGCATCAAAGTTTCAATAATCCTCAGTCAGAGCTGCAGCACCGTGATTCAGATCATCAATGAGTTAAAATGTTGAATTTTTGTTCTAAGAATTAATGTTTTCACGAAAAATTTGATGTATATCGTTTAAAACAAAACGGCCGGTATGTCATTCAATACAGTCTATTTCTCACGTCAAGGTTTTATCTGGAAGATAACTGTTGAGGAATCAGTTTATGTAAATAACACTCGAGCATTTTGAGGCACTCCCATTTCCTGCCAAATACGCTCGCATCACAAATCAAACTGCGGTTCATTCTAGGCTTGACTTTGTTTGTTATTAACCACTGAACGTGTGTGCAAATTATTTTTTTAGTGTGAATTTCTTGCCACAAACGCGTCAAACCTATCTCAAAAGTTGAATTGTAAAAGGTCCCCTGACATTATTCTGTATAGAAGCCTTTTTTGTAATCTAACTTTGGAATGAAAACCGACCATGCTTAATTTTAATAATATTAATAATAAACAATGTCAAAATCAGTCAGTATTGCACCAAAGTACGAAAATTAAAACAAAAAATAGTGGTTTTCGTGAATATCCTCGAATAACATCTTCCATGTCATTTGAAAACAAAACTAGAAAGTTTTTACAGCTGTAACAAACGCATTTTGAAATAGTTCCAAACCTAACGAATCTATTTTATAAGCATCTTCCAGAAATGTACCTCGCAGTGACTGATGTTCAACAATACAATATTGTCCTAAAATTGTCTGGCTTAAAGCTTAAAACTATTCGCTGCCTGCCTAACTATCGGCATAACGTTCATAATGTGAACATCAGTAAAAGTAATGAAAATAACAGGCGTTCGGCGCTAGAAATATAAAGAATACATTACCGGATCGCCTTCTGTGGTCTGTGCCTTTACCGGCTATCTTAATGTTCAATAATTCGTAATCGGCAGGTCGTGTTATTTCGTTTATACCTTTACGTGGGATGGGTAAACAGGCAAACAGTTGATGTAGCAAAGTATTGACATACGCTGTGTTCTTTTTAGGCACTTTTAATTTTTATCCAATCCAAAGTCACTTTTAAAACTGGCAAGCTCTTTTTTAAAATTATTCAGCAATTCACTGAGCAGAAAAGGAAATCGATCCGCCATGCCAACGCACCTGTACTGCTGTCATAGACTCATCCCGCACAGTCGCAAGCCAGGGGTAGGTAATTCAACAGGGATAGGAACATGTTCCAGCTTTGTGGGAATCAGAGATTGAGTCTTTTTACTAGTAATATAGTCAGTTGAATATATAGTATAGTCAATGACAATTGGAGACAAATGAAGTTATGTATCGTGTCAAGTGTCAAACCTAGACAGAAACGCAAAATGGATATCAAATGGTAACTAGACCTTGCAGCTTTGATGCTAGAGCCGAAAATTATCTGAAAACTTTCACCCACACACCACGTGGCCAAGACGTCAATCAATGTGATGTTTGCTTGAATTTTGACAGAAAATGTAGAATCCTTGAACAGGGAGACTTGGAAACTTAAGTAAAATAATGGAATAAAAGTTTTCAGTCATACAGACCTTTTCACTGAGATTTTAGATCACTAGACCTTGCAGCTTTGATGCTAGAGCCAAAAAGTGTCTGGCAACGATCAAGCACACACCATGTGGTCATGACGTCAATCAATGTGATTTTGATAGACAGTCCATTAGGCCACTTTTAAGTGATTATATCTGAAAAAAGCCTAAGTACGAAAAGTACGCAGCATAAGTTCTTCATTTAATCTTTGTCTGTGATTTCACACATTATTCACATTCCGAAAGCTTGCCCTTATAGACTTGCAAGTCTCTTTGTTCCGGGATCTTGGATTTTCCGTTAAAATGCAGTACTGAAAGTGATGATAAGGACATGCATAAGGCTTTTGCAGGACAAGCTTTCCGAATGTGAATCATGTGTGAAGTCATAGTCAAAGAGTCAATGAGAGAACTTATGCCGCGTACTGCATTTTGATCCCGGAACAAAGAGACTTGGAAGTCTATATTAAAAATATGAAACAAAGAGTTTCCATCCGCACAAACCTTTTAACTGAGATTTTAGATCTCTAGATCTTGTAGCTTTGATATTAGAGCCATCTATCATAATAATGAATAATAATATTAAAAGAAACATAGAATTTCAATAAGATTTTCGCTGTAGCGAAAGCCTTAATAATAATAATAATAATAAAACGTAGAATTTCAATTAGACTTTCGCTGTTGCGAAAGCCTTAATAATAAAAAATGCATAATTTCAATACTACTTTCGCTGTAGCGAAAGCCTTAACAATGAAAAAATTGCCTATATAGAAACAAAAGCTCTCGATCGAAATAAGTCAACGCTAATATCTTTGAGTGTATGTTTTTTTGTCAACATCAGCAACAAACGGAAGTCAAAAAAGTTCTAACAAATAGGTTTGAATATAACCTCAATTTTTAGCCACTTTTGTGAATTTTTTAAATGCACTTCCTCAAATTTTCATGTCCTATACTATCCAGAAATAGACGTAATAACAGCAATTATTATATCCGAATTATACAATCAAGGCATGTAATAATATTTATCAACTTCAATTCAAGAAAGCTGCAACAGTAGTTTAGTAATTCGGGAAAAATTTGATTTTCTCAATTTCTAGTGAAAGTATTGAACTTATCGCGATGAAATCATTATTGTCGATCATTAAATGTTAATAAGCATGATAATTTATTCATATTTTATGAACCAGCAACTTTTGAGAAGAATTCGTTTTAAAACAATTATGAACTGACAAAGGTAAATCTCATGCCAGTGACTGAGTTTTTTTCTTTAGTGAAAACTCCGTCTCCCCTGTGATATGGGTATATCAATTTCACACATATACATATTTTCAAAGCAATTATTCGAAAATGTATCACCATTTATTAGTGTATCACAGACAGCTCTTGCAAATGTTATTTTGGTATTTTTAAAATTATTCAGCTTCTCAACATTATTCTTAAGTTTTTTGACAAATGAGCTCAGATTCAGGTTTAGCAAACATGTGGTTGCAAGTCATTCAATAAGCCAACTGTGAATAGTTAGAAATTCCTACTAAATGGAACAAATTTAAAAGTTACCAGTAGCGTGGGCCGCACTTCCGCGAGTATTCAGTGGATCATACTTGGAAAAATAAATTGCGACATTACTTCTTTAACTTTGAGTTTATAATATCGGCCAAAATATTACAAATGTAATCGCAATATATCTACAATATTTTGCCCAAAACGTTAGTCAAAACGCGCACAGAAGAATCACAAAAAAGTATCTATTATCAGCCATAAACCGCAGACCTTCGATCAAAATCCTCACTTTACGCTTTCGTGGTAACTTAACCTGAAAATTACGGTCTCGAGTGACTGAAACTCAGGAATGCGACACGAACTGACCGGTGGACAGTAGTCAGTATAGGATTGGACGACACTCATCTAACTTATCGCAGCTTGAACCGTGGTAAGTTTTTTTATATAATTTATTTATTTCCATAAAATTTTTGACCAATTAGTTTCACGAATAGTAACTCAGTAAATTTTTTTATATCTGATAAAAGTGACGACAAATTTATTTATATATTTTACAAAAGTGACTGGAAATTAAGCTGATTCATATATGTTCTCGTTAAATAATTTTAAGACGCATGGCGATCCATGTGAAAAACTGTGTTGAATCACAAAGAACTGATGAGTTGAGATGCTGAAAGGGTATAAAAAGAGTTTAAAGCGATTTATTTTCCAAGAAATATGATATTTTGTTTCCTAGCGGTGCTTAAAATTTGCTATATATCGTTGAGAACAATTGAAATTATTTTGTTAACAAGAGCTGTAGAACCAGTGTTGTTAATTTTTTTCATCTATGAAAATCATATACGAAATCACAAAAATGAGTATTCCAGTCATTCGAATCTGACTTGTAACTCGATTTTAATTTTGTATACAAAACTCAATAAACCACAAACATCGGTTTAAATCTACGTGCGTATTCTTGCTTTAGTCACTCTGATAAACAATTATACTCACGGACGGCTGTAAAACTCGATTTCTGAAAACTATTCAAATAGAGAGAGAGTCATATGACAATTTGAGCACAGCAGATTAATCAGTCGTAAATTCATGACTTCATAATGTGCGCCATATGCAAAAAATTTGAAACGAAACATATATCTTGTAACCTAATAAAGACAAAAATCCCGAGATGCTTCCGTGGAACAATATCATTTTTTTAATATAGCAGTTTTTTCAAAAGATTGAGAGCTGTTGGTGGGCATTAACGTGTATACACTGAATATGATCCAAAGCATGGAAAATGAGCTGAAGCCAAATCCTTTATTACAAGCCAACATTTTCTCAACTATTTCATACTGGTAATATTACTGTAAAAAGCAGAAAAAAAGTGTTTTTTTTATCCTATTTTACCTTTTTTTTTAATATTTATTTTTATTTCTTTTCTTTTTATTAATTTTATGACGCCACCCCGGATTAAAAAGTTTTTCAATAGTGCTGAGAACTAGAATGTTCATGATCATTTTTGTATATTTGTTTGAATAATAAATTTCGAACAAAAACTGTTAAATTTTTCAAGATACATTAGAAATATTAAGATTGAATAATTTTGATCAATGAAATGATGCAAATTAATGAGATAACTAAGTATTTCATGTCCAGGTCGGACAAGCTGAGATTTATTTACTCCTCAAACGATGTTTTTAAACAGTCAAATGTTTAAAAACCGAGTATCTTTTGGCGTTTTTTGACAGCGTTGTCTCGAATTGTGGTGTAACAGAAACTCGACCATGGAGCCTTCAGCACTCCCATTATCTCTGAATTTAAACGAGATAGCAAACCTTGATATATCAAACTATCCAGGTGGTTGAATGATTTGTTCAAGAGAGGAAACGAAAGAAGACTAAATGAGAATGATATGTTCGAACTTTGCCCAGGAGACAAATCAGCAGAAGTTTGCAATCAGTTGGAACAGTGAGTAATATTGGCGATATTTATATCTTTGAAAGTTCGTTTGCGTGAGATTTTTGTTATTGAAGTCTGACATATTGATGTATCTATATACACGATCGTTAGATACGACTCGAAACCTTTTGCTTATATTAGGGAGAGAGGCAAAATTATTCAAATGATACGTTTTTTGACATTTTTCTCTGCGAGTTCTCTCTGAACAAGTTTGAAAAAAATTACAGAAACACTATTTCACAAATGTAGATCAGATAACATTTTGTATTTTTTTCTCTTTTTCTAGAAATTGGAAGAATGAAATACAAAACGAAAATTCTGCGAAACAACCTCGCTTGCTTACGGCAATGATCAAGACTTACAGAAAAAGAATGTTGATTATGGGAATATTTCTTGCAATAGTGGTAGGCAATATCTTTCCGATAAGTCGATATAATTTCAATATTTTGGCCTGGTTCTGATGTAACTGTACTGTGTCAGAAATATGGTGTTAAATATAATCGTCGGTTTCTCTTTTATTCGTTGCGGGAGGGTTTCCATACACAAGCTATATTCAATACTAGCGGATTTGCAATTCCCGTTCAATGATGAACAAATTATAGGTATTTAGCAAGCTTGGCTGAAAGAATTATTGTCAGTGGTAGCTTTATTGTGCAATTTTTATTCAATCGGTTACTTCCGCCATAAACCGGTCGTTTTTGGCTGTTGTTTGAAAAATTCATTTCTACTGAACCGAGTTTTATATGATAACATCTTTTCTACTCCACCATAGCGTGAGGATTTGAGGAAGTATAGAAAATGAGTTGAAGCCAAATCCTCTATTATTGTTTTTATAGATTTAGAGTCACATAGTTTCCTTTATTTTAGTTTTTTCGTTTTTGTTTTATTGAAATTCACTCTGACCATGGCCGGAAGCAGAGCCTATTAGGAACCAACTAACGGCCACTTCATAGCAAAGAGCTACTAAAGGATGTAGTACTAGCAACTGCACTTTAAGCGGAAAACATGCCAAATGAAACTGAACCACCACGGCGAGTGCAGTGAGTGGTATCTTTCCTGGGCGATGGTAGAATCATCTACCACTTCTTTGCTTCATTTTAGTCGCCTCTTAAGACACGCAGGAAATACGTTAGTAATATTTTGAAGCCCGTACCTACACGACCTTATATATTTTATATGGTAACTCCACCATAGCAAAATGGCCTCTACCAAAGCTTATGACAAAACACGAATACTATCTTTCAGGATAGCTTGCGTACAGGATTGCCTCTGCTCATAGCTGGATTGGTGAGATATTTTGAAAATCGTGAGAATTTTGAAATCGGACAAGTGTATGCTTACGCTTTGGCCATCAGCTTCGTGTCAATTTTACTGGCTTTTATGCATCATACAGTATTCTACAGATTTCAACAAGTTGGCTGGCACATGAGAACAGCTCTTTGTTCTGTCATGTATAAAAAAGTAAGATATTGCTTTACATTAGCTTTTTGCATTCTGCATTAATTAATTAATATTCTTGGTGATCATAATAGTAAAACAATATGAAAAAACGGTGGCGCACAAGCAAGAAAAATAAATTGATATGGAAATAAGTAGGGGTATAGCAAATTATTGAGTCTAACGGTAAACCGGCAACAAATCGTTCACATTAAAAAGATTATTCTGCAACAATTAACGTCTACTAACTACAACTTGCTGGTAAAAAAAATGAATTATTTATTCTAATATATTTATTTACTTTAATTTGCTGATTCATAGAATTCAATTTTCAATGAACGCTCGGTAAAACATTGAATATCAAAAGTATCTTTAAAGAATTTAAATAATTCTTTTCATACTAGACTCTCAAGCTAAGCCACCAGTCCTTGAGCACAACAACAGTTGGTCAAATCATAAATCTCTTTTCGAATGACGTCAGAGGATTTCATTCTGTAAGTAAGCATTTTTTGTCAAAATAACATCTAAAAGAAACGACGATTCGTCACTAGTAATAACATAAGATGTAAAATTTTTAGCATTGTGAAAACGGTACAATTTTATCTAAATTCTTGTCGGCAAATTTGCTACGAATTCTAGTTGAAAAATCTTCCGATATCGGCTTGAAAATATTTGTAGCAATACAGTATTTTTTTATATTTTGAAAAATTTCTTATGAAATACTTTATCTATGGATCGATGATATTAGTATCGAATTCTTTGACAAGAAATTATTGGTATTGAACAAATTTTAGGGTATCAATTAGGAGGAGTGTGCAACATCGTTTCAATTCGGCCAAAACTTTTTTTATTATTGATACAATGTAACCCATTTTTTGTTGTTGCCTTAAATTTCTCGAAAAAGTGTTAAGATACTCAATTGTTACCTTTTACTCACGTTTTATAATATTTCGTTAAATTTACGTTAAAGTAACTAATATGTAAAAACTTCGAGCACCTTACTACGATTTTTTTGAATTGCTTACGAAGATTTAAGCAAAATAACAAGTATTTTCCCCACTTAATGAAATGTTTTTTGCCCTGTTATTTGTCTTTGTCTCACAACGTAGAATTAGCATATAAAAAGCATGGTCGTCAGGTCGGAATATTCCAAATACAAAATGCGGAGAAATAATTTATAAAAAGTAAAATTTTGTTCAGAAGTCAATGCCATTATAAAACAAAGCATAATATGCAGATAAATTTTCAGTTTTAATTTGCATCTTTGTCATAGTATAGTCTAAAAATGTGTGCGTAGTTACGGACAACTCCGGTTATAGAAAATCCGACAACGGATACAATCGACTTTTTTCAACTTGATGGTTGATTCATTTATTTATTTATGGAAATTAACAAAAAATTGCAACTTTATTCAATTCACTAGAATATTTCTGAAATGAAAAAAAAAAATTGTACTATATTCGATCAAGTGCATTTGACCCCTGAACCTACGAAAAGTGGAAGAGTTTGTAATTGCCAAAATGCATTAGATCTTTTTTTCAGATTCCTCAGTTTCTGCATTATATTTGGATTGCCCCTGTTCAATGTATTGTAATCGGAATAATTATTTGGCAAGAAGTTGGTGCTGCGATATTGACAGGATTAGCAATACTAATAATGATTGGCTGCATTCAAGCATTGAATGGGCGGACTCACGGCAAATTGAGGTACGATTCATGCAAGACTCTCTTTCGTAATAATCCTCTTTTTTCCGTGGCAATAAAAATATAGCAAGAGAAAACAAAATAAAAAGTTCGTTCGCCATTGGTATATCTATCCTGTCAATTTTATCATTATTCCTACAGTACCAGAATACAATAAAGGTATAAATAAATATTGTGTATAAAATATAATCTTGTAATTTATATTCCCTTCTATAAAACATGTGTCGCTGATGACATCTATGGACGCGGCGTAAATCCATGGACCATGCACATAGAGTAAAATATTCACAGTATTTAATTCATTTGTGTTATATCATTACTGATTTCCCTAAAAATTTTTGAACCAACTCATCTTCTAGGGTATTTTTTTAATTATCCTCAGTCGCGTGAAAAATGTAGGCAAGTGAGGCATAAAAATATGTGTTCCCTCTAGAAAAAAGTTAGGTAAGGAATAGGGTTGCCGTTTCTGAAAATAATATTAGATTTTGTCTGTATTCTAAGTAAATGATATGATATAAATTATATATTTTTTTGAAAAATTCAGCAGAACATTTTTTCATTTGCATCATCTCGCACATTTTAAATCGCTCTGATGCATTCAGATTTTGTTTTGGCGTCGACAATATCAATTTGCTAATACAAACATTCGAGAAATACGTTGGTTATGAGAACCATCATTTTCTGTGTTCAATGTTATATTACGTTAGATTCTACTACGTTCAAACCAACAACCAATTTTTTATTTCGTATCTTCCATTGGAGACCAATGACCTAACAAAAGGCAGGAAGCAAACAAGACAAACACCCCTTCTGACATTCGTCACAAAAAACACTTCCTAAGATTCTCTCCTTTAAACCAACTTATTCACATAATCTCCATACAATAGGCTATGCTGTCATATATTTTAGAAAATGACCTATTTTTTCACATCATAATTTATTCTATACAATTTTATTGATCTTTACACAAATCCAAATAAGATACCACTATCTTTGTCCTACGCGTTCGTCTATAAGCGAACTTTGATGCCCGTATGGTTGTATTATCCCTCCCAATCACTACCGACAATTTGTGCTTTATTATTTAACGTATGTTTTTATTGTATGCATGAAAAATGAGGAAAAGTGAATTCGACTTTTCATAATTTTTGTTCCAGAAGCTTAACTAGATTCCATGTACGTGTTAGAAAATATCAGTATATTAAAATAATTTGTTTTCTTAATTTCAGAACTGAAATTGCCCATCTAACAGATGAGAGGATTCGACAAGTCGATGAGATTATTACTTCTATAAGAGCTATTAAAATTCACGCCTGGGAAGAGACCTTTGGTAAACTTGTTTCCATTGCTAGAAGGTAAGAAACACAACTTAGATTTTGTATTTGATAGTTGATCTGTTGTAAGCTAAAATTCTGAAATATTTATGTCTGATTTAATCATGACATATATCATTCCTATTTTTAATCTGAGTTACTACGTACTTTTGGCAACAAAGCTAGGTTACCCAGTATCACTTTGTCCTAATTTTATAAAAATATTGTTATACTTCACAACTTTTTCTAAAAGAATTTGATATCAGTAGTTCTTATTTTCATTAAACTTTAAACTGCCCATTTTGACGATCAGAAATTAGAATTTAGAATTGCTTATTTGCAGTGGTGCGTCGAGTGCTTATCTTGGGAGGGTTGGAGTTTCGCATATTTGTGGAGATGAGATACTCCAATTGTATTCGATGTGTGGAGTAAAATTTAAGCGTCACTGTGTAAAACAATTTTAGGCATTTTGGAGGTTGGTGGGTAGAGTGACAAATCGACAATATTGGTCATTCAAGAAAAATCTCGCTTTGCTATTTAAATATAATGAATTGTATGTATACGCAGAAGGAAGTTGATAAAATACGATGGTAATCTGATATACGCTATGTCATTGCTCGTATCCAGCAGTCGAAATTTTAAAATATCACGTGATGATTAATCTATATGCACATTGTTCTGTTTGTTTAAGGACGAAATTTTACAATCTGAAACACAACATTCTGAGCAATAGCTCGTACACTCGTGAAAACTGTCTCTATGCCTTCAGTTACTTTAAATACCTTTAGGTTAGTGTAGGAATGTTTTGATTATAATATTTCTACTCAGAACCCACACGGGTGACACGAGCCACGCATGTTACAATGTCTAGACCCGCACCGCAGTTTTGCAGGAAGAAATAGAATTGAGAGAGTTTTGTTTAAATAATCTCCCAGCCTTGGCAGATTTATTCGTATTTTGTGGGCGGTTATTTCATTTGTACGATTTCAAAGCGTAAAATACCGTATTTTTTGCACGAAAGAAGCAAATGGATGTTTTTGTCCACTTACAGCCGAATTAGTTTCCAAGCACAAGGCCTTCAGTTGTTAGGTGATTCACTGCGAGGTATTTATTAGGTCCTAATCACGTAAGGCGAGGGTATTTCAGATCGAACGCACCACGCCAAATTGTAGTAATTTATTTAATTGGTGGTATTAAATACTCCGCCAAGTTTTCTAATTTTAAATATCATATAAGAGCTGTAAATTACTGATTATACCGACATCAAAATAATCACATACATTGATAACAATTATCCGTTTTTGAATGTTTGTGCTCCGAAAAATTTTGAGATTTCAAAAATTCAGCTAAAAATCCTTTTGTATGTTTTGAAGAAACAAATTGGATCAGACGTACAAAAATAATAGTATTAATTGACCATAACCAAAATTGTAAGAAATCTAAATCGAAACAAGGAAAACACTGAAATTAAGAATTAAAAGCCAAATTCAAAAATAGCTTCCTGGCACCTAGTGGGTGACGTAACACGTCGAGTATGTTCAACAGATAGTTTTTTTTTCATTACCAGGGAAGAAGTGAAAAAGATTCTTACATCCTCGGGTCTACAAGCTTTCAATACCTGTATATCATTATCTCAAGATAAAATATTAGTATGGGGAATAATATTAACATATATTGGAATGGGAGGTGTAATAACCGCATCAAAAGTAAGTTTTGAAAATTGATATAAAAAATCATAGAGCGCAATAAGTGATTCCTTGATTTTAAACTCTGTGCATTTTTATTTTCCTTAACCTCTCCATGTACTCCAAACATTAGAACGATAACGTTGCAAAAACTATGACTTTTCATCCATTTTATCACAGATTTTCGGAATGATCGGTTTACTTCGTTTCCAAGGACATGTCGCTTATAAATTTGGGACGGGCATTCAATTCTCTTCGAAGGAAAAGCTTCAATTAAAAGAATACAAGTATTGACATAATATTCTATACGTTGCTAACACAATCGCTTGTTTTAGAATACAGGGAGTTTATTATCACAAAATAAAAAAAAAATAAAAAAAATGTCAAAAGATCAAATTACCTACAATAAATTTCTGCTCAAAGGTAACAACTTGAAAACGCGAAGATACGAACTTTGCGAAATGTTGGATATCTCGACGTGACATTTTCTGGAAATATTCAAGCTCTCTAGCGCACTAATCGAAGCTACGCCTGTCTCAATATTGACAGCAATCGACCAGACAAATAAAATCTTATTAGGTATAAAAACAAACGTTCTTTTTTATATCTATCCAAATAAAATTAAAATTTCTAAACTTTTTTTTAAACGAATTTTCACAGACATATCTTTTAATGGATGAAGTTCACACGGCACCGAGCAAAGTTGAAATGCCTGGAAAAAGTGTTTCATCCGCAATTGATTTTCAGAATTTTTCTGCGAGTTGGGACGTAGTGAAAGGAAATAAGTCTTGCCATGTCAATGCAAGATTGTTTAAAGCCACATTATCTCAAATTGATGTTCGTATCGGTGCGGGAAAATTATTAGCTGTTGTGGGAAGAGTTGGTGCTGGGAAGGTAACGTTGGCCTGGGTATTGGTGAATTTTTTTGAATGCCCATAGTAAGAAAATAATGTGTTCATTCCCAGGGGCGAATATGGTCAATTGCGCGAGGCTTATTTGGGTAGATCTTGTTTTATATTTAAATGAAGAAGTAATAAGCAAACGTAAAAAATTGTTACTTGGGCTGATTAAAATAGCTGAATAATTAATTCATCTTTCATAGGCAAATAAAATTAAGAAAGTGTGAGCATGTGCACCGAGCAGTAAATAATACAAAGAATTATCAAGATTTCTTTCGCTATATTCAATATAAATTTTCATCACATGTAGTCTTCATTCCTGAGTGCAGTAGCAGGAGAATTACCTGGAATAAAAGGAAGAATGATGATCAGAGGAAAATCCGTTCATGTCACTCAGATACCTTGGATTTTCTTTGGTACAATCCGTGAAAATATATTGTTTGGAGAATCATTCGATCAGAATTGGTACAACACTGTAATACGCGCTTGTTGCTTAAATAAAGTAAGTATTCCGGTTTGTATTGAAAAGGCAATATATTTAATTAATATTGAGGCCTATTTGATATGCAATATATATGAAAAGATGTTTTTTTATGTCGCTATTGTTAGCAACTTTTTAGACTATAGCGTCAGAGAATTTGCGATTGTGATTTACATCATCTGGCACTTTGAACCATAAATTACAACCCATTACCGAAAACATCTTGTAAAGGATTGAACAATCATAGTTGCATATAGTAATTGATGTCTGTCCTGGGTGCTGATGAACGATCAACCACATCCTTGCTTTATATGATTTTGCGCTTGTGTACAACATATATACTGTTTGTTGCTATCCGTCATTTTATATTGTTGTTTGTTTGCCATTAGATTACCTCTCCCTAAATATATTTATTTTTCGGTGTGCGCGCGCACAAAATGCGTGTTTTCAAGGTTCGTATGGTGTTTTTTTTAATTTGTCTAATGATTTTCCAGTATTACTAGATATTTTTTTTATTATAATATTATTTTGAGGCCGAGGCGGTTTAATGTAGCCTAAATATCTGCTACAAATTGAATTACATTTACCAGGATTTGTCTTTATTATCCGATGGAGATTTAACTCTTGTTGGAGAACGTGGTGTTATGTTGAGCGGAGGACAGAAATCTCGAGTTAATCTTGCACGTGCAGCTTATAGGAAGGATGTTGATATTTTCTTGTTGGATGATCCATTGAGTGCAGTTGATCCAGCTGTAGCAAAACATATATTTGACAACTGTATAATGGGGATAATGAACAAAAAGGTGAGATGATGTTTTTATCTAAAAGTACTCGATTATAAACCTCATTTGTAATTTTGTATAGAGTTCACCGATTCGATTGGTATTATTAACATTGTCCATCATGAGCGAGTAAGGTAGTGATGTTAGAATAGATATATATAGAATATGAATATAGTTATTTTAAATACTTTAAAATGTCGACAACGGCATAACTGGCATCAAATTATTAGATAATTTGAAAATTTTGAATGAAATAATTTTATGCAAAACCAAAAAAATATGTAATTTCAATATGAATTTTCAGATGTTTAATTTTTTAGCAATTCATGTAAAATATATATTCATGAGTCCTATGAAAAATACCTAAAGTAAAAAAGATTTTATTGATTATAGATTCGGATTCTGGTGACCCATCAATTGCAGTTTTTAAAAAACATGCACGAAATATCAAAAAATTTATGAAAATAAAAAGAAAATATCCTCTTGATCTATATGTATCAAGTATTTTAAAAAATTCTAGCTTGCCACTGCGCATATTTATATCATTTTGTAGAGAATCTTGAAAATATAATTATGTCAGCTAACAAATAAGTGCGCATTATATAGACAATAAACTGAAATAGACACTAAGACAATTTTTACTAAGCATATATTTTTAAAACAACATATTCATTAATATTTCATTCAATAGTTATGAATTTCTTGTTTGTTTTATTAAGTCTTATGCAAGATGCCTAAAGTAAAAAAGCGTTTCTTGATTATAGATTCGGATTCTGGTGACCCACCAATTGCAGTTTTTGAAAAACATGCACGAAATAGTAATTTTAACAGAGGTATGTGTATTTTATACTTCAACTAATATCTACAAGTTCATTTTATTCCAGTGTGCTACGTTTGCATCTTGGGATGTAGTTTCATATATTCCTTGCTGAAACATGTCAAAAATTTGTGAAAATAAAAAGAAAATATTCTCTTGATTTATATGTATCAAGTATTTCATAAAATGCTAGCTTGCTACTGCACATATTTGTATCATTTTGTAGAGAATCTTGAAATATATATTTATGTCACCTAACAAACAAGTGCGCATTATATAGACAATATAATAAATTAGACACTAAGACAATTTTTGCATGCGAACTGGGGCACTTTTTCCCAGCCGGCGCCTCTATTTCTCCCTATGTACTTGCTTTGGTGGGCGCGGAAGGCGATACACGTGAGTTCATACCTAATGTATACATAGAATCGAGGTATTACTTATAGCATATTATATCAGTAAAATCACAGACAACAAGCACTTCGACAAATAGAAATAAGAAATTATGTTTCAATTATCAGGGCAAAATTTTGGAACGTGGAACTTACGGTGATTTCAGACTTAAAGGAATTGACTTTGCCACATTGTGGGAAATAAAGGACAATCCGGAAGAAAATCCCTTACAAAAGGTGAATGGAGATTTCTATGACGGATTGGATATTACCACATCAGTACGCAGCAGAATATTAGTTTGGAACTTCGAAAGTTTCAAAAAACTTTGTGCAGTTCAATATATCGATCATAAAGACTTTTTTACAATCGTAAAGTTCTGTTTGACCTACGGCACTTATGTTTTTTTTTCTTCCATCTTCGTCTATTTAAGCAAAGTGTCGTTATTTTTATGCCCTGTTTTCACATTACCCGTACTTTCACACATCCAGAAAACTCCTGGCCTTCTTGTCTGAATTTTCTTGAAGTAAAGCATTTTCATTCAGGTTCTGTATATTATTTTAGATTCAAATATGAAAACTCCATTAACAAGGAATCATCAAGGTAACATTGGCCGCAGACAAACACTGGGTCCTTCCACATTACAAAATAAAAATTTACTTGGAGGTTTTCCAGCGCGTCATCGCAGAACATCTCTCACATATTCATTTAAACCTGGTCCTGGTGGTGAAAATACTGAAGAATATTTACAAAGAAATTCATTAACAACGAATGCAAATATTCTTGAAGAGGTTGGTAAAATCAGAACTTTGATTTGGCTATATAACTTGGTTTATACTGATAATGATCCAAAATGTAGGTTAAAAAGATTCAATGCTGATTTGTGCTTGTGTTAAAGTTAAACATAATAACAAAGTTTAGTAATGTTTTTAGATTTCGAGAAAAAGTTTCCGCTCCACTAAAAACGTTTATTGTGTACATGCACATTGAGTTCTTCGAGGGTGAAAAAATGCAATATAGAATACCTTTTCAAACAACATATTACTTGATTGGTTTCAATTTTTTTTTTGTAATAAATTTTAGCAAGATGTCAAATTTCGCGTCATGGAAAGTGAAGAAAAACGTGAACAAGGAAGTGTTGGAGCAAAAGTTTATCTTGAATATTTACGATCTGGAGGAAATGCTTTCCTACTGTTGATATTCATTACTGTTATAATAGTTGGGCATGCTGTTTTTATCATGACTGACTGGTGGTTGTCATATTGGTGAGTGACTTATTAAAACACAGCCAAATGGTCTGTATTAGCAGACAATTCACATAATTTAGAAACTCGATAAAGAAAAACTATTACTGATGCAGATTTAAGCTTGCGGGAGCTCCACATACTCTGCTGCACTGACATTAAAAATGGCCTGAATCAGAGGGCTGTTTACTAAAAAAAAGATGAAATATTATAGCAAAATGATAAATCATTTTGCTATAATATTAAAATATCTCTTTTTGAATAGTTTATGTATTGGTAAAATATTTTACAAAGTTTACAATCGTCGAATGTATAAATACCAGAGTTGGGAACAGGTCACTTTTCTTCGTGTCTCAAGTCAAGTCGAGTCAAAAACAAACGATTTAAAGCCGATTCTAAGTCTTACCAAAATTTAAATGTAGAGTCTCTAATCACTGTACGTTCAAGTCGGAAGTCAAGTCGAGTCATACATTTAAAAGTCGCCAGTTGAGTCACGATTTTTAAGCCTGTTTAAAAGCAATGACGGATTAAGTTGCACTTCTCACTTTATACCCACTTAGAATAATTATCTGATCATTATTGGGATGACAAACAGGTTTTCATGTCAGGGTACATTGAATATTTTTTTCATATCCATCTACGAGCTGAGTACGAGTCGAGTTATTCAGCTAGGATGAAAGAGTCGAGTCAAGCTTTCGAAAAAAAGCTACTCGAGTGCGAAGTCTCTCCCCATACTGATGCATACAGTATACTGTAAAATATTTGTCATTAAGTAAGAGTCACATGGGAACATACCTCTATGGTCCACCAACACAGCAACTATATTAAATATGAAAGGTAACGCAGTTGAGTGAACCCAAATCGAATAATTTCAATCTATTTCAATATGAGCTGCTACAGAAGAAAGCAGTAGGTGTGTCTTCCCCAATAAAATTTTTATTATGTCAAGCATCTGTGACAGATAGACCTCCTCTCTTTGACGCGATCTATTAGTGACTCATACTTAGCAAAATATTTTCCCAACTGGGTTAGCGTCCACTTCATTTTCATCGTTAGATTTATATATCCATCCTTATATTATACGATAAAGACTATTGTTACTTTATGCAACAGGATAACAGAATACGATGTTTATACTACCCAAAGGACATCAATCAATGCAACAACTTTATTCACTAATTCATCTCCAATGTTGACTACTATTAGTGCTATATCGAACATGACTATAGATAATTCTGAATTAAACAACTTTGACACGGATTTTTACAGGAACATTTATACAGGTTTGAAAACGATTCCATGATTTCATGAAATCTTGGTACAATGTTTCCTTCAAAATAGATATCAGCCAGAAACCAAAAGATATAAAAAATATTGAAGTTCTGGAAACGAGCCCAAAAAATCAAATAAAAAATATAGTCTATATATGTTTATGCTGTGCTATTTGATGAATTGGTGAGAATAAAATTGCATATGTTTGTATTGAATATTAAGATAAAATATAAAACTACATGGTATTTAGAACAGCGAAACTTTTCATTTGCCGTTTTTTTCAACTTATCGTGCTATGACCTAGTGGTTAAACTTGTTGGCAAGGCCAAGGGTGTAATATCTTGGGTAGGCATAGTTGAACTTGAAAAGATTATATTTTTTCGACAATTGTAACTCTGTCCGATTATAAGTTGCTGCTCGTTCATGGCTGGCCTTGGGCAGGGTGGTCCACTCCCCGGAATTACCCCCCAAAAATATTAAGTATAAATCTCATATTCAATATTGTTTTACACTTTGACTCAAATTCTATAGCAATTTACCTGAATATAATCCGGTTTTTTTTTTCAGGTTTTGTTGTAGGAATGTTTTTAATCCTGCTGTTACAAATAAACATGCATTTCTATATTTGCTTAAAATCTGGATTTAACATGCACAATAAAATGCTGCAATCTGTGTTAAAAGCTCCAGTAAGATTCTTTGATGTCAATCCTGCGGGTGAGTTGAACGGGTATTGTATATTCGATCACTAGAACGCTTACCAAACCCCTTCTTGTAAATGTGAGTCACTGGTGCGGATTCCATCTGTGGCTCATGCATGACAAAATTAAATTTACGATTGTGAACAGAATGTATACCGAAATGGTAGTCTAACTATGATGCATCTAATATGACAACTGATGGACAAGAAGATTTCATAAAATCCCATTGTTCTGTTCATTATATTAGGTCGCCAATTAGGTCGCCTTAACAGTGTACCACGATTCAAACCCGATCCCATTTTCAGGTTTATTCGCGCTTATACCTGATTGAGTAGACTCTTCGTTAGGTGAAAGGCTTGTATTTATGAGCCGGACACGTCGTGACATCCACCAAAGATCTACAACGTGCATTGCCAAAATGATAAACAACGTGGTGTTATTAGCTGGTTTCTCACAGATAAGAAAAAGTCAACATTTAAATTACTTGAACTGAAAAATTTAACTGGACATGCCATGTTAAATGCCATATTATATTCAGGAAGGATACTAAATCGATTCTCGAAAGATATAGGACTAACTAGATGAAAGGTTGCCCCTTGTTCTACACGACTTTCTGTTTGTAAGTTTTCCTAATTTTAGTTCGTCACCTTTTCATTTTTCCAATGATCATATTTGATTGTATATTATTATATATTCCGGCCCACCGCTCCTGCCGCCAATGACGGCATCAAATGGAAGAAATTATCTTCAACCTTAGAAATTCATCTCCCAGTTCACGCTCTAGAACAAATTATTACAAACCCCGGATTGTCAACAAGAAATGGATTTAAATACAATATTATTTTGCTTTAGGCAATATATCAATAATATATCAGTGGAGCGTCAACCAAACTGTTTTAAATCAAAATTGGAATTTGGTGTATATTTGATCACTGCGTTTTTGTTTCATTCTATCCTTATGAATGTATGGCCGTGGTACCCTTTGATTTTACTTACTTGTAGGTTGTTTTTCAGATGTTCTTTCTGTTGCTGAGCGTCGTGTTAATGACAACAATATTCAATTATTTTGTGATTATAATCGTCATACCACTGGTTGCGTATTTCGTGTGGTTGAGAAGATATTACTTGAGGACATCGAGAGATATCAAACGAATGGAAGGATCTTGTAAATGATTTCTTAACATTGTTATAAAATTCAGTATTATTGACATTATGATATTAAAATTTACTGATAATTTTATCACTCTATTTAAAATATGTTTTTGTATTTCTGTAATACCTTCTTGATTCCTATGTAATATTCTTCTGTCCAACATATTGCCTTGCTAACTTGACAAAAAAACTTACCATGCCGCCCAATATGGTGGAGAGGTTTTGCGTTCTCATACAGTAGCGAACGTCGGATATTTTGCTAGGAAATTGCCTCTATCGATATCCATCTGTAACCCATACTACTAATATTTGTACTGTTAAGAAATAAGAAATATTTTGACCAGCCTGAGACACATGCCATCGCGGCAGAAATGCATGGAATTGTCTGTGACACTTCCACAACAAATGAATGTAAATGGGTAGATAATCAGTTGACCGGTTAAAAATTTTGTTCGGAGCAACGCGAGCAAAAAGCTTTTACCAACAAAGGCCATTTTAATACCAATAAAATAAACTGAAAAAGCCGAATTCAAACATTTGCAATTCACATATAATTCAAGCAGTTAGATGAAATTCTCAAAATTTATACAAATATGTAGGTCGAAGTCCAGTATTCAGTCTTATTACTTCAACCATTCAAGGACTGACAACAATCAGATCGTTTAATGTTCAAGATCAATTTGTTAAAAGATTTAACGAATACCAAGATTTACACTCCTGTAAGTTTTGTCTATCGAAAATTCATTTTGTAAGGCATAAGTACCAAACATAGAACCTCGTCATGTATGTGTGCGACGCATCGCCCTATCCATCGCCATTTGATTTGGTGAAAACATGACGGTTTCAAAAAAAGCTCGCGTTCATGTTTTTAGATGTTTAATTACGATTACATCTTTTTGAGATTGTTTGTGAGATTCCAATGCAGAAAAATGCTAACGATTTTTCTTTTTCTGCGCACATTTTGTAGACTAAGCTTCGACATTCAAAATGTTTTAGTTTCAGGGAAAACAATATTATTCATTCTTACAGCTTCCTGGTTTCTATTTCTTGTTGGATCAAGATGGTTCGGACTGAGATTAGATTTAATAACAGCAATATTTGTATCAGCTGTTGCATTTCTATGTGTTTTTGCCTCTTCAATATTGGGAATAAACGCAGAACAAGTCGGTCTCATTCTTACATATTCTTTTTCAATGACTCACATGTTTCAATTTGGTGTTCGACAAAGCGCCGAAGTAGAAAACTTGGTAAGATAAATAATATTTAAATATTTTATTGCAAAGAGATAGGGGTACCGGGCTGTACTGTAAAACAATAGAAATAAAATTGTTGGTTTTCATTGCTTCGTGGTGTATTTCGAATTTTCCACATATGCGTTGAATAATAAAAATTATTTATATTTCTTAGAGTAGTATCAAGTTGGCAATCAAACTACTTCATCTAATTGTGAAGACAAGTATCAAATGCATCAGAAAAAATTGTCCAAAACAATATCTGATTTCTCACTCATTGATATATTCAGATGACTTCAGTGGAAAGAGTTCAGCAATATTGTAACATCAAACCCTGAATTAGACGACGCCATTTCAACAGGTGAATCACAATATAATTGGCTGACGAAAGGAGCTATACAATTAGAAAACCTGTGCTTTAGGTATTATGAATCTGGGCCAATTGTTCTGCACAACATCACTTTAAATATTCATGAAAAAGAAAAGGTATTGCGGATAAACGTTATATTTCTTACAATTTCTTTGATGAAATTCAAACTTATTTTCAATTTTGTTCAAGATGTGAGATATACGTGGAAAGTAAGGAATTAAAATAAAATCCTATTATTTCACAACTGATAATTCCCATTAAATAATATAGTCTATTTAACTTTCAGTGTTTAATTGTTTACGAAAAAAACCCAATTTGAAAAACCAACACAAACAATTACAAAACCTAAAATAAACGGCCATACTCTATTTTAAGATTGGAGTTGTTGGAAGAACAGGAGCTGGAAAAAGTTCTCTAATATCAGCTATTTTACGTTTATCTGAAATAACAAGCGGTAAAATATACATCGATGAAACTGATGTCAACTCATTGAAATTGTCTGTTCTTAGAAGTGCAATATCCATTATTCCACAGGTAAAATTGTACTAATATTATTTATTATTAAAGACACTGAAACAAAAGTACAATAAATTTATTAGACATTTTTGGTAATTATATGATTTTAAAATTCGACACCGACTTGTCGATAAGATTATGCGTAAGAATGGGCTGTTGATGGTTCTCGGCGCTGCGCTCCATCGACGTACCATAATTGGCGAAAAAAGGGTGCTTTCCTTGTTTAATTTTGATACCATCAGGTAAAATTACTGCCAAAAACCTGTGATATTAATGCATTTTGTTGCAGTGTACATATTTTTGCTGTATCTGTTCTTTGTATCCTGCAGTGTTGAGTAATCAAAACTAAATATTTAATGTGGGCGCGATAGCCTTGTTGTTAACATGTTGGCATCGAATGTGAAATATTGCAGGTTCGGATTAGTCCATGCCAACCACTAAAACCAGGTTGTAAGGAATTGGGTAGGCTAAGCCGAACAAAAAAGATCAACAGAAAAGATTCAACAACTCTAAATCTGTCCGTCTATAAGTGGTCGCTGGTACAGGGCTTCAAGAGGTGGCTATGAAAAACAGATGTTGTTAATCATTAAAAGTAGAAACAAAGTATTATAATGTTATATTATATAAAAGGATAAATGTATATATTTATTAAGAAGGCTAAATAATTCTTCCTTCTGAACTCATTTTATTATTAGTATACAGGGCTTTGATTTTACTCTTCTCTTGAAGCTAGCCGGATTCCTTCATAATCTATTAAAATATTTTTTGTTAAATATCAGGATCCTATGCTTTTTGCTGGAACATTGAGAAAAAACATCGACCCATTTAATCAATATAATGATGAAGATATTTGGAATTCTATTGAACAGGTTTGATAATTGCGCGTTGGAATTGATATATTATCGCTATTCATGAATCATGAGTTTTATACTAAGACATAACAGATTTTTTCCCTTTCAAGAAGCGAGTAACAGATGGCAGTTGAAAATCATGTTTTATGATTGTCATGGATATTGTGGCAAGTTTATACGAACATTTGGTATAATTGATTATAATTGTAGTCAATTGCGGGCGCATCGCCAGTCATGAACGGCACTATATTTTGCATTTTAATCTAAGTTGCAAAAAAAATAGTTCAAAATATAAAAGCTAACAGAAATCATACTGATAATCAACATTTATTTTTTTTCACGCATTTTTGACTTATTTCAAAAAAAAAAAAATCTTCATGCTCAAGAAACTTTTTACTACTTTATACTCAATATACGCATCACCTACAGGTTCATTTGCAGGATGTTGTTGAAAAATTACCCAATGTCTTGGATTCAGAACTTGCTGAATCAGGTTCAAATTTTAGTGTTGGACAAAGGCAATTAGTTTGTCTTGCAAGAGCAGTGTTGAAACGAAGTAAAATATTGATTATCGATGAAGCCACTGCTAACGTCGATGTTAAGTATGTTTGTTTTTATATTAACAGAAAAAGATACCTATTTTATGCTCCATTCATGTTCAACAAAATATTGTCTATAGGCTATGAAAAACTAGCGTCTATTATTGATATATGATTTGTATCATAATTTCAGAATGATTCACTCAGTCTCAACTCTCTGAATATACTCTTTTTCATTCAGAACAGATCAACTAATCCACGAGACAATCCGTCAAAGATTTCAACAATGTACAGTGATTACGATTGCACATAGAATTAATACAGTCGTTGATTCAGATAAAATATTGGTAATTTACTAATTTTGTTTATCCATAAAATTGAGATTATTTTCGTTCTTCGTGAGTGATATCTATGCAAGATAACAAAGTTCGAAACAATGGAATTTAATACCATATATTTTCACCAGGTACTTGATGAAGGACGACTAAAAGAGTTTGGAGAACCTCAACTTCTGCTGCAAAATAGTGATGGATATTTGTCAAAAATATTGAATAGTTGTGGGGTTGCGCAATCAAACGCAATGCGGAAGGCAGCAAAAGAGGTTAATTGTTACTTATAGTATGTTAATTATTATGCACGTACTTTATCGGATATGGGTCACGGGTATATTCGAATGTACATCCTAGTCATTTACTTGACTATGTATAATAGCTGACTTACGAAATACTACACTGTAACAAATGTACAGTAATTTTACTGGTCATTTGCAGTATTACATATTTCCAAATGTTTAATAAACGCCACGTTGAATAGATTCATGTCCAATTATGGACTGTTAATGAACTGCAACTTCAGGCGTGCGTTCCATCAACACCCCGTATTTTTTTCAATACCGCCAAGCAAAATTACTGTTGAAGACCAATGATTTCGACGCATTTTTTCTGCAGTGTATGTTTAAGCGTACATGTGTGCGATACAAAATGTAGGCGACTTAACTACCGAATACTTCTCCAATTATTGAGATGTCCCTACTTAATTTTTTTATTTTTTTTTTTCGATTCTTGCAATGATTCAAACATTAATTTGTAGACATTTGTCTACATTTAGTTAACAATCTCGGTTAATTAAACTACATTGTAACAAAATGTAGATCTTTGACAGTAATTTTACTACCCGATTGAAATAAAAAGTAGAAAGCAACTTTTTGGCAAATCGTGGACTGGTGATGGTACGCACAGGAAAGCTTGTTTTCATTTTTAAAATATACATTTACCACTTACAAAATGGAAATATTGTTTTTGTGGCATTGTGTATTTTTGCAGTGAAGTCATAACGAGTTGATATGCATCCATTTTTTTAATATGACGAAACTTTTTGTTGGTAATTTTTTTCATCGGTAAATAATTTTTAGCATTCTACTAGTATTTGTATGCATGCATCAATGCTAGGTATGTTCATATTCATTGAATGATTCATTGCCCCAGTCCATATTTTGACACTCAATAATGAAGAATGGGTGGTACAGTATATTGCAGGTTTTATTCAAACAAGTCAATTATTTTTTACAAATACCGACATATTGTTGTTTAGAACATATTTGTGTGATATATATATATTCATTTTTTTCTTTTCGATAGACGTACGAGAAGAAGCGTCAAAGTTTCAGCGAGGTCATCAGCAACGCTTAGTCAGAGATGCGACATGTGATTTAATTTACCAATGAGTTGATTAAATTTTTTGAGGAAAGACAAAAATGAACACGGAATTTATGATACATGCACATTAATCGCAAAAATAATTGGTCGATGTATGATGTATATTGGGTCTCAAACGGCTTGGCATTTTACATTTAGGAATTTTAGGTCGTTTGTTTGTAAAACACAATGGCATGTATATTGCAGAATCGATCTCAAACAGTTTGGCATTTTGGGTTTAGGTATTTTAAGTCGTTTGTTTTTATGCACAACTTACATGACATGCATACTCATTCGTTTACTTCCTACTTATGATACGGTATTGTCTCACTTATATATTATGAACTATCTTGGGGGATAACGGCTGACGAAGCAGTTAATAACACAATCTGTCTAATACCATTAGAGCAGTTTGTAGGTGTCTTATTCTTTTCTACAAAATTGCGTTACATATTTTTTGCCCTAGACAACGACTTTCGTATAGAAAGGGGATTTTGTAAAAAAAAAAGAATTAATTGTGTATTGAATAAACAGCAGGGGGTACTGAATCCTTCATTTCAAGGCATATAGGATATAGTAGGCTTTTTGTTATTTTGAAGAGTTCAGCATGACTCATGTTGTGGAATCAAATTATCTATAGCAGTGGACTATTTCTCCATTTGCAAAAGTATTCGCAGACTCAAGTAATAGAAATGATATTCAGCACAATAACAGTCAGACAAAAAGTCAATGCGGTTTATTTGTAGGCACATATGCATTGTAAATCTCAGTGAGAACCTTGTCCCTGAAATTTTTTCACAGTTTATCGAAATTAGGAATTATGGTCGTCAATGCACATCTGATATCATTTTCCGATTGAAGTTAGTTCCTGTACTTAGTTTTAGCCATCGTCAACGTTGAAAAGCCAGCTTCACACAAGTGTGTAGTGGGAAAATATAAAAGAGCACAGGTTGCTTGAGTGCACAGATCAGAAAGATCAGGGCCCAGCATCAGGACCCGCCCAAATGGGCTTCGCAATCAGTTAAATATTTTGCTATAATTGTGAGAAGGAATTTATCGAGCCAGCTCAGAAACAAATGGGACAAGATGCTCAAGAAAGTTTAAACAAATGCAGCGCAAATCAATATTTTTCTCTTCAACAAATAAGTTCAATGCCGGAAAACCAGCTTTTATTCGATGCACCCACAGTTTTATTTTGGCTTTAAAAGCATCAATGCATTCTGATAGATCTGTAAAAAAAAATTCTGTTTAGCCTGCATAAGGTCATTAAATTGTTTTACATGGCTGAAAAATCATCTAATAAAAGCAGCTTGGCAATCTATTCGGCATCACAAAAGCGATCAACAAGATCATGTTTCTGTTCTTTTAAAAAGGTGCTGCGGTATTTGCAGTCTTGTGGTATTTATGCAAGTGGTATATACATGACCATATAACTGACTGGTCCAAAGCACATTATCTTCTGACAGAACTTGTAAATTTATTTATTCTTTTATATTGAGCAAGATTGCATTATTCGGTAGCCTATCGTGAAAAAGGCGGCAAAAATTATCTGAAATATTGCGAAAAAGTTTAATACCTCGCGGACTCACCAAGAAGATTTCGCGGACTCGGGGTTTAGAAAACACTGATCTATAAGTTTGTTTACAAAAGTCGAACTACGATTAGTTCTTGCCCGTGTGTGGAGAATGCTTTGGATCCTAACCTCCACACTGAACGACACGTCTTGGGGGCCTCATAGAGGTTCTGAAAAATTAAAAGATATTTTTCGTAAATAATATCATTTAAAATCTTACCATTTTTAGCATTAGTTCACTGCAGTTTGGTAACGCCTTGGTTCCAAACTAAGCCAACTAGTCACCTGGACCAACGCCGCAAACCATGGGCGGTTGCTTTTCCAACGATCATTAGTTGGCGCTTGTTAACTTTGCCTCCTAAATCGGTATATTTAAAAACGCTTCCAAGGTAAAATTCAGTTTTAATTTTAGAATCTGCGTTTGTCATATTCTAAAAATTTAAACGAAAACAATTTTTCGCGCACTCCTGGGATGCTCTTGTTAATAGCACACAGGACAATGAATAGCCAAATAAATAACAATGAATCGATAAATCCAAATTTTATTGTACGGAAGTTATGCTGATAAGTACTTACAAACATTGTGAGCAGCAACATATTACGGCAATATTTGATGTTTTAATTTGAGAAAGTATTCATCCAGTGTTCTAGTTAAAGTATAGGATTTTAATGCAACACGGGTATAAAATCTGACGTGCACATGCATCCAGTATTCTTCTTGCAGTGCATTGCGTTTCGGGTAACAAAATAAAAACGTGGCCACAAAAAAAGAGGCGGTTGCCCCAATATCCCCCAATATTCTATAATGATGTTAGAATGGCCTAGGACATTGAAAGCAAGCCCACATAAGGTATCGACAATCTTTAATTGTGAGACTCCTTCGACAGTGCACGGACTGCGCTCTTTTTATCGGGACATATAAAGCCTTGGCGAACGGATTCCTGATTGCAACGCATTTTAACGCCGCTAGATGACGCCGTTGCTGGTAGATAATCAAAAGATAAGCGCAATCACATTATATAATTTCTTAGTAGGTCTATTCGGTAATCAGCAGGTCATGTTAAAATTTAAGATGTTTTTATATTTCTGGAATGTGCAGACGCACACAAATGGAATGGAAAATTTTATTCACGTTCGCGCACATTACATTTCCCACGAAATTGTTTCGATTACACATTATGCGGGATGGGAAACAAAAACAGAAGGAAATTGTCCAGGCATAAGACGACAAGCAATTAGATGTTGTTTTTATATGTTATGTTACTAAATTCAAGCGATTCAGCCACATTTACATGCAGATTATTACGTGGGTATACGGCATACCTTAACCGCAATCAGAAGCAAAGATGCGGTTTCTATGAGCTTGGAAATTTTAAAAAAGAAATTTCAACATTTTTTTAGCGTTTTACCAAGTTTCCAAGTTCAAAGAACAAAAGCGTTTGACTTAATATGATTCACAGATAAACCGCACCATGGCGACACGATCCATCAGTCAGCCACCCTTAATAACAAATACTTGGTCAATATTTTTTGACTGTGTTTCCAACCATATTAAGCGGATAAGTAAAATTCTCCAGCACGTATGAATGGAAATTGAAACAACGCATAACACAGAAAATGCTCCTACAGTTTGTAGGTTACTGATATGATATGTATGTTTTATATATATTCATTCTATTCCCTCAATATAGATTCTTTAACAGCGGGAATAATTGTATTTGGTACCTAAAAAAATATTGCAAAAAAATCAAAATATGTTTTCTCCATTCCTCTATTGAAGCCACGCAGATCAATGCTGGTGTGAAGGCAGTGAAACAAAACAAAACGTTTTTAGCAGAAAGTATACTTCCCCTTTCATAAAATAATATATCGTTACAAGTAATCTATAATGCCATCTTCTTAGTTCGACGAACGAGCATATTGTTAACTGATGACGGAGATCCTAACAGAGAATTGCTGACAACGAAAAGGAAGTAAGATTTGCGCTTCCTATAATATACCAAATCATATAATGTAGGAAAGGATTAGCATGATTTCACATTGTAAATTTCCATGCCTTCTATGTAACTAGGCTTTTGTGTTGGACTACGCATGATCTATCGACAAGGCTGGTTCCTAAACGCAACGAACTAATAACAAACTACTGTTATATATATATTTCCTAGTATGTGGGGGTGAAAATCAAAACAAGTTTTATGGATAGCACCAAGGTATGACACTAACAAACGTTCAACAGTTTGTAGTTTATCACATGCTGATATGACTGCCTAGTATCATATATTATCTTTACACAAGTCAGTATCTAGATAATAAGCGACGTGATAAAGTTATTGTAATGGGATGAAACTCTTGAAAATATTGAAGTTTTTTGTTTGCTGGATTATTTTTCTAAGATTTTGCGAGACATCGAATGCAAGTAAGCTTTACTGGGTGTTTACTGAGTTGTAATTATTTAGCAATTGCATGCATTAACATCTCTAACATGTGTAATATTCCTACTGTCGAATATCTATGACATAAATTGGACTTTCTTGAATCTTTGGAAAACGATTCAAGAATTAAGGTTTGAACAAGTTAGAATGCTCGAACTAGTATGATTTTTTCTTATCATATTTAATAATGATGATAACGATTCAGGTGGAAGGAAAACAGTCACAAAGCCGAACTACCAACTTCCATTTTCTGATTCCGAGTATAAATGGAATGACGCTATGAGTGCCTACTCGAATAAGGGTGCATCAATAATCAAGTTAGAAGATTATTCAATCAGAAAAGATGTTTATAATACAAAATCAAGGTTTTTTGAAATATATAGAAATTACAACGTTTCCAAACGCGCTTAAATTGCCTTTCAAAACATATCTATAGACAAAACTAGAACTGAGTACACAGTACTACGAATGCTTTCGTCTGACCATGCGAAAATTGTGGCTCTTAGATATATAATGTGAAAATACGAAATAAACTAAAACTTTTTAGTTTTCACTATGGAGACAAGTTTTAATAGTAATAATGGGATATTTATTATATCCATGGAATTAGTGATTTGATCAGATTAAAAAAAATTATTCGAATCAGATTCCAATTCCAAATGATTCAGTTCTGTCTACCCCTACATACAATGCAGACGAAACCTGCAGGTCTCTTCTAGTAAATCTATTTTAATAACGTTTAATCTTTTTTTGTCTGCTAGCAATACTCGATACTGGTATGGAGCGTCAGAAAGCAACTGGAAATGGAGTGATGGAACACCTGTTAGGATCGTTATCCCCTGATTTGTAGTAATTTTTTTTCATTGGTCATGGGAGATATACTCAATCGTTAAAATACAAAAGATGTTCTTTATATTTGAGCATATCAAAAAGAACTGTGCCACTACCATGCGGCAACGACCGTTACAAACGATGTTATTCGCCGACGTTCCGAATATCTTTTTAGACAATATTCATCAAAGAACAGAATTTTACTCTATTTACAATAAGTGACACAATACTTAAAAATATTCACAACTGCAGCGTAAAACTCCGAATAAGAGATTTCTTTCTGGTCTGTTGTTTAATTATAATTTATTAATAAACGAAGTTTCGGCTTATCCAAAAGTATATCTCATTCTCAGCAATTTAAAGTCTTCACTACGGCTATGTAAAATGAAAAGAAAATATTCTAGATGCCGGTGTAAGCTTGAATCATGCATATACAAACATGCTAAAGCGTACATACATATAAGCATGAGAACAAAAAACTATTCATAGAGTCTGTTTACTAAATTAAGCTTCCTTACTTTCGTGGCATTGTTAGTAGATTTACATATATTAAACCCTATACCCGAAGAATATTTGAAACTAAACGGCAGTCTATTGCGAAAATGTTAATATAGGTTTTTCTAATTATTTACAATACTGGGGTATTAAAAATTGTTTAGTGTTTTTATCACTGACAATTTGATTTATAAATTTATATATCATAGAAGAGTTACAATACATTTTTACCGCTGTGAAAATCTTGAACAATATTACGCGTTGCGGAGAAGACATCTATGGAAATATACAAATGTAAATTTCTCCTTCATCAAATCTGTGTAAAATCATCATGAGTTAGTCTGATGTCGTTTTGCAAACTTGTCATTAACTCAAAAATAATATTTGAAATTTATTAATCCATAAGTATTTTAAATTTATGAATTTTTTGAACATATTTTTCCAAAAAATCAACATATTTTTGTACAAAAAATTATGATGTATACTTTTGATGACACCTCTGTAATCGCCAGTCTGGCAGTATGGTACGGTACAATGTTCGTTACGAAACAACTAATATAACTGATTTTCTTGGTATGATTGGGATGGGCTATGTCACATATCAGTTTTACTTTCATGGATTTTAAACGACATGGCACAAAACTGTATAATTTTAATCTAAGATGTTGTTGATGTGCCTCGTGGAGGTTTAGATTTTTCAAATAAGGCTTCGAAATTATTGCCTATAACCGCCGTACTGGTGCAAAATTTAGAATGATAAATAAGAAATAATATTCGAACATATTTTCGTACTGGTACGAACTTTTGTGCGATGCGCGACAAAAATAATATCGTAAAGTAAAGTACGGAAAATTTTCGAAAAGCACGGTGCGAAGTCGAGTACGGAATTATTCTGCTGGTTTGAAGTACGATAACAATTTCATATCGCACCGCACTACCCCTCTTGGTCATGAAAAAAATGGTACATGGTACATAAAGTATTTTCAAAATTGGAAAGCGTTTAATATTTAAAAAAAAAATAATATTGCAATCACTGACCATTTTTGGAAGAAATAGCAATATGCGATTACAAATAAGTTTGAAAACAGTCATTATACTGTAATTGCCCTTACGTCTATAGAAATTTACAAAGTTAATATTTTGACCAATTCATTACATAATTTTACCTTATAGGAAGACCGGATAACCAAACGGTGGAAGGAGAGAAAAGTATTTACAATTTGAAAAAGATGGAGTGACTGATTGTAGTTACAATACATATGCTAAAACCATATGTATGACAGGTAAGAGTAATTGTCATTGCGAAACTATTTTCCGTTTACGAGAAGAGTAACAAATCTATTTACGTCAGTATAGTGATCTAGGAAAAAAATCTAGAACTTTTAAAATATGGTCATATTTTTTTGGTTTATGTTATAATGTAGTAGGAAACAGTTTGGTAGATAAAAATCTATAATTTCGTTGCCAATAAACAGAAATTCGTGCTCAATCCTCGTATGTATATAAATTTATATTCCTATTATAATTTGCGCAAGAAATGGGAATTGAAGTTATGGTTACGTTGAGGTTTGTGATATAGACTTAACTATAATTTAAAATATTTTACCTTGCTCGACTATTGTGGGGCTATAGTGTAATGTATGGGTACAATTTTAACCGTTAAGTATTCAACATCTAACGAGCAAGTACCAGCTAAATTAGAGTCGAGTGGATCAATTGCATTTTAATCGAAGGATGAACGCTAGCTTCTTCTCTCGACCTCTTGCTTCTGTAAGTCCCGCGTCTAACAGAGAAAACGCCTGCAAGTTACGGATAATTTCAGGTGTACAGAAGAAACAAAAACAACGACAAACCGCGCGGACGAAGCATAAAGATTTTTTATTCTGATAAATCAAAGTGGTCCAGCTCAAGGACAGGTGCACTATCCATGCCTCATAATGTAAAAAAAAAATTATGTAATTTGCAAATCGAAAAGGAGCACTACCACATTTTTTCTTTTATTATTGAGCCCTTTTACAGTGAGCCCTTTTTCGTAAAGGTTCGTAAACTTTGATCTATCAAATGATATATGTGTATATGTGTATGGTTCATTAACAAATCCTATCTGTACACTCTTTTTGATCTATCCAATGGTATATGTGAGGCTCATGTATGGGACAGAAAATGTATGAAATCTTGAAATTGAATTTGGATTATTCATCTTGAGACCGTGTCAAATCAGCCATAAAGCCCATATTTATACTCTTTTTGATATTCTCAATGATATATACATGAGCCATACATGGAACAGACAAGGTATGGTGTTCTGAAATTATATTCGGTTTATACATCCCAGGACTGTGTTGTATCAATACTAAAGCCCACATTTGCACTCTTTTTGATCTATCCAATAATATATGTATGGGCCATTCAGGGGACATACAAGGTTTGGTGTCTTGAGTTTATTTTTTGTTCAATCATCTTCGGACTGTGTCGAATGAGACTGAAAGGAAATTTTTAACAAGTATGCTTTAAATCTTTCCTCTGGTAATTTTTGAGTAAGTACAAAAATTCGCGAATTTTCAAAAAATTTCTCAGAAAAAATTGCATATTGCCTAGTTCATGTACCAGATAACTTGTAAAGTAAATTAAAGTATAGACACATTTATGAAATTAATTTTGGTAATATACCATTCGGCGAATTTGATATTGCCGCATATACCCGATAAGAAACTGATTTTAAAAATTGACATATCTACGTAGTAAATTTACATTTGAAAATATTTTATATAGTGATTGTGAATTACTTGCAACTCTCATCCACTATCATAACTATAACATCAACAAGTGGAAGAAGTCAAATTACATGTTCAGCATTTGAATGTCCGAAACCACCTGTATATTGGTTTAGGGGATCAACTAAGCTGACATTTTCAACAAATCAACGAATTTATCAAATTGCATCAATTGGAAGATCGATTCTGTACTTAAAGAATGATAAGATAACATTAGCAGACGAAGGTCAATACAAATGCAAGGCAAAAAATATATTTGGGTTCTTGAAACGAAAATTTAATATTACCGGTCAGTCTACAGGCATTTACAATGATCTTAAACCCAAGTGAAAACTCTGTAAAATATATTTGAGTGTGCATATAGTAAAATTAGAAAAAATCGGAAATCAGTCGAAATGTGTTGATTTGCACATATCGAAGCACAGGAAGGACTATTTCTAATCTTTGAAAACACAAACCTGGAAATAATAGAATATGTGACTTCATAATAGGACTGAAATTAATTAAATTTTTAGTAAATATGACTGTGCCGAAGTGATTTGCGACAATACTACTTACGAAGGATAGGTCAAATTAAGGAATATTTCTATCTCAAAAGAACCGTCAATCTTCAACATAATAGCATCACCTTGTAATTCAAGTTTAATTATTGAATGGAAACTTCATATTCGTGCTGTTGGATTCGAACACGAGTTAGTCAATTTTATGATTTAAAAAAACTTTTTTTTTGATATTACAAATAAAATATATTAAAAAAGTATTGATATATCAAATATATCAGATATTGAATAGAGGATTTTAAGTACATAGAAAATTAGTGTGGTGTAATGTCATAAAGTATACCTTTGTTGTTAAAAAATTCTATGAATATTGTTTCAGAATCGGTATTATGGACCAAAAGAACACTTCTTTTAGCAAAGTATAATATATTTAAGAAACACAAGTATCTATGAAAACGAACGTGCCTGAGTTAACATCGTCAACATTGTATTCTATAACGGTAACGAATAATGTTAAGAATAGCTAGTCCACTATATTTAGAAATGATCTTGCGAAAAAACAAACAAGGCATGTTCGATCTTTTATTTGTTTTGAGTAAAAAAAAAAAAACTTCAAATCTGCATAAAGTTGCATAACCCTGGGCCCTTGGATTGTTCGCGTCTTTGGAATTCTTAAACCAGTCCATTTAAAAAAATGCATTGAGTGTTACACCACTTTTTATCTAGATCAGTCCATGTAGGAGCCAGAGTTTGAAATGCTCAAGGGAATATGAAGTTACAAGAATTGCAAAAACAGGAGGTTTACCAGAACCTGTGACAAAACCAATTCTTCATATTAATGATGAGGAATCATGTGATGTATCTTGGTCATGGCCTTTAAAAACAGATAAAAGTTTTATATCATCATTCAAGGTAAATAAGAATTTTTTTAAAAGGGTCTGCAGCAGTGATGATGTATAATGGTATAATTGCATTTTAATTTATAAGTTGCTTCTAAGGGTCATTTAAAAACAACATATCATATTAGTGAAATTGGCAAATATGTTCCTCCAAAGTTTTGCTTACAAGTTAGACACATTTTTTTGTAACTCTGTCTTTTGTTTTCAAGATATAGCTTCGTTTTTTTGTCACTTTTGATTTAGCAAGAAATCTGATTACATTCATCTAATGCTGAAGGTTTTGATTAATTCAACGTCTGCTGATACTCGTTCTTACTCGTCGAATTCAGCAAAAATAATGAATGAGGTTAATGTTTCATTTTCAATGACTTTACAATTCCAAAGATTCCAAACAGAAAATACAATGTATCGATACAAGCACAAACATGTGCAGGATTTGGAAATGAAAAAGTTGCAGTTGGTGAATGTGTGACTGACTCTGAAGGTTTACTTCTTCTTAATTTTATTAATTTCATAATGTTTCATTTCCAATGATGAACTATATATACAATACAATGTATCGATACGAGCACAAACATGTGCAGGATTCGGAAATAAAAATGTTGCAGTTGGTGAATGTGTGACTGACACTGACGGTAAATAAATATTATTTTTCAAACTTTTTAAAAATTGTTGCTCAAGTTTAATTTCGGATTTATGTTGAATTATGATTCACTCAAGATATTATGTCAGAAAATTAAAGCAACATTTTCATATATTTTTAGAACCGTGGATTCTTCTGCCGGTGGATATAGAAAGCCAAATAATTAAAACGGAAAATTTAAGAATAGAAATCTATATTCCCGATGAAACAAATGGATCTGTGAGGTATTTTAATTAATTATTCATCTACAGGGAGCATTTCCTGTAGTTACTTTTGTGATAGAGAGTCCTAATGAAAAGATTCTTTTGAAATAAAAATAATTCGTATTAGTGGGATTCGATTAGAGCGAAAAAACACGTCAAGTGAAGTTGAATCTTCATATTCTAAAGTATTTTTTATTTTGGTCAAATTTGTTTGTTGTCTCAGACAATAATTTTTATTGGTAACAACTTGTTATTGCAAAAATGAATGTTTTGTATTCTTACGAAATCCATTACTTTATCTGATTACACAAAAAATTTGCGAGTATGATTCGAATTTCAAATTTAGCGTTTTTTCCTCCCCTTAAATATAGGATTCTTTCTTTTCACACTTTTTTTATACTATTCCAGTCCCCTGGGTATTTGTCACTGGACTTCAGATAATAAAAATCAACTTAAAACTGATATTAGAAGTCAGTAACTCAATTGTCTTGCTCATAAAACCTATTTTATTTATTGACGCTAAATGAATTGCAACTGTTTACATTTTTATTACTCTACATATCAACCTTGCAGTTGTTTTCCGGTTGTTGTAAAAATCTTGAATAAAAACTTCAACAAGTCGTCTTTTGACCAGGAACGTATAACTTCTTTTATCAAGGAATCACAAAGCAAAGATGAATATATTGCACTAGCGTTGAACAGAGACAGGTATAATATTAAACGGTGAGATTACGTTTTTTCGTTTGGCCACCATTGTTTTTTTTAATACTGTATATTTTTGCAAGTATTTACATTAACAAATTAATATGTACCAGCAATTTCCATACTATATCATCCTTAAGTAATGCAATACAATTAAATATTTTTGTTTTAAATCTAATGACTCATCTGATCATATCGTGTGTATTGTTCTCAACATTCAGATTTGTATATATCTTGCTTAGCAAGTAGGCCGTTGCCATAACAGACAGAGTATTTGTATTCAAAATCTACTGACTCATAATATTATAATAACATTACTAATGTATACACAAAAGATCCAAAATGGTGATTTGGATTCAATGCTAATAGCTCATATCGATATTATGCTCATTTGAAAAATTTCGATAAAATCGACCCATGTTCCCTCAGTAAATATAATTAAAAGCATATGAGGTTTAAAAAGGTACGGGCTTTAGAATTGTCCTTACGCATTTCCCGCGTGTAGCAAGAGGCGGCTAAAAGGAAGAAAAGTAGTGTTATATGTTTTTACCATCGTTCAAGGCAGATGCCACCAACTAGACGTTACCATGGCAGTGAAGTTCCGTTTGAAATATTTTCCGTTTAAAGTGCAGTGGCTGGTAATACAACTTTAGTAGCTCTTTGCTATTGAGTGGCTGTTGGTTGGTTACCTTATGGAGCTGCTTTCGTCCTTAGCTAGAGTGAAGAGTGAAAAAAAGTTGAATTAACTAAATATAATTTGTTGCAGAAAATCTAGGGAACCTCCTCGTGTATTTGCAAAAAATTCGATCTGCTGAATTTTTACATTGGGCTTTCTCTTATAATCCAAGCTTTTTGAATCTGCCTTCCTCAGCTGTAGCATAGAACTTCCTTAACAATTTATAATACAAAGTTAACGCACAGAAAGTGATTTAAACTTCCTATCTGTATAAGATGCGTATTTAACAGCTTTGGAAGAAGCAAATTTAGGAAAACATTTATTCTTGGAAATAAAAGTAATACTTCATGTGATAGCAGTGAAGAACGCAGCAAAAAACAAACAACACCTACTATGGAACGAATTATAAATTAACAAACAACCAAACATACAGGTACTCTTAGGAATTAACTATTAAAAGACTTAAAGATACTATTTGCATATCTTGTAAAATATTTTTGGTAACGGAAATATGAGTATTTATTGCTTTATTTTGTTTAGAATCAATTAAAATTTACTTCAAACAAAATGGGATTATGTAATGATTTCGAATAAGTCAAGAAATAATCTGTGCAAAAGGGAGAACACTGTGACAATATTTATTTGCAATAAATATATATTTTCGAAATTCAGAAAATGTATTTAAGATTTACGCCAAGTATGAACCAGAGAAGTCGATTTCATTATTATATTTCAATATAAGCACGTTAAATTATTGCCAAATAGCAGTAATTTTATTGCATTTATGTTTCAGTGTAAAACTGTAACAAATATTATATTCAAGTTGTAATTGAAAATTGTGAAATTGTGAGGACGCTTTTAGACAGGTTCTTTCTGAACTGAATTTTATGGAACAGAAATCAAGACAGTTCTACAGTGAAAAAATTGAAGGCTCACTCATAGCTACGTCATGCACCTAAATTTCCCAACATTGCCTGTCTTCCACATTTTACAAAAATAACATTTCAAACTTATAATGAAATTATGCTTTAAAATAACATTAAATTGAAATGATTTCCCCTGGAATGATTTTAATTATATAATTATAATAAATTTTTCTCGTTTCAACAGAATCTTTCTTGTGTCTTCTGTACCAAGGAAAAATAGTGTTTTATTCAAAATCAGCAATGAACTGATCTTTGAAAAAAAGCTAGTAAAAAATAATCCATACGCTTCCGGTAAGTAAATTTTGTGAATGTATGATATTCTTAACGTATGTTTGTTGTGTATTCAGAAAGACTCGCTATTTGCTGGTTGCAATATAAAAAACCCGCTGTCTGTTGGATTTGTTTAACAGGCAGCGCTTAACACAGTCCTCTTTCAATGGAACGTAAATGTGAATGCTTGTGTTTGCGTAAACGCTCTTACTAAAATACTAATACTAATGTTTGAAAACCAATTCAAGCAATAAAGTGTTGTATACTATTCGCTAGTTTATTTTATATATAATAATATAAAATTAAATCTTCTATACACCATGAGACTCAATATTGGAACTTTTATTTAATTTGCCTAAAGGGCATAATAAACATAAGAGCTGGAATTTTTCAAGTTTATTCTCAAAAATATGTTTCGAATCAGAGAGTCAATCTTCAATATGTTTTTTTTTTCAATGCCTTGAGCATTGTTTAGTTGTCTACAGGCTACGCACCAGCGCGATTAATTTCACTCTCACGTCTGCGAATTCGACACACCGTTGAGGTTCGAATTATGTTCAAAGTGAAAACATATTTTTTCATCAGTCAAATTAAAAGTTAATTAGGTTCTAGTGTTAATGTCCTAAATAACAAAAAACTAACGGGTGGAAGTCCAAGTAGGTATATAGAAAATTGCAAAGAAGAAGATTGAAACAAAACAACTTGTGCGTTATAAAATAAATAAATTGCGGGGATACATGGCATAATATGAAAACTGTAATTTTGAAAATAAATAACTTTCTTCCGGATTAAATCAGTAATATAGACAAAGAGACGTTTTCAAAACCTTTTCTTGGTCTCTGTGATATTATTTTTTTTTTGATTTTAAAATATCTTTTACGTATTAATGATTCCACTGCTCATTTTTTTTAAATAAAATAATTATTTTTGCATTATCATTGCCATTGAATGTTTTTTATTATTACATATTAGATTAATATATAAATCATTATTTAGCCATTCGTCTTTATACATATTTTTCGGATATAGTTTTAAGATGCTTCAAAACTTTATTATTCGAATTTAAAACACACACACACACGTTGCATATATGATATTGTGGCGGCAAATCAATATATTATTTACCCAATAGTTGTTTTTTTCGAGGTTGTTTTTCATTGTAGGTGAGTCTTACCAACTTCAATTCAACGATACAAAATTTGATGAAATCAAGTTTTTAATTTTAGACCGGTATCTCGAGTTTAAATCTAGCAATAAAAATATATTTTCAATACCGTTCTGCTCAAAAACAAATTCCTTTCTCCTACTATAAACTACTACTAATGAATACCAATTGGGGAAAAACTCACATTATTAATGAAAAAAAATTTGAATTAAAGATACAAACACAACACTAATCATAGGGGTAACTCTTGGATCAATCGTTGGAGGGAATATATGTGGACTTGTAATATTTTTAATTCAACGTAATCAACGAGCTTTGAAAACTACCAAAACAACTCAGAAATAAGAGAATACAGATGAGCAAGTAGAACGTTTTCATCAAGATGCTATGAAAAAATCAAACCCCTTCCTGTCAAAAATAGAATACGATTGAAGAGGAAAATGCGTAAATTAATGTTGCATTACTCACCTAAGTTCCAAAAAGGAAGCAGCCCCATCTCCCAAGATACTGGCTATTTTTATACATTTCGGTCGTTTTTGTCCTAAAATAGCGACATTTTGCAAAAAAAAGCGTTTGATTTCGGTGCTAAATTATTATTGATAGAAAAATTAAATTACCGAACCAGCTTTTAATATTGTCTCCATTCCTCTGAGGATTTGAGACGTCCTGCCGCCACTGGACAATTAAATGTTGCACCACAAAAGCACTATTTGACACACATATTCAAAGAGCATTTTTTGTTTTTTACCATGGTTCAACGAACTTTACTTTATCCTTTTCTGTTTTTTATCATTTCATATACAATCTATTTTTACAAGCAGGTACAGATGATCAATATACCAACAACGCATATGAAAGTATTCCTGATATATCAACTCATTACCAAGAAATTGTTCATACTCCAGAAATAAATCCATACGAGAATGTAGTTGTACATTATGAAGATGTTAAATAATATAACGAATAATATCCATGCTTCACAATCAATCGCTTTAACAATAAAACATCCGAACCCGTTTTTTTTTTCTTATTGATTTGGTCATGTATTGGAGTTTTATTTTCTACTCGTTTTTTTTTTCTAAAACTTATAATCGATCAGCATTAATTAACAGTACACAGTTAACACCTTTTTGTTATTGAATTGGTGTGACACTAATGCAACCTTTCATCGCCAAGGTGTATGTCTCCCTTTGTATTGTACAAAGTTGTTACCGCACAATTCAAATAGGTCAAATATATCTTCATAATCCGCAATTATTCGCAAGTCTAATCCCAACTATTTATTCCTATATACAATGCATTTTTGTTAGGGATGTACCGATGTATGGGAAACGATAATGGTGAGTATCGGTATCGGTACCAGCCGCAGGCGCCGATATCACCGATACTTTTAAATCTTTGAAATTTTGGTGTAACCAAAGCCTAAATCAGTTCCTAAAAAAGCCAACTAACGGCCACTTGAATGGTAAATAGTTGCTACAAAAAGGGAAGAATCGGTCGGCTCAGTACATTCTTTGACTCAAAGATCATAATGTAATGAAGTGGATCAGCTCGCTTGGAAATGGATTGTAAAACTTATGTTCTTTTCCTACAATCTTCGGGTTTTTAATTTTGATTACTGACAAAAGTTATTACCCCGCCGGAAAATGCAATTCTCAGATTCAAGATTGGAATTGATTTTGGGCAATTTAGCCTTCTGTATATAAACTTAAGAACTGCTCAAACATGCTTCAAAAAATAATTCAAATATATACTCGCTCTCGTGATTTGGCAAAATTACCCAACCAAGAAGTTTACCAGGAACTAATGTTGTCGATAGTTTTAAATACTGTTTTGAATATTGGTATCCATTACCTCAATTTTCTTTGTTCTGCAATTTTTCTGTATTAATGCTGCAAGTACATTTTATCTACTATGGGCTTGTCTTTTCCTATTAGTTCATTTATTGAGATTTTTGGGAGATTTTATCTTTGAGGATGTACCTTGAACATATTTGAAGGCATCTGAAATGAGTATCGGTTATTGGCTACTTTGCAGTATCGGATACCATACCTACGCCCAATTTCGCTCTTGTAGTAAGCATGAAAAAAGTGTGATATTTCGTCTCGTGTCCTGTGTTGGAAAAGTTAGGCAAAAACTTCTAGCTTACTAGTATATTTAGTTTATAGATTAATCGGATCCCTGTAAAAAAGGGAAGATCATATTTTCATCATTAAGTAAAAGCTTGGACTTTTCGAAGATTTTTCTCTTCGAATGCATGATAAATGCATTTAATGCAGCCAAATGACCAGTATATCTGGTTTTCAATTAAGGTTGCTGTCTAGCTGAAAAAGTGAAACTAGGTCACTTAGTAATAATTTGGCTAGTTTGGCGGTAATTTTGTTTTACTTTACCTGTGTAAAAAAATGGTTGACAGCACTAATATGACGTTTATTCCTTTTCCTGACAGATATATTTTGACTAGCTTATCTTGTCGATTTTATTTTTGCATTCTTTACGAATACTCAAAAAGGAGTCAACATTGAAATGCAAAATTATTCAGATATTTTGGAAATCAAAGCTTGCACGAAAAAATTTTCATTGTTTAGGTTAATAAAAAATATGCTATAATTCAGGATTAGGGTCTGAATAATCTGTGGCAAATCGGAATATAAAACCGCTGTTGGCGCTTATTTACGGAAAACGTCCTATTGATTTATAAAAGTGTTCTGTTAATAAGAAACATTTAAAATCACGCACTATCATGATTCTTATCCCATCTATCATGATTTTCACGATTATAAGGATTATGTTCACTCAGAAACAAAGTTTAAATGATAAAAAATAGAAACATTTATTAGTTTTTTTATTTTTATTATTATTTTTATTTTTCGAACATTTTGTGCGATATATATTTATTTTTAGTCTATATAGATACCGGAAATGCTGTCATTTGGAAAAACAATATTGGCGGAATTAAAAAATATTAAATTGGCAATTGCATAAATTTGGATAGCATCTCAATAAAATATTCGTCATTCAGCGCAATATCCATCACAGAGTGTGTCAATAAGGGGAAAATTTATTAATATGTTTTTTACGCATGGAATGCGTAAAAAACAGGTGCCCAAAATCTTTTACGCTTTTCATCCATGTTGATTCTTCGATTTACCTATTCTCTGACGTAGCTTATACTGAAAATAATTTGAGAAAAACCCTAGATTTGTATCATTCCAGCAAACCGAACTGCGATTTCTTTTGTAAGTTTGTAGTCGGTCACAGGGTTAGCCATTACGCAACTACCAAAAGTACCTCTCGCTCTGTCAGTGAAGTAACTCGTCTATACGAGTCAAGTCTAATACTGTATCACGCATTTGCTAAAAAATAAAAACTACCCAAGTAATGCTGCTTATTTAGGTGTGGGCACGAAATATATATCAATGATATATTAGCAATTTAAAGGTTATGATTCATCTAACTAGCAAGAATCATTAAATTTCTTTTATAGATATTTTTAAAATACTATGTTTTTGGAACAATGTCAGTAATGTAAAATGTATATGCATTTTGCTGATTTTGAATCCTTGGTTAGGATATTTCATTGCAAACTGAAAGTTTAAGCTAAAATCAATTCTAGGAGTTTACCCAGTAAAACCAGTTTAGCTTAACTATTCCCAAGGTTTAAGTTTGAAGTTTAACCCGGTCAATTTGCTGGATGTAGGGGATAAATGTACTTTACTTTTCAGTTAGGTACGCCGCAATTTAACTTGATACTTGGCTAAAAAACTAGATAACAAATATAATAACTAGACAAAAAAAATATTCAAAGCTTTTGAAATAAACTATTTGGTGATTTTTATTTTTAAACCTAAAACAAACCTAAACATGTCGTAAACTAAGCCATATGATCATCGCCAAGGTTCTCATTTGAAAGACTATCTAGTACAGCTTTCTGTGGGTTTGTTAACAACTTGCTTAAAAAAAAATAAATAAAGTAGTTTGATTTCGCACATTTGCTTCATAGATTTGGCAATAAACAATTTCAAATGAATTTAATATAACAAACAATTTTTTTTTCATTTCATTTTTTCAACAAAATATATTGGTTATATATATACGAATAAAGCAAGAACAGACACATACATTGTAATAAATTTCCGTCACGGTAATTATTTTTACTACTTTTGATAAAAAAGAATCATCATAATTAAATTGCGTTGCGTTTAGTGTATTTTGAAAAAATAGTATGTAATATAGGTGCATATATTGCTTAAGCTACAACTCGATTCAATTCATATATCAAGTATAAAAAATTCTACACACAACTTAGGGAAATGTAGACTGACTTAAAATATTCTGGCTGAATATATCGGTACTCAATAACTTAAACGATAATTCGCAATAACTCGCGCAATGCTAGCAGTATCAAAAGAAAATTTTGCAAGAAAATCCGAGTCAAGAATTTTATGATCGTCCAGCAGAACATAGGACCTAACTTTTTTTTTTTTTCATTGTTTGTTTTGGTTCTTGGTAGCTTAAGTGATAACACTAAGTTGGGTGTGGCGATCTCACCAATCGGCAATTTCAAAATGGCACGATTTGAATCTCCCCAATTTACGAAAAATATTTTCATAGAAATTTCTCACAAAATGCATTTGCTTTCTGCCTAAAATCACGAGAGGGAAACTGGATACTGAAAATACGAAAACTAATAAAGACTCTTTAAAACAAGTACGCGAATGTCACAGAATATTGTTTTACCTCAAATGCTACCTTTTATTGTTGTATTATAAAAAAAAAGTATATTTTCCGACATTCATATACTGGTGGACTGTTCTAAGCTGTTCATTCTAACCTTTGGTTTTTTTATACAATGATTCAAGTTTCGCCGAACAAATATGCTTGGATGAAATGTTTTTGCCAGTTACTTTTTATTGTGGACCTACGCAGATGTGCAGATCCTGTCGGATTTTACAGAATTGCATCTTCGCCTTTTCCAGGAAAAACTTTAAAAACTTTAAAACGTTAAAAGCATTTTATAAGTTGAATTAATTAGGTGACATCGAAAGAGCTTTTAGCACAATGCAATGCACCAAATTAGAAATTTGAAGGTTTCTTATTTTATGTAAATGCATTATCTCTCGTGATAAATATAACTGAAAAAAAAGTTCATTCATTTTGGAAAGTTTTGCTCTTATGTTAGATTTATGTGATCCTGTTTCCAAAAAGGGAACGACCCATTCATCCATGCACCTAAAGAGAATCAATTAATGTCCAATGTTAACTTACTCTAGGATTTATTTTAAGACGCGCAGCGTTGGCATTCAGCGTGTTGTCTTCGCATTATTATTTTTCCGTCTTTACACCCCTTGTTAAATTTTTTTGATGGCACTCTAGTTCATACAGTTAATACTACCGGTACCAGTATGGTACTTTTGTGATTACCTTTGAGACACCGGTATATGCGTCTAGGACAAGAGGAATAATTTCCGGGATCGCGAAACTTCACGCGGTCTGCGTGCGATTTGCACTTTCCTGTAATGCAGTAATGACCTTCAAACAAATCATCTCATCATAGCCGTAGGTGACTGTTAATTCTTCATCTGAAATAAATATTTCTTTGAGTTTTTTAAGAAAATTTTAAGGGCGATTTGTCGATCAGTAGTTGAATTGATTAGTAAATGAATATTGATGTCGCCAATTTATTGAACGGACGATTACAAAAATCTTAGAGAAAACCCGCACAAAAAAACTGAAAAATGATTTTGAAACTGACTCGAATAATTACGTCTAATTGATTAACATGTTATAAATAGATTTTCATTTGTTATTTGAATACTTTCCTCAACAACTTCTCTGAATAATTCCTTGCGCAATATGATTGTTGACCAATTTCAGAATATGATTGAAGTTTTCTTTCTGTAAACTATCTCCAAACCAAGATGTCCCAAAATAAATATTATATCCATTGAATAGTTATGTGAAATTCTTTATTATGTATTTTATGATACACAGACAAATGCTATTGTGAAGGCTATGAGGTTTATTTTGTGATGTTTCGATATTGATTAATCGTGCCGCCAACACGCGTTTCATCGGTTGTTGGCAAGCAAAAAAACGTTTTTTTTTACAGAAAATACACTTTTCGTACAAACAAATTCCAATATAAATTTACTATAAAATTACTATAAAAATTGAATAGCCAATTTTGAGGTACTTTTATAGTATTAAAAAATTACTATTACTATTGAATACTATAGAATTACTATCGGATTACTTCAAAATTCTTATTACTCACTATAGGATTGCTTAAATTACTACAGAGTAGCAAAAAAGCAGCTAGCAAAAAATACCACCTTCTTGTTGTATTGTTCCTGGAAGTCTTCTCGAACCCACCAGCAAAGGCAGTAAACACCTAACTACAATTCTGATTCTATAATAAAAAACCAAACTCGACGGAACCGAGTCTCGATATCAAGGCATCTTGAATACCAGCGATGAATCTATTCACTGAGCCACAAGCTCCTCTGTTTATTATGGGATTCGAACAGGTAATATATACCTTTCAAACATAAACTGCGATTCCTATGTTTATTTGGGATTCAAACAGGTAGATTCCTTTCCAGCATAAACTGCGAGTAATAATAGAACAGTGAAAACTCGACGGAACCGAGTCTCGAACTAAAGGCATCTTCAATACCAGCGATGAATCTATCCAATGAGCCACAAGGATTCAAACAGGTATATATCTTTCCAATATAAACTGCGAGTAATAAAAGAATAATGAAAACTTGGCGGAACCGAGTCTCGAACTCAAGAGATTCTGAACACCAGCGATGTATCTATCCATTGATCCACAAATTCCTCCGATGATTATGGTATTTAAACAGGTATATACGCTTCCAACCTAATCTGCGGGTATAAATGAAATAATGAAAACGCGACGGAACCGAGTTTCGAACTCAATACATCTTAAACACCAGCGATGACTCTATCCATTGAGCCACAAATTCCTCAGAGAATCACGGGATTTAAAAAGATATATACCTTTCCATATACCACAGTGTCTCGAACTCAAGACATCTTGAACACCTGTGATGAATCTATCCATTAAGCCACAAATTCCTCTGAGGATCATGGGTTTAAAACAGGTATATACTTTTCCAACATAAACTGTGAGTATAAATAGAATAATAAAAACTCGACAACACCGAGTCTCGAATTCGAGACATCTTGAACACCAGCGATGAATCAATTCATTGAGCCACAAATACCTCGAAGAATGAAGATCGGTTTTAAACAGGTATATACCTTTCCAACATGAACTGCGAGTATCAATAGAATATTAAAAACTCGACGGAACAGTGTCTCGAACACAACACAACTTGAACACCATCGTTGAATCTATCCATTGAGCCACAAGTTCCTCTGTTGATTGTGGGATTCAAACAGGTATGTAGCTTTCATACATAAACTGCGAGTAATGATAAATTAATGTAAACCCGAAGTACCCGAGTTTCGATCTCAAGACATCTTGAATATCAGCGATGAATCTATCCATTGAGACATCAGTTCCTCTGTTGATTATGGGATTCAAAAAGGTATATTATACCTTTTCAACATAAACTGAGAGTAATAAGAGGTAATAAGAGAATAATTAAAACTCGACGAAACCGAGTCTCGAATTCATGAGATCTTGAACACCAGCGATGAATCTATCTATTGAAGCACAAATTTCTCTGAAGATTACGGGATTTAAACAGGTATATACCATTCCAACATAAACTGCGAGTATAAATAGAATAATGAAAATTCGACGGAACCGAGTTTCGATCTCAAGACATCTTGAATATCAGCGATGAATCTATCCATTGAGCCATCAGTTGCTCAGTTGATTATGGGATTCAAAAAGGCATATTATACCTTTTCAACATAAACTTAGAGTAATAAAAGGGTAATAAGAGAATAATTAAAACTCGACGGAACCGAGTCTCGAATTCATGACATCTTGAACACCAGCGATGAATCTACCCATTGAGCAACAAATTTCTCCGATAATTAAGGGATTTAAACAGGTATATTTACCTTTACAACATAAACTGCGAGTATAAATAGAATATTGTAAACTCGACGGAACCGAATTTCGAACTCAAGACATCTTGAACACCAGCGATGAATCTATCCATTGAGCCACGAATTCCTCTGATGATTATGGTATTGAAACATAAACTACGAGTAATAAGAGAATAAAGAAAACTCGACGGAACCGAGTCTCGAACTCAAGTCATCTTGAACACCAACGATGAATCTATTCATTGAGCCACAAGTCCCTCTGATGTTTATGGGATTCAAACAGGTATATATATACCTTTCCAACATAAGCTGCGAGTAATAAGAGAATGATTAAAACTCGACGGAACCGAGTCTCGAACGCAAGACATCTTGAACACCAGCTATGAATTAATCCATTGAGCCATCACTTGCTATGTTGATTTTGGGATTCAAACAGGTATATACCTTTCCAACAAAAACTTCGAGTAATAATAGAATAATTAAAACTCGACGGAACCGAGTCAGGAACTCACGGCATCTTGAATACGAGCGATGAATCTATTCATTGAGCCACAAGTCCTTCGGTTGATCATGGGATTCAAACAGGTATATACTCTTCTAACATAAACTGCGAGTGTAAACAGAATGAAGAAAACTCGACGTAACCGATTCTTGAACACAAGACAACTTGAACACCAGCGATGAATCTATTCATTGAGCCACTAATTCCTATGTTGATTTTGGTATTCATGCAGGTATATACCTTTCCAACATGAACTGCGAGTAATAATAGAATAATTAAAACTCGACGGAAACGAGTCTCGAATTCAGGGCATCTTGAATACCAGCGATGAATCTTTCCATTGAGCCACAAGTTCCTCTGTTGATTATGGGATTCAAACAGGTATAAACTATTCTACCCTTTCCAACCTTTCCAACCTTGAGTCCCGAACTCAAGAGATCTTGAACACCGGCGGTGAATCTATCCATTGAGCCACAAATTCCTCTGATGATTATAGAATTTAAACAGGTATGTACCATTCCAACATAAACTACAAGTAATAATAGAATAATTAAAACTCGACGGAACCGAGTCTCGAAATCAAGAAATCTTGAAAACTAAAAATAAATCTATCCACTGAGCCACAAATTCATCTGATGGTTATGGGAATTAAACAGGTATTTACCTTTCTAACATAAATTGCGAGTATAAAAAGAATAAAGAAAACTCGACGGAACCGAGTCTCGAACGCATGAGATCTTTAACACCAGCGATAAATTTATCCAATGTGCCGCCAATTCCTGTGTTGATTTTGTGATTTAAACATGTATATACCTTTACAATCTAAAATGCGAGTATGAATAGAATATTGAAACACAAAACTCGACGGAAAAAGAAAGTCGACGGAACCGAGTCTCGAACGCATGACATCTTTAACACCAGCAATAAATCTATCCTATTGACCCACAAATTCTTAAGATGATTGTGGGATTTTAACAGATATATACCTTTCCAACTAAAACTGCGAGCATAAATAGAATAATGAAAACTCGACGGAACCGAGTCTCGAACGCATGACATCTTGAACACCAGCCATGAATCTATCCAACGAGCCACGTATTCCTATGCTGAATTAGCGATTCAATCAGGTGTATGCCTTTCCAACATAAACTGTGAGTAATAATAGAAAAATGAAACCTCGACGGAATCGAGTCTCGAACACCAGCAATGAATCTATTCATTGGGAAACTAATTTCACTGATGATTATGGGATGTAAACATGTATATACCTTTCCAACGTAATCTGCGAGTATGACAGAACCGTGTCTCGAACTCCAGACATCTTGAACACCAGCCCTGAATCTATCCATTGAGCCACAAGTTCCTCTGTTGATTATGGGATTCAAACAGGTATATACCTTTCCAACATAAACTGCGAGTAATAATAGAATAATGAAAACTCGAAGGAACCGAGTCTCGAACTCGAGGCACCTTGTATACCAGCGATGAACTGCGAGTATAAATTAAAAAATGAATACTCGATGGAACCGTGTTAGGAACTCAAGACATCTTGAACACCAGCGATGAATCTATCCATTGCGCAACAAATTTTTCTGATGATTATGGGATTCAAACATAAACTGCGAGTAATAAGAGAATATTCAAAAGACGACGGAACCGAGTCTCGAACTCAAGACTTCTTGAACACCGCCCACGAATCTATCCATTGAGAAGCAACCTCCTATGTTGATTCCTGGACTCAATCAGGTATATACCTTTCCAACATAAACTGCAAGTAATAAGAGAATGAAGAAAACTCGACGGAACAGAGTCTCGAACTCAAGACATCTCGAACTCCAGCGATGAATCTACCCATTGTGCCACAAATTCCTCTGATGATAATGGGATATAAACAGGTATATACCTTTCTAATATAAACTGCGAGTAATAATAGAATAAGGAAACCTCGACGGAACCGAGTCCCGTACACCAGCAATGAATCTATCCATTGGGCCATAAATTCCTCTGATGATTATGGGATTTAAGCATGTATATACCTTTCCAACATAATCTGCGAATATGACGGAACCGAGTCACGAACTCAAGATTTCTTGAACACCAGCGATGAATCTATCCATTGAGCCACAAACTCCTCCGATGATTGAGGGGTTTAGACAGGTATATACCTTTCCAACAAAAAATGTGAGTAATGACAGAATAATAAAAACTCGACGGAACCGAGTCTCGAACGCAAAACATCTTGAACACCAGCCATGAATCTATCAATTGAGACACAATGTCCTGTGTTGGTTCTCGAATTCAAACAGGTATATTATATCTTTCCAATATAAACTGCGAGTAATAATAGAATAAGGAAAAACTCGACGGAACCGAGTCTCGAAATCAAGACATCTTTAACACCAGCATTGAATCTATCCATTGCGCCACAAATTCCTCTGATGATTACGGGATATAAACAGGTATATACCTTTTCAATATGAATTGCATGAAATAATAGAATAAGGAAAGCTCGACGGATCGGAACCTCCTCTGATAATTATGGAATTTAAACAGTTATATACCTTTCCAATATAAACTGCGAGGTATAATGGAATAATGAAAACCCGACGGATCGGAACCTTTATCATAATTCATCTTGAATAACAGCGATGAATCCATCCATTGAGCCACAAATTCCTATGATAATTTTGGGATTTAAACTTGTATTTTTCCAACATTAACTGTGAGTAATAATGAAATCTTGAACATCCGCGATGAATCTATTCATTGAGCCACAAATTCCTCTGATGATTATGGGATGTAAACCGGTATATACCTTTCCAATATAAACTGCGAGTAATAATAGGATAATGAAAACTCGACGGAATCGAGTCTCGAACTCAAGACATCTTGAACACCAGGGATGAATCTATCCATTGAGCCAAAGATTCCTCTTATGATTATTGGATTCACACAGTTATAAACCTTTCAAACACAGACTGCGAGTATAAAGAGAATAATGAAATCCCAACGGAACCGAGTCTGTAATGCAACTCCTGAACACCAGCTTTGATTTTGTCTATTGAGCCAGCAATTTGATATGTTGATTTTAGGGTTCATACAGGTTTTCCAACATAATCTGCAAGTAATAATAGAATAATGAAAACTGGACGAAACCGAATCTCGAACTCAAGACATCCTGAACACAAGCGATGAACCTACCAAATGAGCCACAAATTCCTCTGATGATTATGGGATTTGAACAGGTATATACCATTCCAATATGAACTGCAAGTAATAGAATAATGAAAACTCGACTTAACCGAGTCTCCAACGCAAGTCATCTTGAACAACAGCACTGAATCTATCAATTGAGCCACAACCTCCTATGTTGATTCTCGGATTCAAACAGGTATATACCTTTCCAATACAAACTGCGAGAAATATTAGAATAAGGAAAACTCGACGGAACCGAGTCTGGAACTCAAGACATCTTTAACACAAGCAATGAATCTATCCATTGTGCCATTAATTCTTCTGATGATTATGGGATATAAACAGGTATATACCTTTCCAATAAAAACTGCGAGTAATAATGGAATAAGAAAAACTCGACAGAACCGAGTCTCGAACACCAGCAATGAATCTATACATCGGGAAACTAATTTCACTGATGATTATGGGATTTAAACATATATACACCTTTCCAACGTAATCTGCGAGTATGACGGAACCGAGTCTCGAACTCCAGACATCTTGAACACCAGCCCTGAATCTATCCATTGAGCCACAAATTCCTATGATAATTTTGGGATTTAAACTTGTATCTTTCCAACATTAACTGTGAGTAATAATGAAATCTTGAACATCAGCGATGAATCTATTCATTGAGCCACAAATTCCTCTGATGATTATGGGATGTAAACCGGTATATACCTTTCCAATATAAACTGCGAGTAATAATAGAATAATGAAAACTCGAAGGAACCGAGTCTCGAACTCGAGGCACCTTGAATACCAGCGATGAACTGCGAGTATAAATTAAATAATGAAAACTCGATGGAACCGTGTTAAGAACTCAAGACATCTTGAACACCAGCAATAAATCTATCCATTGAGCAACAAATTTCTCTGATGATTATGGGATTCAAACATAAACTGCGAGTAATAACAGAATATTCAAAAGACGACGGAACCGAGTCTCGAACTCAAGACTTCTTGAACACCGGCCATGAATCTATCTATCGAGCCGCAACCTCCTATGTTGATTCTTGGATTCAAACAGGTATATACCTTTCCAACATAAACTGCAAGTAATAAGAGAATGAAGAAAACTCGACGGAACAGAGTCTCGAACTCAAGACATCTTGAACTCCAGCGATGAATCTACCCATTGTGCCACAAATTCCTCTGATGATTATGGGATATAAACAGGTATATACCTTTCCCATATAAACTGCGAGTAATATTAGAATAAGGAAAACTCGAAGGAACCGAGTCTCGAACTCAAGACATCTTTAACACAAGCAATGAATCTATCCATTGTGCCACAAATTCCTCTAATGATTGTGGGATATAAACAGGTATATACCTTTTCAATATAAACTGCGTAAAATAAAAGAATATGCAAACTCGACGGAACCGAGTCTCGAACTCAAGACAACTTGAGAACCAGCGATGAATATATACATTGAGCCACAAATTCCTCTGAAGATTATGGGATATAAACAGGTATATACCATTCCAATAAAAACTGCGAGTAATAATGGTATAAGGAAAACTCGACGGAACCGAGTCTCGAACACCAGCAATGAATCTATCCGTTGGGAAACAAATTTCACTGATGATTATGGAATTTAAACATGTATATGCCTTTCCAACGTAATCTGCGAGTATGACGGAACCGAGACTCGAAATCCAGACATCTTGAACACCAGCCCTGAATCTATCCATTGAGCCACAAGTTCCTCTGTTGACTATGGGATTCAAACAGGTATATACCTTTCCAACATAAACTGCGAGTAATAATAGAATAATGAAAACTCGAAGGAACCGAGTCTCGAACTCGAGGCACCTTGAATACCAGCGATGAACTGCGAGTATAAATTAAATTATGAAAACTCGATGGAACCGTGTTAGGAAATCAAGAAATCTTAAACACCAGCGATGAATCTATCCATTGAGCAACAAATTTCTCTGATGAATATGGAATTCAAACATAAACTGCGAGTAATAAGAGAATATTCAAAAGACGACGGAATCGAGACTCCAACTCAAGACTTCTTGAACACCGGCCACGAATCTATCCATTGATCCGCAAACTCCTATGTGGATTACTGGATTCCAACAGGTATATACCTTTCCAACATCAACTGCAAGTAATAAGAGAATGAAGAAAACTCGACGGAACAGAGTCTCAAACTCAAGACATCTTGAACTCCAGCGATGAATCTACCCATTGTGCCACAAATTCCTCTGATGATTATGGGATATAAACAGGTAAATACCTTTCCAATATAAACTGCGAGTAATAATAGAATAAGGAAATCTCGACGGAACCGAGTCTCGAACTCAAGACATGTTGAAAACCAGCGATGAATATATCCATTGAGCCACAAATTCCTCTGATGATAATGGGATATAAACAGGTATATACCTTTCAAATATAAACTGCGAGTAATAATAGAATAAGGAAAACTCGACGGAACCGAGTCTCGAACCACAGCAATGAATCTATACATTGGGCCATAAATTCCTCTGAAGATTATGGGATTTAAACAGGCATATACCTTTTCAATATAAACTGCGTTAAATAATAGAATACAAAAAAATCGACTTAACCGAGTCTTAAACTCAAAAGATCTTGAAAACCAGCGATGAATATTTCCATTGAGCCACAAATTCCTCTGATGATTATTGGATATAAACAGGTATATACCTTTCCAACATAATCTGCGAATACGACGGAACCGAGTCTCGAACTCATGACATCTTTAACAACAGCAATGAATCTATCCATTGTGCCACAAATTCATCTGATAATTATGGGATATAAACAGGCATATACCTTTTCAATATAAACTGCGTGAAATAATAGAATACGAAAAACTCGACTTAACCGAGTCTTAAACTCAAAACATCTTGAAAACCAGCGATGAATATTTCCATTGAGCCACAAATTCCTCTGATGATTATTGGATATAAACAGGTATATACCTTTCCAATATAAACTGCGAGTAATAATAAAATAAGGAAAACTCGACGGAACCGAGTCTCGAGCACAAACATTGAATCTATCCATTGGGCAACAAATTTCTCCGATGATTATGGGATTAAAACATGTATATACCTTTTCAACATAATCTGCGAGTATGACAGAACCGAGTCTCGAACTCCAGGCATCTTGAACACCAGCCCTGAATCTATCCATTGAGCCACAAATTTCTCTGATGATTAAGGGATTCAAACATAAACTGCGAGTAATAGGAGAATATTAAAAAAAGGGGGGGGGGGGGGGGGGCGAGTCACGAACACAAGACTTCTTGAACACCAGCGATGAATATATCCATTGAGCCACAAACTCCTCCGATGATTGAGGGGTTTAGACAGGTATATACCTTTCCAACAAAAAATGTGAGTAATGACAGAATAATAAAAATTCGACGGAACCGAGTCTCGAACGCAAAACATCTTGAACAACAGCCTTGAATCTATCCATTGAGCCACAACGTCCTATGTTGGTTCTCGAATTCAAACAGGTATATACCTTTCCAATATAAACTGCGAGTAATAATGGAATAAGGAAAAACTCTACGGAACCGAATATCGAACTCAAGACATCCTGAACACAAGCGATGAACCTACCAAATGAGCCACAAATTCCTCTGATGATTATGGGATTTAAACAGGTATATACCATTCCAACATAAACTGCAAGTAATAGAATAATGAAAACTCGACTTAACCGAGTCTCCAACGCAAGTCATCTTGAACACCAGCCATGAATCTATCCATTGAGCCACTAAATCCTATGTTGATTTCGGGATTCAAACAGGTATACACCTTTCCAACATAAACTGCAAGTAATAATAGAATAATGAAAACTCGACGAAACCGAGTCTCGAACTCAAGGTATCTTAAATACCAGCGATGAATCTATCCATTGAGCCACAAGTTCCTCGGTTGATTATGGGATTCAAACAGGTATATACCTTTCCAACATAAACTGCGAGTAAAAATAGAATAATGAAAACTCGACGGAACCGAGTCTTGAACGCAAGACATCTTGAACACCAGCAATGAATCTATCCATTAAGCCACCAATTCCTATGTTGATTTTGGCATTCAAACAGGTGTATACCTTTCACACATAAACTGCGAGTAATAATAGAAGAATGAAAACTCGACGGAACCGAGTCTCGAACTCAAGGCATCTCGAATACCAGCCATGAATCTATCCATTGAGCCACAAGTTCCTCCGTTGATTATAGGATTCAAACAGGTATATACCTTTCTAACATAATCTGCGAGTATAAATAGAATAATGAATATTCGATGGAACCGTGTCCCGAACTCAAGACATCTTGAACACCAGCGATTAATCATTCCATTGAAGCACAAATTCCTCTGATGATTATGGGATTTAAACAGATATATACCTTTCCAACATAAACTGCGAGTAATAATATAATAATGAAAACTCGACAGAACCGATTCTCGAACTCAAGACATCTTAAATACCAGCGATGAATCTATCCATTGAGCCACAAGTTCCTCTGATAATTATGGAATTTAAACAGTTACATACCTTTCCAACATAAACTGCGAGTAATAAGATAATAATGAAACCTCGAAGGAAACGAGTCTCGAACTCAAGACTTCTTGAACATCCGGGATGAATCTATCCATAGAGCCAAAAATTATTCTGATGACTATAAGATTTAAACAAGTATATACCTTTCCAACTTAAATTGCGAGTAATAAGAGAATAATGAAAATTCGACGGAACCGAGTCTCGAACTATAGTCATCTAGAATACCAGCACTGATTCTATCCATTGAGCACCAACCTCCTATGTTGATTCTCTTATTCAAACAGGTATATAAACTGCGAGTAATATTAGAATAAGGAAAACTCGACGGAACCGAGTCTCGAACTCAAGACATCTTTAACACAAGCAATGAATCTATCCATTGTGCCACAAATCCCTCTAATGATTGTGGGATATAAACAGGTATATACCTTTTCAATATAAACTGCGTAAAATAATAGAATATGGAAAACTCGACGGAACCGAGTCTCGAACTCAAGACATCTTGAGAACCAGCGATGAATATATACATTGAGCCACAAATCCCTCTAATGATTATGGGATATAAACAGGTATATACCATTCCAATAAAAACTGCGAATAATAATGGAATAAGGAAAACTCGACGGAACCGAGTCTCGAAATCCAGACATCTTGAACACCAGCCCTGTCTATCCATTGAGCCACAAGTTCCTCTGTTGACTATGGGATTCAAACAGGTATATACCTTTCCAACATAAACTGCGAGTAATAATAGAATAATGAAAACTCGAAGGAACCGTGTCTCGAACTCGAGGCACCTTGAATACCAGCGATGAACTGCGAGTATAAATTAAATTATGAAAACTCGATGGAACAGTGTTAGGAACTCAAGACGTCTTGAACACCAGCGATGAATCTATCCATTGAGCAACAAATTTCTCTGATGATTATGGGATTCAAACATAAACTGCGAGTAATAAGAGAATATTCAAAAGACGACGGAACCGAGTCTCCAACTTAAGACTTCTTGAAACACCATCGATGAAATCTATTTATTGAGCCACAAACTCCTCTGTTGATTATGGGATTTAAACAGGTATATACCTTTCCAACATAAACTGCAAGTAATAAGAGAATAAAGAAAACTCGACGGAACAGAGTCTCGAACTCAAGACATCTTGAACTCCAGCGATGAAACTACCCATTGTGCCACAAATTCCTCTGATGATTACGGGATATAAACAGGTATATAGTTTTCCATTATAAACTGCGAGTGATAATAGAATAAGGAAAACTCGACGGAACAGAGTCTCGAACACCAGCAATGAATCTATCCATTGGGCCATGAATTCCTCTGATGATTATGGGATTTAAACATGTATATACCTTTCCAACATAATCTGCGAATATCACGGAACCGAGTCTCGAACTCAAGACTTCCGGAACACCAGCGATGAGTCTATCCATTGAGCCACAAATTCCTCCGATGATTAGGGGGTTTAGACAGGTATATTAGACAGGTATACCTTTCCAACATAAACTGTGAGTAATGATAGAATTATGAAAACTCGACGGAACCGAGTCTCGAACGCAAGACATCTTGAACACCAGCCATGAATTTATCCATTGTGCCACAACCTCCTATGTTGATTCTCGTATTCAAACAGGTATATACCTTTTCAACATAAACTGCAAGTAATAAGAGAATAAAGAAAACTCGACGAAACAGAGTCTCGAACTCAAGACAACTTGAACTCCAGCGATGAATCCACCCATTGTGCCACAAATTCCTTTGATGTTTAACGAATATGAACAGGTAAATTATACCTTCCCAATATAAACTGCGAGTAATAATAGAATAAGAAAAACTCGACGGAACCGAGTCTCGAACTCATGACATCTTTAACAACAGCAATGAATCTATCCATTGTGACACAAATTCATCTGATAATTATGGGATATAAACAGGCATATACCTTTTCAATATAAACTGCGTGAAATAATAGAATACGGAAAACTCGACCTAACCGAGTCTCGAACTCAAGACATCTTGAACACCAGTCCTGAATCTATCCATTGGGCCACAAGTTCCTCTGTTGATTATGGGATCCAAACAGTTATATACCTTTCCAATATAAACTTCGAGTAATAAGAGAATATTCAAAACACGACGGAACCGAGTCTCGAAGTCAAGACTTCGTGAACACCAGCGATGAATCTATTCATTGAGCCACAAACTCCTCTGATGATTAAGGGGATTTAAACATGTATATACCTTTTCCAAAATAAACATCTGAGCGAGTAATAAAAATTCGACGGAACCGACACTCGAACGCAAGACATCTTGAACACCAGCCATGAATCAATCCATTGAGCCACAACCTCCTATGTTGATTCTCGGATTCAAACAGGTATACACCTTTCCAACATAAACTGCAAGTAATAAGAGAATGAAGAACACTCGACCGAACAGAATATCGAACTCAAGACAACTTGAACTCCTGCGATGAATCTACCCATTGTGCCACAAACTCCTCTGATGATTGTGGGATATAAACAGGTATATACCTTTCCCATATAAACTTCGAGTAATAAGAGAATATTCAAAACAGGACAAAACCGAGTCTCGAACTCAAGACTTCTTGAACACCAGCAATGAATCTATCCATTGAGCAACAAACTCCTCCAATGATTAAGGGGTTTAAAAAGGTATATACTTTTTCAACATAAACTGTGAGTAATAATAGGATAAAAAAAACTCGACGGAACCGAGTCTCGAACGCAAGACATCTTGAACACCAGCCATGAATCTATCCATTGTGCCACAACCTCCTATGCTGATTCTCGGATTCAAACAGGTATATACCTTGCCAACAAAAACTGCAAGTAATAAGAGAATGAAGATAACTCGACGGAACAGAGTCTCGAACTCAAGACATCTTGAACTCCAGCGATGAAAATACCCATTGTGCCACAAATTTCTCTGATGATTACGGGATATAAACAGGTATATACCTTTCCAATATAAACTGCGAGTAATAATAGAATATGGAAAACTCGACGGAACCGAGTCTCATGAACTGCGAGTATAAATGGAATAATGAAAACTTGAAGGAACCGAGTCTCGAACGCAAGACATCTCGAACACCAGCCGTGGATCTATCCATTGAGCCACCTATTCCAATTTTGATTCTGGGATTCAAACAGGTATATACCTTTCCAACATAAAAAGCGAGTAACACCACCCATGGATCTACACATTGAGCCACAAGTTTCTTATTTTGATTATGGGATTCAAACAGATATATACCTTTCCAACATAAACTCCGAGTAATAATAGAATAATCAAGACTCGAAGGAACCGAGTCTCGAACTCGAGGCACCTTGAATACCAGCTATGAATCTATCCATTGAGCCACAAGTTCCTCTGTTGATTATCGGATTCAAACATGGTATACTTTTCCAACATATACCTTTCCAATAATAAAAACTCGAGTAACACGTGCCATGGAACTCTATACATTGAACCACAAGTTTCTCCTTTTGATTATGGGATTCAAACTGATATATGGGGATTCCAACATAAATTGCGAGTAATAATAGAATAATCAAGACTCGGAGGAACCGAGTCTCGAACTCGAGGCACTTCTTGAACAATCAGCTATGAATCTATCGATTGAGCAACAAGTTCCTCTGATGGACTATGGGGGATTCAAACAAGTATATATACCTTTCCAACATAAACTGCGAGTAATAAAGAGAAAAATGAAAACTCGATGGAACAGAGTCTCGAAACTCTAGGACATCTAGAATACCAGCAATGAATCTACCCATTGAGCCACAAATTCCTCCGATGATTATGGTATTTTAACAGGTATATACTTTTCTAACTTAAACTGCGAGTAATAAAGAGAATATTGAAAACTCGATGAAACCGAGTCACGAAATCGAGACATCTTGAACAACCAGCAATGAACCTTGATTATTGGCAACAAATTTCTCTGATTATTATGGGATTCAAACATAAACTGCGAGTAATAAGAGAATATTCAAAACACGAAGGAACCGAGTCTCGAACTTAAGACTTCTTGAACACCTCGATGAATCTATTCCTGAGCCACAATCTCCTCTGATGATTAAGGGAATCTAAACAGTTATATACCTTTCCACCATAAACTGTGAGTAATCTAGAATAATAAAAACTCGACGGAACCGAGTCTCAACTCAAACCACAACCTCCTGTGTATGATTCTCGGATTCAAACAGGTACCTTTCCAACATATACTGCAAGTAATAAGAGAATAAAGGAAAACTCGACGGAAACCGAGTCTCGAACTCAAGACATCTTGAACTCCAGCGATGAATATACCCATTGTGCCGGAAATTCCTCTGATGATTACGGAATATAAACAGGTATATACCTTTCCAATATAAACTGCGAGTAAAATTAGAACAATGGAAAACTCGACGGAAATCTAGTCTCGAACTCGAAACACCTTTAACAACCAGCAATGAATCTATCCATTGCGCCACAAATTCCTCTAATGATTATGGGAATTATAAACAGGTATATACCTTTCCAATATAAACTGCGAGTAATAATAAAATAAGGAGTACTCGACGGAACCGAGTCTTGAACTCAAGACATCTTTAACACCAGCCATGAATCTATCCATTGAGCCACAAACCTCTCCGATGATTAAGGGGTTTAAACAGGTATATTCGTTCCCAACATAAAGTGTGGGTAATGAGAGAATAATAAAAACTCGACGGAACCGAGTCTCGAACTCAAGACTTATCTTGAACACCAGCAATGAATCTATCCATTGATCCACGACCTCCTATGGTGATTCTCGGATTTAAACAGGTATATACCTTCCCAATAAACTACATAAACTGCGAGATAAAAGAGAATAAGGAAAACTCGACGGAACAGAGTCTCGAACTCGATAGACATCTCCAAACAACTGCAATGAATCTATCCATTGTGCCACAAATTCCTCCGATGAAGTATGGCATATAAATAGGTATATACCTTTTCAATATAAACTGCGTGAAATATTAGAAAAAGGAAAACTGATGGAACCGAGTCTCGAACTCAAGACATCTTGAACACCAGCAATGAATCAATCCATTGTGCCACAAGTTCCTCCTGTATGATTTTGGGATTTAAACAGGTATATACCTTTCCAATATAAACAGGTAATAATTGAATAAGGAAAACTCGACGGAACCGAGTATCGAACTCAAGACATCTTCGAAAACCAGCGATGAATATATCCATTGAGCCACAAATTCCTCTGATGATTACTGGATATAAACAGGTATATAGCATTTCCAAGATAAACTGCGAGAGTATAGAATAAGAAAAACTCTACGGAGACTGGAACACCAGCAATGAATGTATCCATTGGGTTCGCAAATTCCTCTGATGATTATGGGATTTAAACATGTATATACCTTTCCAACATAATCTGCGAGTATGACCGAACCGAGTCTCGAACTCAAGACGTCTTGAACACCAGCCCTGAATTTATCCATTGAGCCACAAGTTCCTCTGTTGATTATGGGATTCAAACAGGTATATAACTTTCCAACATAAACTGCGAGTAATAATAGAATAATGAAAACTTGAAGGAAACCAAGTCTCGAATTCGAGGCACCTTCAATACCAGCGATGAATCTATCCATTGAGCCACAATTTTCCTCTGTTGATTATGGGATTCAAACAGGTATATACACTTTTCCAACATAAACTGCGAATATAAATAAAACATTGAAAACTCGACGGAACCGATTCTCGAACGCAAGACATCTCGAACACCAGCGATGAAATCTACCCATTGAGAAACAAATTCCTCTTATGATTAGAGGTTTTAAACAGGTATATACCTTTCCAACATAATCTGCGAGTATGAGGGAACCGTGTCTCGAACTCAAGACATCTTGAACACCATTCCTGAATCAATCCATTGAGCCACAATTTCCAATGTATATTTTGGGATTTAAACAGGTATATAGCTTTCCAACATAAGTAGCGAGTAACAAGAGCATTATGAAAGCTCGACGGAACCGAGTCTCGAACTCAAGAAATATTGTATAACAGCGATGAATCTACCCATTGAGCCACAAGTTCCTTTGTTGACTATGAGATTCAAACAGGTATATTCCTTTCAAACATAAACTGCGAGTAATAATAGAATAATGAAAACTCGACGGAACCGAATCTCGAACTCGAAAAAAATTGTATACCAGCCATGGAGATATCCATTGAGCCGCCAATTCCAATTTTGATTCTGGGATTCAAACAGGAATATACCTTTCCAACATAAACTTCGAGTAATAATAGAATAATGAAAACTCGACGGAACCCAGTCTCGAACTCAAGGCACCCTGAATAGCAGCGATGAATCTATCCATTGAGCCACAAATTCCTCTGATGATTATGGGATCTAAACAGTTATATAACTTTCCAATATAAAAAGCCGAGTAACACCCGCCATGGATCTATACATTGAGCACCACAAAATCTATCCCTCGGACCAAATTTTTTTGATGATAATGGGATTTCAAACAGGTATATACCTTTAACAACATAATCTGCGAGTATGAATAACCGAGTCTCGAACTCCAGACTCTTGAACACCAGCCCGAATTTCTCAAATTCACAAGCTCCCTGTTGATTACACCAGCTACGTATATCTATCCCTTTGAGCATAAACTGCGAGTAATTAGAATAATGAAAACTCGAAACATGAATCTCGATAATCGAGGCAACATGAATACTGCGATGCGAGAATAAATTAAAATAATGAAAACTCGATGGAACCGTGTGTGGAACTCAAGACTTCTTGAACACCAGCAATGAATCTATCTATTGAGCCACAAACTCCACTGATGATTAGGGTTTTTAGCAGGAATATATTCAAACATAAACTGCGAGTAATAAGAGAATAATAAAAACTCGACGGAACCGAGTCTCGAACTTAAGACTTCTTGAACACCATCGATGAAACTATTTATTGAGCCACAACCTCCTCTGATGACTCTCGGATTTAAACAGTTATATACCTTTCCAACATAAACTGCAAGTAATAAGAGAATAAAGAAAACTCGACGGAACAGAGTCTCGAACTCAAGACATCTTGAACTCCAGCGATGAAACTACCCATTGTGCCACAAATTCCTCTGATGATTACGGAATATAAACAGGTATATACTTTTTCCAATATAAACTGCGAGTGATAATAGAATAAGGAAAACTCGACAGAACCGAGTCTCCGAACTCTTGAAAAACCAGCAATGAATCTATCCATTGGGCCACAAATTCTTCTGATGATTATGGGATATAAACATGTATATACCGTTCCAAAATAAAACTGCGAGTATGACGGAACCGAAAACTCGAACGGAACCGACTTCTTGAACACCAGGGATGAATCTATCCATTGCGCCACATAGATTCTTCTGATGATTATGGGATTTAGACAGGTATATACCTTTCCAACATAAATTTGCGAGTAATGATAGAATAATAAAAAACCGACGGAAACTCGAACTCACGCAAGACATATTGAACACGAGCAATGAATCTAACCATTGAGCCACGACCTCCTATGTTGATTCTCGGATTTTAAACAGGTATATACCTTTTCAACATAAACTTGCAAGTTATGAAGAGAATAAAAAAACTCGACGGAACAGAGTCTCGAACGCGAGACATCTTGAACACCAGCAATGAATCTATCCATTGAGCCACGACCTCTTATGTTGATTATGGCATTTAAACAGGTATATACCTTTTCAACATAAACTGCAAGTAATAAGTAGAATAAAGGAAAACTCGACGGAACCAGAGTCTCGAAATCAAGACATCTTTAACACCTGCAATGAATCTATCCATTGTGCCACAAATTCCTCTGATGATTATGGGATATAAACAGGTATATACCTTTCCAATATAAACTGCGAGTAATAATAGAATAAGGAAAACTGGACGGAACCGAGTCTCGAACTCAAGACACCTTGAAAATCAGCAATGAATATATCCATTGAGCCACAAATTCTTCTGATGATTATGGGATATAAACAGGTATATACCTTTCCCATATAAACTGCGAGTAATAATAGAATAAGGAAAACTTGACGAAACCGAGTCTGGAACACCAGAAATGAACCTATCCATTGGGCCATAAATTCCTCTGATGATTAAAGGATTTAAACATGTATATATATATACCTTTCCAGCATAATCTGCGAGTATGACGGAACCGAGTGTCGAACTCAAGACGTCTTGAACACCAGCCCTGAATTTACCCATTGAGCCACAAGTTCCTCTGTTGATTATGGGATTCAAACAGGTATATACCTTTCCAACATAAACTGCGAGTAATAATAGAATAATTAAAATTCGAAGGAAACGAGTCTCGAACTCGAGACATCTTGAATACAAGCGATGAATCCATCTATTGAGCCACAACTTCCTCTGTTGATTATGGAATTTAAACATGTATATTCCTTTCTAACATAAACTGCGAGTATAAATAAAATATTGAAAACTCGTCGGAACCGAGTCTCGAACGCAAGACATCTCGAACACCAGCGATGAAAATACCCATTGAACCACAAATTCCCCTGATGATATATAGCTTTCCAACATACTCTGCGAGTATCACGGAACCGAGTCTTGAACTGTAGACATCTTGAACACCAGCCCTGAATCAATCCATTGAGCAACAAGTTTCTATATAGATTTTGGGATTTAAACAGGTATATAGCTTTCCTACAAAAGTAGCGAGTAACAATAGAATTATGAAAGCTGGACGGAAACGAGTCTCGAACTCAAGAAATCTTGAATAACTGCGATGAATCTACCCATTGAGCCACAAGTTCCGCTGTTGATTATGGGATTCAAACAGGTATATTGCTTTCAAACATAAACTGCGAGTAATAATAGAATAATGAAAACTCGACGAAACCGATTCTCGAACTCTAAATAAATTGCCTACCAGCGATGACTCTATCCATTGAGCCACAAGTTCCTCTGTTGATTATGGGATTCAAACAGGTATATACCTTTCCAACATGAACTGCGAGTATAAATGGAATAATGAAAACTCGACGGAACCGAGTCTCGAACGCAAGACATCTTGAACACCAGCCATATATCTATCCATTGAGCCACCAATTCCAATTATTTCACGCAGTTTATATTAAAAAGGTATATACCTGTTTTATATACCATAATCATCAGAGGAATTTGTGGCACAAACAGGATAGATTCATTGCTGGTGTTAAAGAGGTCTCGAGTAAGTTAGAAGACTCTGACTCCGTCGAAGTTTTCTTTTATTTCGAGGCACCTTGACTTGCAGCTATTATGTTGAAATTGAGCCACATATACCTGTGTTAAATATCGAGATTCAAACATAGGAGGTCGTGGCTCAATGGATAGATTCATGTCTGGTGTTCAAGATGTCTTGCGTTCGAGACTCGGTTCCGTCGAGTTTTTATTATTCTATCATCACTCACAGTTTATGTTGGAAAGGTATATACCTGTCTAAACCCCTTAATCTTCGGAGGAGTTTGTGGCTCAATGGATAGACTCATCGATGGTGTTCAAGAAGCCTTGAGTTTGAGACTCGGTTCCGTCATACTCGCAGATTATGTTGGTAAGGTATATACATGTTTAAATCCCATAATCATCAGAGGAATTTATGGTCCAATGGAAAGATTTATTGCTGGTGTTCGAGACTCGGTTCCGTCGAGTTTTCCTTATTCTATTATTACTCGCAGTTTATAGTGGAAAGGTATATGGCTGTTTATATCCCATAATCATCAGGGGAATTTGTGGCTCATTGGATATATTCATCGCTGGTTTTCAAGATGTCTTGAGTTCGAGACTCGGTTCCCTCGAGTTTTCTTCATTCTCTTATTACTTGCAGCTTTTGTTGGAAAGGTATATACCTGTTTGAATCCGAGAATCGTCATAGGAGGTTGTGCCTCAATGGATAGATTCATAGCTGGTGTTCAAGATTTCTTGCGTTAGAGACTCGGTTCCGTCGAGTTTTTAATATTCTATTATTACTCACAGTTTATGTTGGAAAAGTATATACCTGTTTAAACCCCTTAATCATCAGAGGAGTTTGTGGCTCAATGGATAGATTCATCGCTGGTGTTCAAGAAGTCTTGAGTTCGAGACTCGGTTCCGTCGTGTTTTGAATATTCTCTTATTTCTCGAAGTTTATATTGGAATGGTATATACCTGTTTATATCCCCTAATCATCAGATGAATCTGTGGCTCAATGGATATATCCATCGCTGGTTTTCAAGATGTCTTGAGTTCGAGACTCGGTTCCGTCGAGTTTTCCTTGTTCTATTATTACTCACAGTTTATATTGGAAAGGTATATACCTGTTTATATCCCATAATAAATAGAGGAATTTGTGGCACAATGGATAGATTCATTGCTGGTGTTCAAAATGTCTTGATTTCGAGACTCGGTTCCGTCGAGTGTTCCTTATTCTATTATTTCACGCGTTTATATTGAAAAGGTATATACCTGTTCATATATCATAATCATCAGAGGAATTTGTGGCACAATGGATAGATTCAATGCTGGTGTTAAAGATGTCTCGAGTTCGAGACTCTGTTCCGTCGAGTTTTCTTTATTCTCTTATTACTTGCAGTATATGTTGGAAAGGTACCTGTTTGAATCCGAGAATCAACATAGGAGGTTGTGGCCTGAGTTGAGACTCGGTTACGTCGAGTTTTTATTATTCTATTATTACTCCCAGTATATGATGAAAAGGTATATAACTGTTTAAACCCCTTAATCATCAGAGGAGTTTGTGGCTCAATGAATAGATTCATTGCTGGTGTTCAAGAAGTCTTAAGTTCGAGACTCGGTTCCGTCGTGTTTTGAATATTCTCTTATTACTCGCAGTTTATGTTTGAATCCCATAATCATCAGAGAAATTTGTTGCTCAATAGATAGATTCATTGCTGGTGTTCAAGATGTCTCGAGTTCGAGACTCCTTTCCTTCAAGTCTTGATTATTCGATTATTACTCGCAGTTTATGTTGGAAAGGTATATATATATATACCTGTTTGAATGCCACAATCAAAAGGAGAAACTTGTGGTTCAATGTATAGATCCATGGTTGGTGTTACTCGCTTTTTATGTTGGAAAGGTATATACCTGTCCAATATAAACTGCAGTAATCAAAATAAGGAAAATTGGTGGCTCAATGGATAGATCCATGGCTGGTGTTCAAGATGTCTTGCGTTCGAGACTCGGTTCCGTCGAGTTTTCATTATTCCATTTATACTCGCAGTTCATGTTGGAAAGGTATATACCTGTTTGAATCCCATAATCAACAGAGGAACTTGTGGCTCAATGGATAGATTCATCGCTGGTAGGCAATTTATTAGAGTTCGAGATTCGGTTTCGTCGAGTTTTCATTATTCTATTATTACTCGCAGTTTATGTTTGAAAGCAATATACCTGTTTGAATCCCATAATCAACAGAGAAACTTGTGGCTCAATGGGTAGATTCATCGCTGTTATTCAAGATTTCTTGAGTTCGAAACTCGTTTCCGTCCAGCTTTCATAATTCTTTTGTTACTCGCTACTTATGTAGGAAAGCTATATACCTGTTTAAATCCCAAAATCTACATAGAAACTTGTGGCCCAATGGATTGATTCAGGGCTGGTGTTCAAGATGTCTTGAGTTCGAGACTCGGTTCCGTCATACTCGCAGATTATGTTTGAAAGGTATATATCATCAGAGGAATTTGTTGTTCAATGGATATTTTCATTGCTGGTATTCGAGATGTCTTGCGTTCGAGACGCGGTTCCGACGAGTTTTCAATATTTTATTTATACTTGCAGTTTAGGTTAGAAAGGTATATACCTGTTTAAATCCCATAATCAACAGAGGAACTTGTGGCTCAATGGATAGATTCATCGCTTGTATTCAAGGAATCTCGAGTTCGAGAATCGTTTCTTTCGAGTTTTCATTATTCTATTATTACTCGTAGTTTATGTTGGAAAGGTATATACCTGTTTAAATCCCATAATCAGCAGAGGAACTTGTGGCTCAATGGATAACTTCAGGGCTGGTGTTCAAGACGCCTTGAGTTCGAGACTCGGTTCCGTCATACTCGCAGATTATATTGGAAAGGTGTAAAATATACATGTTTAAATCCCATAATCATCAGAGGAATTTGTGGCCCAATGGATAGGTTCATTTCTGGTGTTCAAGATTCGGTTCCGTCGAGTTTTCCTTATTCTATTATTACTCGCAGTTTATATTGGAAAGGTATATACCTGATTATATCCCGTTATCATCAGAGGAATTTGTGGCTCAATGGATATATTCATCGCTGGTTTTCAAGATGTCTTAAGTTGAAGACTCGGTTTCGTCGAGTTTTCCTTATTCTATTATTGCTCGCAGTTTATATTGGAAAGGTATATAGCTGTTTATATCCCATAATCATCAGAGGAATTTGTGGCTCAATGTATATATTCATCCCTGATTTTCAAGGTGTCTTGATTTCGAGACTCGGTTCCGTCCAGTTTTCCTTATTCTATAATTACTCGCATTTTATATTGGAAAGGTATATACCTGTTTATATCCCATAATCATCAGAGGAATTTGTGGCACAATGGGTTGATTCATCGCTGGAGTTCCAATTTTGATTCTGGGATTCAAACGAGGAATATACCTTTTCCAACATAAACTTCGAGTAATAATAGAATAATGAAAACTTGACGGTTTTTGTCTCGAAAAGGTATATGAACCTGTTTGAATCTATCCATTGAGCCACAAATTCCTCTGATGGTTATGGGATCTAAATGAATAGATTCCAATATAAACTGCGAGTTCAAATAGTATTGCGTTCGACGGACTCGAGTCTCGAGCACCAGCAATTTTATATTGGACAACTATTTTTCTGACATTATGGGATGGAAAAGTATATATAATTATTTGATAATCTGCGAGTAACGGATCGAGTCTCGAACTCCAGACATCTTGAACACCAGCCCTGAATTTATCCATTGAGTCACAAGCTCCTCTGTTGATTATGGGATTCAAACAGGTATATATATACCTTTCCAACATAAACTGCGAGTAATAATAGAATAATGAAAACTCGAAGGAACCGAATCTCGAAATCGAGGCACCTTGAATACCAGCGATGAACTGCGAGAATAAATTAAATAATGAAAACTCGATGGAACCGTGTCCGGAACTCAAGACTTCTTGAACACCAGCAAAGAATCTATCCATTGAGCCACAAACTCCTCTGATGAGGGATTTTAGCTGGCAATATGGGTTTTCCAACATAAACTGTGAGTAATAATAGAATAATAAGAACTCGACGTTCCGACTCTCGAACGCCGTCCAGTTCTATTCATTGAGCCACTATTCCTATCGTTGTTTCGGATTCAAACAGGTATATAGCCCTTCCAACAAAAATCCAATAATAATCAGAAGAACAAAACTCGATGGAATATAGTCTCGAATTTTCAAGGTGTCTTGAACTCCAGCGATGAATCTACCCATCGTCCACAAATTCCTTGATGATTATTACTAGACAGGCATATACCTTTGGAAATATAAATAGCGAGTTAATAGAATATCCCATAACTCATCAGAACCGAGTCTCGAACTCAAGACACCTTGAAATTCAGCGATGAATATATCCATTGATGGTCCTCTGATGATTATGGACTCTATATCCGTTCCGAGTTTAAAACTGCGAGTAATAATAGAATAAGGAAAACTCGACGGAACCGAGTCTAGAACACCAGCAATGAATTTATCCATTGCGCCATAAATTCTTCTGATGATTATGGGATTTAAACATGTATATACCTTTCCAACATAATCTGCGAGTATGACGGAACCGAGTCTCGAACTCAAGACTACTTGAACACGAGCGATGAATCTATCCATTGAGCCACAAACTCCTCCGATGATTAAGGGGTTTAGACAGGTATATACCTTTCCAACATAAACTTTGAGTAATGATAGAATAAAAAAACTCGACGGAACAGAGTCTCGAACGCAAGACATCTTGAACACCAGCCAGGAATCTATCCTTTGAGCCACGACCTCTTATGTTGATTCTCGGATTTAAACAGGTATATACCTTTTCAACATAAACTTCAAGTAATAAGTGAATAAAGAAATCTCGACGGAACAGAGTCTCGAAATCGAGACAACTTTAACACCTGCAATGAATCTATCCATTGTGCCACAAATTCCTCTGATGATTATGGTATATAAACAGGTATATACCTTTTCAATATAAACAGCGTGAAATAATAGAATAAGGAAAACTCGACGGAACCGAGCCTCGAACTCAAGACATCTTGAACACCAGCAATGAATCTATCCATTGTCCCACAAATTCCTCTAATGATTATGGGATATAAACAGGTATATACCTTTCCCATATAAACTGCGAGTAATAATAGAATAAGGAAAACTCGACGAAACCGAGTCTGGAACACCAGAAATGAACCTATCCATTGGGCCATAAATTCCTCTGATGATTATGGGATTTAAACATGTATATATATATACCTTTCCAGCATAATCTGCGAGTATGACGGAACCGAGTGTCGAACTCAAGACGTCTTGAACACCAGCTCTGAATTTACCCATTGAGCCACAAGTTCCTCTGTTGATTATGGGATTCAAACAGGTATATACCTTTCCAACATAAACTGCGAGTAATAATAAAATATTTAAAATTCGAAGGAAACGAGTCTCGAACTCGAGACATCTTGAATACAAGCGATGAATCCATCCATTGAGCCACAACTTCCTCTGTTGATTATGGAATTCAAACAGGTATATTCCTTTCTAACTTAAACTGCGAGTATAAATAAAATATTGAAAACTCGTCGGAACCGAGTCTCGAACGCAAGACATCTCGAACACCAGCGATGAAAATATCCATTGAACCACAAATTCCCCTGATGATATATAGCTTTCAACATACTCTGCGAGTATCACGGAACCGAGTCTTGAACTGTAACATCTTGAACACCATCCCTGAATTATCCATTGAGCAACAAGTTTCTATATAGATTTTGGGATTTAAACAGGTATATAGCTTTCCTACAAAAGTAGCGAGTAACAATCGCTATGAAAGCTGGACGGAAACGAGTCTCGAAATCAAGAAATCTTGAATAACTGCGATGAATCTACCCATTGAGCCACAAGTTCCGCTGTTGATTATGGGATTCAAAGGTATATTGCTTTCAAACATAAAGCGAGTCTAATAGAATAATGAAAACTCGACCCTCGATTCTCGAACTCTAAATAAATTGCCTACCAAGGATGATTCTATCCATTGAGCCACAAGTTCCTCTGTTGATTATGGGATTCAAACAGGTATATACCTTTCCAACATGGGAACTGCGATCGCTGGTGGAATAATGAAAACTCGACGGAACCGAGTCTCGAACGCAAGACATCTTGAACACCAGCCATATATCTATCCATTGAGCCACCAATTCCAATTATTTCACGCAGTTTATATTGAAAAAGGTATATACCTGTTTATATACCATAATCATCAGAGGAATTTGTGGCACAATGGATAGATTCATTGCTGGTGTTAAAGAGGTCTCGAGTTAGAGACTCTGTTCCGTCGAGTTTTCTTTATTCTATTATTACTTGCAGTTTATGTTGAAAAGGTATATACCTGTTTAAATCCGAGAATAACATAGGAGGTCGTGGCTCAATGGATAGATTCATGGCTGGTGTTCAAGATGTCTTGCGTTCGAGACTCGGTTCCGTCGAGTTTTTATTATTCTATCATCACTCACAGTTTATGTTGGAAAGGTATATATCTGTCTAAACCCCTTAATCTTCGGAGGAGTTTGTGGCTCAATGGATAATATCGATGGTGTTCAAGAAGCCTTGGTTTGAGACTCGGTTCCGTCATACTCGCAGATTATGTTGGTAAGGTATATACATGTTTAAATCCCATAATCATCAGAGGAATTTATGGTCCAATGGAAAGATTCATTGCTGGTGTTCGAGACTCGGTTCCGTCGAGTTTTCCTTATTCTATTATTACTCGCAGTTTATAGTGGAAAGGTATATGGCTGTTTATATCCCATAATCATCAGGGGAATTTGTGGCTCATTGGATATATTCATCGCTGGTTTTCAAGATGTCTTGAGTTCGAGACTCGGTTCCCTCGAGTTTTTAATATTCTATTATTACTCACAGTTTATGTTGGAAAAGTATATACCTGTTTAAACCCCTTAATCATCAGAGGAGTTTGTGGCTCAATGGATAGATTCATCGCTGGTGTTCAAGAAGTCTTGAGTTCGAGACTCGGTTCCGTCGTGTTTTGAATATTCTCTTATTTCTCGAAGTTTATATTGGAATGGTATATACCTGTTTATATCCCCTAATCATCAGATGAATCTGTGGCTCAATGGATATATCCATCGCTGGTTTTCAAGATGTCTTGAGTTCGAGACTCGGTTCCGTCGAGTTTTCCTTGTTCTATTATTACTCACAGTTTATATTGGAAAGGTATATACCTGTTTATATCCCATAATAGCTACATAGGGAATTTGTGGCACAATGGATAGATTCATTGCTGGTGTTCAAAATGTCTTGATTTCGAGACTCGGTTCCGTCGAGTGTTCCTTATTCTATTATTTCACGCGTTTATATTGAAAAGGTATATACCTGTTCATATATCATAATCATCAGAGGAATTTGTGGCTCAATGGTTAGATTCAATGCTGGTGTTAAAGATGTCTCGAGTTCGAGACTCGGTTCCGTCGAGTTTTCTTTATTCTATTTATTACTTGCAGTATATGTTGGAAAGGTACCTTGTTTGCTCAAGAGTATCAATGCATCGCTGGTATTGTGCTGCCTGAGTTTGAGACTCGGTTCCTTCGAGTTTTCATTATTCTATTATTACTCCCAGTATATGATGGAAAGGTATATAACTGTTTGAAAACCCCATAATAATCAGAGGAAGTTTGTGGCTCAATGAATAGATTCATCGCTGGTGTTCAAGAAGTCTTAAGTTCGAGTTTTTCTTATTCCGTATTGTTTTGAAAATTCTCTTATTAAAGGCAGTTTATACCTGTTTGAATCCCATAATCATCAGAGAAATTTGTTGCTCAATAGATATTTTCATTGCTGGTTTCAAGATGTCTTGAGTTCGAGACTCGGTTCCTTCGAGTTTTGATTATTTCGATTATTACTCGCAGTTTATGTTGGAAAGGTATATATACCTGTATATATCCCTGTTTGAATCCCAGGAATTTGTCACAAAGGAGAGAACATTGTGGAGTTCAATGTGAGTTCGAGATCCATGGTTGGTTTTGTTATTCTCTTATTACTTGCTTTTTATGTTGGAAACGTATATACCTGTTTGAATCCCAGAATCAAAATTGGAATTTGTGGCTCAATGGAATAGATTTATGGCTGGTGTTAAAGATGTCTTGCGTTCGAGACTCGGATCCGTCGAGTTTTCATTATTCCATTTATACTCGCAAATGTTGGAAAGGTATATACCTGTTTTGATATCCCATAATCAACAGAGAAACTTGTGGCTCAATGGATAGATTCATCGCTGGTAGGCAGATTTATTTAGAGTTCGAGATTCGGTTTCGTCGAGTTTTCATTATTCTATTATTACTCGCAGTTTTATGTTTGATAAGTATACATATACCTGTTTATATCCCATAATCAACAGAGGAATTTGTGGCTCAATGGGTAGATTCATCGCTGTTATTCAAGGATATCTTGAGTTCGAGACTCGTTTCCGTCGAGTTTTTCATAATTCTTTTATTACTCGCTACTTATGTTGGAAAGCTATATACCTGTTTATATCCCAAAATCTACATAGAAAACTTGTGGCCAAATGGATTGATTCAGGGCTGGTGTTCAAGATGTTTTGAGTTCGAGACTCGGGTTCGTCGTCTATTACTACTCGCAGATTATGGAAGGGTATTGAAAGGTTTATATCCGATCATCAGAGGAATTTGTTGTTCAATGGATATTTTCATTGCTGGAGTTCGAGATGTCTTAATTCGAGACTTTGTTCCGTCGAGTTTTCTTTATTTTATTATTACTTGCAGTTCAAGTTGGAAAGGTATATACCTATTTGAATCCCATAATCAACATAGGAACTTGTGGCTCAATGGATAAATTCATGGCTGGTGTTCAAGGTGTCTCGTGAGTTCGAGACTCGGTGCCTTTCGAGTTTTCATTTATTTTATTATTTCTCGCAGTATACGTTGGAAAGGTATATATCTGTTTAAATCCCATAATCATCAGACGAATTTTTGGCTCAATGGATAGATTCATCCCTGATGTTCACTATGTCTTGAGTTCGAGACTCGCTGCCGTCGAGTTTTCATTATTCTCTTATTACTCGCAGTTTATGTTGGAAAGGTATATACTTGTTTTAATCCCATAATCATCAGAGGAATTTGTGAACCCAATACATTCATTGGGTTCAAGACTCGGTTCCGTCACACTCACAGATTATGTTGGAAAGCTATATACATGTTTAAATCCCATAATCATCAGAGGAATTTGTGGCCCAATGGATAGATTCATTGCTGGTGTTCGAGACTCGGTTCCGTCGAGTTTTCCTTATCATACCTGTGGCTATATACCTGTTTAAATCCCAAAATCTACATAGGAACTTGTGGCTCAATGGATTGATTCAGTGCTGGTGTTCAAGATTTCTTGAGTTCGAGATTCGGTTCCGTCATACTCGCAGATTATGTTGGAAAGGTATATACCTGTTTAAAACCTATACTCCTCAGAGGATTTTGTGGCTCAATGGATAGATTCATCGCTGGTGTTCGAGTTGTCTATCGTTAGAGACTCGGTTCCGTCGAGTTTTCAGTATTCTATTTATACTCGCAGTTTATGCTGGAAAGGTGTATACCTGTTTGAATCCCATAATCAACAGAGGAACTTTTTGCTCAATGGATAGATGCATCGCTGGTATTCAAGCTGCCTCGAGTTCGAGACTTGGTTCCTTCGAGTTTTCATTATTCTATTATTACTCGCAGTTTATGTTGGAAAGTTATATACCTGTTTGAATCCGATAATCAATAGAGGAACTTGTGGCTTAATGGATAAATTCAGGGATGGTGTTCAAGTTGTCTTGGGTTTAAGACGCGGTTCTGTCATACTCGCAGATTATGTCGGAAAGGTATATACATGTTTAAATCACATAATCATCAGAGGAATTTGTGGCTCAATGGATAGATTCATTGCTGGTGTTCGAGACTCGGTTCCGTCGAGTTTTCCTTATAATATTATTACTCGCAGTTTATATTGGAAAGGTATATACCTGTTTAAATCCCCTAATCATCAGAAGAATTTGTGGCTCAATGGATATATTCATCGCTGGTTTTCAAGATGTCTTGAGTTCGAGACTCGGTTCCGTCGAGTTTTCCTTATTCTATTATTACTCGTAGTTTATATTGGGAAGGTATATACCTGTTTATATCCCACAATCATCAGAGGAATTTGTGGCACAATGGATAGATTCATTGCTGGAGTTCAAGATGTCTTGAGTTCGAGACTCTGTTCCGTCGAGTTTTCTTTATTCTCTTATTACTTGCAGTTTATGTTGGAAACGAATATAACTGTTTGAATCCTAGAATCAACCTAGGAGGTTGTGGCTCAATGAATAGATTCATGGCTGGTGTTAAAGATGTCTTGAGTTCAAGACTCGGTTCCGCCATACTCCCAGATTATGTTGGAAAGGTATATACATGTTTAAATCCCATGATCATCATAGAAATTTGTGGCCGAATGGATAGATGCATTGCTGGTTTCCGAGACTCAGTTCCGTCGAGTTTTCCTTATTCTATTATTACTCGCAGTTTATATTGGAAAGGTATATATTTACCTGTTTATATCCCATAATCATTAGAGTAATTTGTGGCTCAATGGATATATTCATCGCTGTTTTTCAAGAAGTCTTGAGTTCGAGACTCGGTTCCGTCGAGTTTTCTTCATTCTAATATTACTCGCAGTTTATATTGAAAAGACATATACCGGTTTATATCCCATAATCATCAGAGGAATTTATGGCACAATGAATAGATTCATTGCTGGTGTTCAAGATGTTTTGAGTTCGAGACTCGGTTCCGTCGAGTTTTCTTCACTTATTCTATTACTACTCGCAGTTTATATTTGAAAGGTATATATACCTGTTTATATCCCATAGTCATCAGAGGAATTTGTGGCACAATGGGTGGATTCATCGCTGGAGTTTAAGATGTCATGAGTTCGAGACTTTGTTTTCGTCGAGTTTTCTTTATTCTCTTATTACTTGCAGTTTATGTTGGAAAGGTATATACCTATTTGAATTCCCAAAAACCAACATAGGGAGGTTGTGGCTCAATGGATAAATTCATGGGTGGTGTTCAAGGTGTCGTGAGTTCGTGACTCGGTTCCGCCGAGTATTCATTATTCTCTTATTACCTGCAGTTTAGGTTGGAAAGGTATATACCTGTTTAAATCCCATAATCATCAGAGGAATTTTTGGCTCAATGGATAGATTCATCCCTGATGTTCAATATGTCTTGAGTTCGAGACTCGCTGCCCTCGAGTTTTCATTATTCTCTTATTACTCGCAGTTTATGTTGGAAAGGCATATACCTGTTTAAATCCCCTAATCTCCAGAGGAATTTGTGGCTCAATGGATAGATTCATCGCTGATGATCAAGATGTCTTGAGTTCGAGACTCGGTTCCGTCGAGTTTAAATTATTCTAATAATACTCACAGTTAATGTTGGAAAGATACCAGTTTAAATCCCATAATCATCATAGGAATTTGTGGCTCAATGGATAAATTCATGGCTGGTGTTCAAGGTGTCGTGAGTTCGTGACTCGGTTCCGACGAGTATTCATTATTTTCTTATTTCTCGCAGTATACGTTGGAAAGGTATATATCTGTTTAAATCCCATAATCATCAGACGAATTTTTGGCTCAATGGATAGATTCATCCCTGATGTTCAATATGTCTTGAGTTCGAGACTCGCTGCCGTCGAGTTTTCATTATTCTCTTATTACTCGCAGTTTATGTTGGAAAGGTATATACTTGTTTTAATCCCATAATCATCAGAGGAATTTGTGAACCCAATACATTCATTGGGTTCAAGACTCGGTTCCGTCATACTCACAGATTATGTTGGAAAGCTATATACATGTTTAAATCCCATAATCATCAGAGGAATTTGTGGCCCAATGGATAGATTCATTGCTGGTGTTCGAGACTCGGTTCCGTCGAGTTTTCCTTATTATACCTGTGGCTATATACCGGTTTAAATCCCAAAATCTACATAGGAACTTGTGGCTCAATGGATTGATTCAGTGCTGGTGTTCAAGATTTCTTGAGTTCGAGATTCGGTTCCGTCATACTCGCAGATTATGTTGGAAAGGTATATACCTGTTTAAAACCTATACTCCTCAGAGGATTTTGTGGCTCAATGGATAGATTCATCGCTGGTGTTCGAGTTGTCTATCGTTAGAGACTCGGTTCCGTCGAGTTTTCAATATTCTATTTATACTCGCAGTGTATGTTGGAAAGGAACTTGTTGCTCAAGGTATAGATGCATCGCTGGTATTCAAGCTGCCTCGAGTTCGAGACTTGGTTCCTTCGAGTTTTCATTATTCTATTATTACTCGCAGTTTATGTTGGAAAGTTATATATCTGTTTGAATCCGATAATCAATAGAGGAACTTGTGGCTTAATGGATAAATTCAGGGATGGTGTTCAAGATGTCTTGGGTTTAAGACGCGGTTCCGTCATACTTGCAGATTATGTCGGAAAGGTATATACATGTTTAAATCACATAATCATCAGAGGAATTTGTGGCTCAATGGATAGATTCATTGCTGGTGTTCGAGACTCGGTTCCGTCGAGTTTTCCTTATAATATTATTACTCGCAGTTTATATTGGAAAGGTATATATATACCTGTTTATATCCCAAAATCATCAGAAGAATTTGTGGCTCAATGGATATATTCATCGCTGGTTTTCAAGATGTCTTGAGTTCGAGACTCGGTTCCGTCGAGTTTTCCTTATTCTATTATTACTCGTAGTTTATATTGGGAAGGTATATACCTGTTTATATCCCACAATCATCAGAGGAATTTGTGGCACAATGGATAGATTCATTGCTGGAGTTCAAGATGTCTTGAGTTCGAGACTCGGTTCCGTCGAGTTTTCTTTATTCTATTATTACTTGCAGTTTATGTTGGAAACGAATATAACTGTTTGAATCCTAGAATCAACCTAGGAGGTTGTGGCTCAATATAGATTCATGGCTGGTGTTAAAGATGTCTTGAGTTCAAGACTCGGTTCATACTCCCAGATTATGTTGGAAAGGTATATACATGTTTAAATCCCATAATCATCATAGAAATTTGTGGCCGAATGGATAGATGCATTGCTGGGTTTTCGAGAGTTCCGTCGAGTTTAAGACGCGGTTATTATTACTCGCAGTTTATATTGGAAAGGTATATACCTGTTTATATCCCATAATCATCAGAGTAATTTGTGGCTCAATGGATATATTCATCGCTGTTTTTCAAGAAGTCTTGAGTTCGAGACTCGGTTTCGTTGAGTTTTCCTTATTCTATTATTACTCGCAGTTTATATTGGATAGGTATATATTTACCTGTTTATATCCCATAATCATTAGAGGAATTTGTGGCTCAATGGATATATTCATCTCTGGTTTTCAGGATATCTTGAGTTCAAGACTCGGTTCCGTCGAGTTTTCTTCATTCTAATATTACTCGCAGTTTATATTGAAAAGGCATATACCGGTTTATATCCCATAATCATCAGAGGAATTTGTGGCACAATGAATAGATTCATTGCTGGTGTTCAAGATGTTTTGAGTTCGAGACTCGGTTCCGTCGAGTTTTACTTATTCTATTACTACTCGCAGTTTATATTTGAAAGGTATATACCTGTTTATATCCCATAATCATCAGAGGAATTTGTGGCACAATGGGTGGATTCATCGCTGGAGTTTAAGATGTCTTGAGTTCGAGACTTTGTTTCGTCGAGTTTTCTTTATTCTCTTATTACTTGCAGTTTATGTTGGAAAGATATATACCTATTTGAATTCAAAAACCAACATAGGAGGTTGTGGCTCAATGGATAAATTCATGGGTGGTGTTCAAGGTGTCGTGAGTTCGTGACTCGGTTCCGCCGAGTATTCATTATTCTCTTATTACCTGCAGTTTAGGTTGGAAAGGTATATACCTGTTTAAATCCCATAATCATCAGAGGAATTTTTGGCTCAATGGATAGATTCATCCCTGATGTTCAATATGTCTTGAGTTCGAGACTCGCTGCCCTCGAGTTTTCATTATTCTCTTATTACTCGCAGTTTATGTTGGAAAGGCATATACCTGTTTAAATCCCCTAATCACCAGAGGAATTTGTGGCTCAATGGATAGATTCATCGCTGATGATCATGATGTCTTGAGTTCGAGACTCGGTTCCGTCGAGTTTAAATTATTCTAATAATACTCACAGTTAATGTTGGAAAGATACCAGTTTAAATCCCATAATCATCATAGGAATTTGTGGCACAATGGATAGATTCATCACTGCTATTCCAGATTAATTGTGATCAAGGTTCCGATCCGTCGAGTTGAAATGAAATGAATGAAAGGTATATAAATGTTTAAATCCCATAATCATTAGAGGAATTTGTGGCCGAATGGATAGATTCATTGTTGGTGTTCGAGACTCGGTTCCGTCGAGTTTTCCTTATTATACCTGTCGCTATAAACCTGTTTAAATCCCAAAATCTACAAAGGAACTTGTGGGTCAATGGATTGATTCAGGGCTGGTGTTCAAAATGTCTTGAGTTCGAGACTCGGTTCCGTCATACTCGCAGATTATGTTGGAAAGGTATATATATACCTGTTTAAAACCTATAACCATCAGAGGAATTTGTGGCTCAATGGATAGATTCATCGCTGGTGTTCGAGATGTCTATCGTTCGATACTCGGTTCCGTCGAGTTTTCAATATTCTATTTATACTCGCAGTTTATGTTGGAAAGGTATATACCTGTTTGAATCCCGTAATCAACAGAGGAACTTGTGGCTCAATAGATAGATGCATCGCTGGTATTCAAGCTGCCTCGAGTTCGAGATTTGGTTCCTTCGAGTTTTCATTATCCTATTATTACTCGCAGTTTATATTGGAAAGGTATATACCTGTTTGAATCGCATAATCAGTAGAGGAAATTGTAGCTCAATGGATAAATTCAGGGCTGGTGTTCAAGATGTCTTGGGTTCAAGACTCGGTTACGTCATACTCGCAGATTATGTTGGAAAGGTATATACATGTTTAAATCCCATAATCATCAGAGGCATTTGTGGCCCAATGGATAGATTCATTACTGGTGTTAGAGACTCGGTTCCGTCGAGTTTTCCTTATACTATTATTACTCGCAGTTTATATTGGAAAGGTATATACATGTTTATATCCTGTAATCATCAGAGGAATTTTGTTTGTAATTGTCCACATAATAACGCATGCTGGGGACTTCGTGCGTCTAACACCGCGACCCACGACTTTTCTGGTATTTGTGGATGCTCTCTTGTCTAGCAATCCGGAGCTTGCCATGAAAGATTGATTGAATGGGAAGCTGTTTTTTATTTTCTGCATCTGTTTTATATTTGGTTCAGTGATGCATGCGCCCTTTTTTAATGTCCATGCAATAACCATGTCTTGGATGCCCAATAGGTTAAAATGTGATGCGGCTTGATTTGCGATCATCGAATTATTTAAACAGTTTAATGCTGCTCGAGATTTTCCAGATCCCTGGGTCAACAACAATGGATCAATGACAATGAATCAACAACCATAGACCAACAACCATGGACCAACAACCGTCGATCAACAAGCATGGAAATCAACAACAGCAACAGAGGGTCGACCGGTAATTAACAACAATAGCTGGAAAACACAACAACGGTGGTAGGCGACAATTCAACATCCATGGACAATGGCTACGACAGTCTACCTACCGAATAGACGATGGACAATAAAAGGGTACAGCGACCCCTTGGAAGACGAACTTGAATGGAAATGGTAAAAATAATACCATAATTTGAAGTAAGTTTCTTATGTTCTTGCTGCATGTTCAAGCCTGGCGCCGGGCTTTTCACGTGTGTGTATGTGTGCAATTTCCAATTGCTGATGATTGCGATGAACGGTTGCATCTCTGAATTTAATTTAGAAAAATGCATGCACCCTTTTGATGTCTTCGTACTAACCCTGTCTTGGACGGCCAGTAGTTTATGAGTTTATGAAATTTGATACAGCCAGATTGGCAATTATCAAAATTTTAAACAGTTTTATCCTGCTCGAGATTTTCCAGATCACTGGGTCAACAAGCATGGATCAATAACGATGTATCAACAACCGTGGGTTAACAATCGTGGATCAACAACAATGGATCAGCAACCGTGGATCAACAACGATGAGTTTCTTAATAATACGGTGATTTCTTTCTTTATTATGCATTTTATTTTTAATTCTTGAACGTATTATTCACCTATTATCAATTATTTTCCAGACTTCTCAGCTGCGTTGATGGGTCGGAAGACAACTGCGAACATGACAACACAACACACACTTCCATACACACACTCAAATTTACAATGCGCAATAGGGAGCCGCGCGGCTTTTTGTAATTTTAGAAAGGTGTAGGGCGTTATAGTGTCACTTTTGTTACCTATAACGCGATGCAGAACCTACGTAAATCTGCAACGTCAGGTCGATCAACTGAAATTTGGATTTGATTATTGTTCAACTGAGATAATTTCTAACTGGGAAGTATTACCTCCGTTGGTCTGATGGAAACTCCGGCTCATTTCGATTTCATCATATTCTTAAAAGGATATGTTACATTCAAATTTAAATTCTATTCAAAGTCTATTTCAATTTGGAATAAAATATCTTACTTTTCACTTGATTTCCCAAAGGCTTTTTATGCCGCTGATTTGCGCGCTCTATCACGCGGCGCATTTTACGCCGACGCCATGTTGATCGCAATGTGGAACAAAACGTTATACTTGATTTCATTGAGCGTAGAACATTCATAATATAATTCATAAAGCGTAGAATATTCGGAACAGTTGCATCTTCCAGTCGAATTTGTGTCCACGATACGGCGTGTATTGTCTTTGCGTGCGTTTACGTCTTCCTGCCACGTCGTTATTTCGACAATAGTAATTTTTAAAGTTCGCATGGTGCATAAAAGATTTGGTATTCGAAACGCAATTGTGTCTTTTCGTCCAATTTCCGCGCGTCTACGTTACGGGGTATATACGTTACGCCTCCTACTACCCCACTATAGTTTCGATTTCACAAAAGCCTTTGGGTTTGAAGGATGATTGCAAAATTTGTCTGTTGTAATTAAAATTTTTTAAATAAATTGGTTTTGTTTAATTGCATTGCATATAATTGCAGTATACTTTGCAATGGGTGGTAAACAAAGTTTTTTCCTGGCAGAATGAATGGAATAGCTTGTTCTATTGGCAGACGCTTGTATGTAGGTTTTTAGGTGATTTACAATTCTTAAGTGTAACCCGTTGCAAGCGGTATTTTGAAACAGTAAAATTCCTACGGATATTGGGGGACAGAGTGAAGGGAATAAATGCATTAGTGGTGGGTCAAACTTTTTTTTGTACGTTTTTGGGCGATTTAAAATGCTTAAAAACGTAATAACCCCCTGAAAGTGATATTTTGAAAAGACGGCTTTGCATGGGAAGTGTCCTAATATAGGAATCAAAGACATAACAGCAAAAAATACTTGTTCGCCATGTCACAAAATTTGCGTAAGTCTGTTTTTGAGACTTGTAGAAATTATATACGATCCAAGTTTTCACCGTTCCTTGGGCCCACACCTAGTGAAAAGATTCTACACCTAACCCAATCATGCATTGCTGTTTTAATCATAGTTAAAGTAGTCGATTGAGTTATGAGATAATAATGTACTTATTGCTGAGTATTCTTGCCCTAGTGTGCAATTTAATAGTCATCAACATTTCTCAAAATAGGAAGTATTTTATAATACGTATGGTAGTAAACACTGGAATAATTAATTATATATATATATATTTCTTTTCATAGCCACTGGATCACCCTGTCCAAGGCCCTGTAACAGCAGCCACTTACAGACGGACGATGCCAACATGTTTAACCACTAGGCCATCGCGCCTAGTGATGTCGTTGATTCCTATATTAGGACACTTCCCATGCAAAGCCGTCTACTTTGTTATTAAATTTAATCAATTAAAAGCAGAGAGATCACAACAATGTTTTGCAGACCAAGACGGACATAAAAGCTGTTGTTTTGCTACTCTACTTCACTACTTTACTACTACTACGCAAGAAGATTTTTTTTTCTATTTCAACATATTCACATGCAGAGGGTCACGTTTTTTGGGCTTTTTAAACCACCCAAAAAATGTAAAAAACGTTTCTGGCCAACCGACCATGTTATTCCATTCATCCAGCCCTAAAAATGTCTAGATATTTCAAAAACAGATGGACGCTTCTTCGCTATTAGTTTGCTTTTGGTTTCTATCTGGGCGCCACATTCCGTCGTTTGCTTTTTAATTCATCAAATGAATTTTTTGCGGACTCTACCGACGTATTAAATGTTGTTCTGCTACTCCCACACCCAGAGCTCTTTTTTCAAAATATCACTTTCAGGGGGTTATTACGTTCTTAAGCATTTTAATCACCCAAAAACGTACAAAAAAGGTTTGACCCGCCACTAATGCTATTTATTCCCTTCACTCTGTCCCCCAATACCCGGAGGAATTTTACTGTTTCAAAATACCGCTTGCAACGGGTCACACTTAAGCATTGTAAATCACCGAAAACACGTACATACAAGCGTCTGCCAATAGAACAAGCTATTCCATTCATTCTGCCAGGAAAAAACTTTGTTTACCACCCATTGCGAAGTATACTGCAATTATATGCAATGCAATTAAACAAAATCAATTTATTTAAAAAATTTTAATTACAACAGACAAATTCTGCAATCATCCTTCAAACCCAAAAGCTTTTGTGAAATCGAAACTATAGTGGGGTAGAAGGAGGCGTAACGTATACACGCCGTAACGTAGACGCACGGAAATTGGACGAAAAGACACAATTGCGTTTCGAATACCAAATCTTTTATGCACCATGCGAACTTTAAAAATTACTATTGTCGAAATAACGACGTGGCAGGAAGACGTAAACGCACGCAAAGACAATACACGCCGTACCGTAGACACAAATTCGACTGGAAGATGCAACTGTTCCGAATATTCTACGCTTTATGAATGATATTATGAATGTTCTACGCTCAATGCGCGCCATCGAAAATCAAGTATAACGTATTGTTCCACATCGCGATCAACATGGTGTCGGCGTAAAATGCGCCGCGTGATAGAGTGCGCAAATCAGCGGTATAAAAAGCCTTCGGGAAATCAAGTGAAAATTAAGATATTTTATTCCAAATTAAAATAGACTTTGAACAGAATTTAAATTTGAATGTAACATATCCTTTTTAAGAATATGATGAAATCGAATTGAGCCGGAGTTTCCATCAGACCAACGGAGATAATACTTCCCAGTTAGAAGATCTCAGTTGAACAATAATCAAATCCAAATTTCAGTTGATCGACCTGACGTTGCAGATTCACGTAGGTTCTGCATCGCGTTATAGGTAACTAAAGTCACACTATAACGCCCTACATCTTTCTAAAATTACAAAAAGCCGCGCGGCTCCCTATTGCGCATTGTATATTTGTGCGTGTGTATGTAAGTGTGTGTTGTTTTGTCATGTTTGCAGTTGTCTTCCGGCCCATCATCGCAGCTGAGAAGTCTGGAAAATAATTGATAATAGGTGAATAATACGTTCAAGAATTAAAAATAAAATGCATAATAAAGAAAGAAATCAACGTATTATTAAGAAACTCATCGTTGTTGATCCACGGTTGCTGATCCATGGTTGTTGATCCATTGTTGTTGGTCCACGATTGTTAACCCACGGTTGTTGATACATCGTTATTGATCCATTGTTTTTGACCCAGTGATCTGGAAAATCTCGAGCAAGATTAAACTGTTCAAAAATTTTGATAATTGCGAATCAGGTTGCATCAAATTTCATAAACTCATAAACTACTGGCCGTCCAAGACAGGGTTAGTACGAGGACATCAAAAGGGTGCACGCATTTTTCTAAATTAAATTCAGAGATGCAACCGTTCATCGCAATCATCAGCAATTGGAAATTGCACACATACACACACGTGAAAAGCCCGGCGCCAGGCTTGAACATGCAGCAAGAACATAAGAAACTTACTTCAAATTATGGTATTATTTTTACCATTTCCATCCAAGTTCGTCTTCCAAGGGGTCGCTGTACCCTTTCATTGTCCATCGTCTATCCGGTAGGTAGACTGTCGAAGCCATTGTCCATGGATGATGTTGAATTGTCGCCTACCATCGTTGTTGTGTTTTCCAGCTATTGTTGTTAATTACCGGTCGATCCCCTGTTGCTGTTGTTGCTGTTTTTGTATTCCATGCTCGTTGATCGACGGTTGTTGGTTCATGGTTGTTGGTCTATGGTTGTTGATTCATTGTCATTGATCAATTGTTGTTGACCCAGGGATCTGGAAAATCTCGAGCAGCATTAAACTGTTTAAATAATTCGATGATCGCAAATCAAGCCGCATCACATTTTAATCTATTGGGCATCCAAGACATGGTTATTGCATGAACATTAAAAAAGGGCGCATGCATCACTGAACCAAATAAAAAACAGATGCAGCTATCATCGCGACCATCGGCAATTTGGGGATTTTAAAAAAAATAAACACACACACACAAAATTAAAAAGCCCGGCGCCAGGCATAAACATGCAATAGGCATAAAATACATACTTACTTGAGTTCTTTGTATTATAAAATATTTACCAGCTTTTTTCTTCAGAGTTGGGTCGTTTTTCCAAGGTGTCAGTCTTCAAAATGGTGTGCTCAAGAACGAAGAAGCGACGATGTTGCGGAACGCGCGAAAGAATATTCACGAATCTTGATTAGGTAAATAAATAATGAATTAATTACTCGAGATCGCGTACGCATTATGTTCGTTTATATTGTGACCATGTGGGAGTCACATTTGATTCCAATTCAATACAGTGCGACGAATAAACTTTTATAAATCTTTTTCAAACACGCATTATTAAGTATGGACAAGTAATATGTCCGGCCACAACTACTATGGTGCAAGCATGACAAATAAAAACATCGAATCAGAAAACACTGACTTGAGATGAAAATTCCAGCCATGAATCTGATTTTGTCAATTATAAGCCACAGATGGACCGCGCCTGGGCGGCGCGATCCATCATTGGTTCACACTTAACAAAACATAATCTGACTGGGTGACCTGTTTTATTTTCATTGGTGTTTTATAGCATTTCACAGCATTTCATACTAACTTGATATTCCATGCCAGTCCACTGCGATTCCTCCCCAGCTACCCGGCATTTTTATTCAATCAATATATTTTTCAATCAAACACGTGGATATTCATCTTGTTAAAGTTCTTTTACCTCCTTTTGGTTGACAGCAATAAGTTTATAGACATAGTTGGAAACTTTTTCTTTACATGCTATGGGAAATTCATTTCGTTGCAGGTATTCTCTCACGCCGAGTGGATTCCACGGGAGGGGATCACACTGATTAAAGTCACAGACGGGTATTAAACAAGTTAAGTCATGAGCAAGACCTAAAGTTGAATACCAAACAGCAGGTTATAGTTACAAGGTTCAGTGTCCACGGCATGGGAAATATCTGTCAATGTAGTCCTGTCAATTCAGATCTGTAGCTAAAGAATAGTTCGAAAGAATTTCGTTGGAAGCGACTAAAAGGAGACAAAGGAATGGTAGATAATAATTTATCATCGTCCAGATCAGTTACCACTCTCTGCACGTTACCGTGGTTGGTTTATTGGTGTGTGGGATATTTTTCGCTTGAAGTGCCGTTGCTGGCAATTTTTATAGTAGTAGCTCATTGACATTTGAGTGGCCTAATATTTAAGTACATTTTTAAGCTCTGCTTTCGGAGAGAGAATTTCTATAGAAAAAATATTAACGTATTTTATAGACGTGAATTCTATTGAATATATTATTAAGGAAGAGAAGCACCGGTATCCCCGCTTCAGCTAATTGACCTTTAACGGGTGGCACTTTTTTGTATGGAATGTAAAATACACAAAGCTCGTTCCCATGAGGTTGATCCTATAATAGAACCCATTGTCACATAAATTTTCATATCGGTCTAGGAAAAAGGAAGTAATGTTATTTATTAGTTTATTTGTTATTAATTGAGGAATCGGTAAAATTTTGTAAAAGAATCTCTTGTTGAGTATGTGCCACTGATGAATCGCGTCGAAGAGGCGCGTAACATCTGTAGCACATGCTTGACAAAATAATATTTCTGATTGAAGTAAGTATTTGAACAGAAAATCGATTCTATCAAACGTTCACCATAAATAGATTACCACTCAGCGGACTGACAGTGTGACCGAAAAATGGACATTTCGCGTAAATCACGCTGAAAGAAGCATTGGTCACAAACGTGAGAGGACAGCTAAGTGGGTTCAATGGTCTTTGGTGCAAGAGAAGGATTTAGAATAATGATACACAAGTGTGAAGTTGCTGCATAATTAAACACTCAAGCACACATGGGCGTATTCGAACCTTAAAAAATGAGGGCAAAATTTGAAGAATTTTCAGATTCATATTATTACATTATAATGGACGGCGCGGGCAGCCTGCAGTTTCACATGGAAAATAGCGTTTTTCATTATATATTACTGTCAAACTATCAAAAATCGCGGCAAAGGCGCGGAAAAATTGAGATTTATTTCATTAAAAGCACCGTAAAGGTCATTTCAAGATATTCCTACCGGCGACGGAAGACCATGGCATCATGCCTTCCCTCCTAAATACGCTATTGCGACCACACATGTAAAACACTCGGGATCGGCGGTATCCGTTACGGTACTTGTTAATTACCATGTTTTTTTTTTGACAGTAGACCAATTTCAACTTACAATATCAACCTATATTGATTAAAATGATTAATTGCTAAATACGACCACGTTTCAAATCCAGCGTTTCTACTTTGGTTGCTGAAAATGCATTTTGCATTTAATGTAATTTTGTACATAAACTGATTTGAATTTAATTTACTGTATAATATTTTCCTAAACCTGCAAATTAGCATTTCATATTTAGCTCTACAACGCGGTGCATGAACGGCCCACGCTTGGTACTAATGTGCACTTCTTTGAAAATGTATATACATAATTAAAAATTTATCTTTGTTCAGGCGCCTGCCAATGATGGATCGTCTCAACGGCGCTATCTATCAGTGATTTGTTTTTATTTATTTTGCCAAGAATGCGTCACAGATGGACCGCGTCTCGTCGTCGCGATCCATCAGTGACACATACTTAGCTAAAGATACTTGACAGGCTTTTCCGGGCTTATCATACCTGTATATAAATAATGAATAACTAATTGTGGGATTTAACGCAAGCGGCTCATTGTCTAAATACTGGGATTTATAAAACGAAAGTCCGTATGGTTTTATTTTGTTTTGATTGTGGTATTTCTTGTGTACAAGAACATTGAGATGATGTAAATGATTTATTGATATTAAACAGTTGGAATAAGGAATTGCTAAAATTACATGAGATAATCAAAAGTTATATGTGCTTGATAAATAAAAATTTAAGATTACGCAAAGTTAGAAGTTATTGTATTTTATCGTCGGAAAAAGAGGTGACATAGGATTGCATTTTTAATTGGCCAGGATCAGGGTGGATTTCGACCTAACCCTCAACTCATTTTCTTGCATATGAACATGGTTTTGGGGCTTCTACAAGAATCGTTAGAGTGGCGCCTGCTTGGGACCGAGCAAACCTTCCGCTCACAGTCATCCCTCACGGGATTGTAACCTTGGTAAGGTCGAACAGATTTAAGTTGCTCGAACGTACGAGCGTACGATTTACGTTACGCCGCGTGTGGATACGTTGATCATGATATGTATCAGTACTCATTTATAAAGGCCTATTAAGTTTTCTTTATTTCGTGTCAATTTGAAGGAAAATATATCGTATCTGCATCATATAGACTTTGCGATTAAATACAGAATAATCACTTTTGTATTTCTGAACTTCTTAGTTGTATGTGGGCCATCTGAAATTGGCGATCCTACAGTTGAAAGGCTTTCTGGCTGGTTCCCTTTACCGGTGCTTCATTTCATATCCTGTGGTTTGGTTCAGTTGTTGTTTTTCTCCGATTGATACCCCAACAACCTCAATAGGGAATTTCGTTTATCAAGTATGAGACTCGACAAACCCGTTTAAATGAGAATATTACTGTGAAAGGGATTTTACGAATTTTAAGTTATTGTTTGAGATCTTGTCGCCTTTGTTCTTCATCACAGACACATAAGTCAATTATTGAGATAGTTTTGGTATATACAATGTAAACAGCCGACAACAAAGAATGGTAAATGTGGAAATACTCTAACATAATCTCTAAATAATTTGATTTTATGTGAGCTTGAATTTTTTGCGCACTCAATAGCATTTGATATCGCAAATGATGTGTATGTATATTGTATTGCTTTATCTTAACTGAACCTAAGTCCTGATTCCATAAACTGAGGCGCAGAAACGCAGAAAACTTCTCGTTCATTTATACTGTTATTACTGTTATTATACTGTTACTATACATTAAAAATGTTTCATATTTTAAAAGACAGCTGAGAGTATCGCCTTTGTATTATAAATGGATTTTGCTTACCCTGTTGAAAAACGACGGAATAGATATTTGAAAATTCTTTAAAACATTGTTTTCATTTCATCTATTGGGCGTATCATACCAATAACCGCTTGTTTGAAGTAACTGTATATTTCAGAAATTGCAACAGCTTGGTTGATGAGATTTAGGCCAAGTATAGGCTGTTTTTCATCCCATTATGGACTGTTGATGGAACGCGCCACTCGAGGCGCGGTCTATCTACAGTTTATAATTGGCTGGAAAAAGTCGACTTAATAGTTTTCCAATAATATCAAGCAAGATTACCGCCAAATAAAGGCGATTTTAATGCATTTTTCTTGCAATATACTTTTGGTAAACAACATTTAATAATCACTCATTTTATGTAATTTCGTGTAATGTTTCATAAATTTCAACTTTTCAATGATATATTGTTAAAAATCATTTAAAGATCATAAATATAAGATCATATTGTCGTGCAACAAATGAATTAATCGTGACCCATTAATCAATTCGGTTTTAAGACGCGTTTGTGAAAAACAAGTTTAACTTGAAGTAATGTTCAGCTTAGTATTTATTTCGAGTTCAACTAGCCATTTACAGCAATTGAAAAAGTCACGAATACACATGCGGTGTTAAGTTTAATAGTTAGAAGGAGTGTTGACTTAATTTTTAACCTCGTAGGTTGTTAACACTGTCACTAACAAAAAAAAACAGAAGTATTGGTTAAAGGTTTTGTTATTAGGGCGAATTATGCTATATTATTCACCTAGTTTTATTGTAGAATACCAAGTGGGGGCAGGTCGTCGGCATAGAGGCTGGAATTGGGCGATGGCATCCTAAAAAGAAGAAGTATATAAAACTCGACTGTGTAACCTTTGTTCATACATATATATTCAAATCGAATCTCAAATCCTATTATTTTGAATCAAATTATTCTGAATCTGAGAAATTCCAATGAACGGCAATATTTTTATTAATAAGGCCAAACATTGCAAATTCATGTGCAATACTAACATTTCCCATATAAATAAAAATACCGAATCATACAAAAGAGTATTCGGGTCTTACAGCGGAATAGAAGGATGTCCGGCCTAATAATTTCAACCGCGCCTTCGTTGCGTATTCGCTTTAGTATAGTATCATTTACTTTTGTTTTGAGACTGATTCACCGAATTTATGCTGTTATCTTATGAAATGAACAAAAACATTTACAGCCCAAATACAGCCATTGAAAAATGAAATTATTGTAAACTATTATATGCCAAATAATTACACTACAGTAACCGAAAGAAATTTCACGACATCATTGTTGTCTTTAAAGGATATGTAAACTAACGTACGTGAAAATTATAAATCGCATCGGTTCCCGGTTCAAATCCGGACTATATGTTATTATAAAAGATTATAAACTAATAAACTAAACTAATAGTAAAATTTCAAAAATGGATTTAATATCGATAAATAGTGTCAGTTTCCCGAACGTCAACGCAGTGATATCAGTAATAGATCTTTTAATGATACAATCTCGTGGATCATTTTAGCTTATGGAGGTAATATAATAATATTGAACGCGCGTTTCCGATGATTTCTCTCTCAAATGAGTGATTTACCCAAATATAATAAAATTTTATGTTAATAGGCAAGTAATACGCTGAAAAGTGTAGTGATCGTGATGATTTTGACAAATCTGTATTTTATCAAAGTATATCTTGACAAGCATGGGACATTGATGGACAATATTGAACGCGCGTTTCCGATGATTTCTCTCAAATGAGTGCTTTACCCAAATATATTAAAATTTTATGTTAATAGGCAAGTAATATGCTGAAACGTGTAGTGATCGTGATGATTTTGACAAATCTGTATTTTATCAAATTATATCTTGACAAGCATGGGTCATTGATGGATTGCGCCGCCGAGGCGCAGTCCATCAGTGGCCCATGCTTGACAAAATGAAAAATTTTGATATGGTATCTCCTACGTGTCGCAAGAGGCGACTCAAAGGAAATAGAGAAGTTGTAGATAGTTTGCTGTCACTACTCACTGGACTATATTATGGCGGTCAAGTCATGTATAAAATGTTTTCCATTTATAGCAGAATTTCTGGGTCACCATTTTGTAATAGGTCGCCACCATGTAAGTGGTCGTTAGACGGTTCTTCTGGGGAGTGTAGATTGAGAAAAATGAGAGCCCTGTGGTAACTTAATCGGTGCACAATTAACAATGAAAACAAATTAGATTAGTATCATCTATTTCAACTCCCAATCACAAAGTATCAGGAAGTTTGCTAATATGTTCGTATAATGATGCTAGGTTACTTGCATGGATTGAGTTGAGCTGGGGTATCCAAATCGAAGTGCAAATCAGACAAGACTGAGATAACAGAAAGAAAAGTAATATTAGAAATGTACTATAAGAAAACTTCGTTGAAATAGAAACACTTTTGCAGTAATTTTCTGGTGATAATAAAAGGAAAACGTATAATCAATTTTTTCACCAATTGCGGAGTGTTGGTGACACACCGTTCTAGAGGTGGTCCATCAACAGGTCACACTTGGCATATATACAACCAACAAATCGTTGACGAGTTTGGGAAATATACCACAATCACTGCAAGTAGACGTTAAATTCACTGTTTTGTGTCACAGCGTATCATCAAATTCCATGAGACGAAAATACTACTTAATATATCTCCAATACATACTTGCTATTCTTCATCTACAGTAATGGGATATTCTCAGAATAAAAAAAAAATATCCTTATGCGTTTTGTAATTAAAAAAATTGCGCGACATTGACGACCACTCAAATTTCTTATGCAATGTCAAAGTAAGAACAAAGAGAAAGTAAAAAGGAGTTCTGCCCTCCTTGTGCGAAACTTTTTTCTTGAAACAACAACGAAATATTTACTTTGACTTTTAAGAGATCGCCATAAATCAGCTTGAAACTTGAAAGAAAGTACCGTTTCCCAAGAAAAGTTCCATTTTTTTCTGAATTAGAGTAAAATGTCAAAAGTTGTTGAAGAAAAATAAAAAAGTAAAAGTCAAAATAAAAATAATTTATGAATTGCGCACAATTTTTAAGAAATTTAAAATGCCAATGGCGGTCATGTGCTTTGAATAAAGCCTGAATATAAATCGTATTAAAATACTTGTAACGTAAAAATGACAACATGAAGTTATGATTATAAAATTCATATTTCTTCCTTAAATCGGGTTGTCTGAGTTAATCATAATTTTTAGCTGTTTCAGGATAGCTTGTTACAGATAACGTACATCAATGAAAATTTTTACAAAGCACTAGTATAAGCACAATTCGGGAATTCGTCTGCCTAGTATACAAACTGAATCCGTCTGACTTAATGAGGCCAGTTTTAATGAAAATCTCGTATAAAAAAGTAACGACGAAAGTCTTTCAGAACTTCTCCATTAAATCCTTGCGCTCCTTTTGAGGGAAATCGCAATTGCAAGCAAATGATTTTTCTCGTTTTTGTTTCCACAATGAGGTATATTCCATTTCCACAGTACCTGCTCTGCTGGCAACCTGACTAAGATTGAAATATTAGCTCAAGCGACTTGATTTTGCATAGGGAGCGATCCATTCCCTAAAATAACTACAACCCACATCGTTGAAATTCTGACGTTCGAGATTCCCACTATACCTAATCAGAATAAAAACTCCCCAAACATGCTTTGTTAAGTATGGGCCAATGATGGAACGCTCCGTCGAAGTTCCAAGATAAAGTTTAGATCTTATTTTAAATTTCGCGTTGGCCAAATCCTAAACAATTTACCGAGAAAAATTTTCTTACGCCCCCGGCACGCATAACGTATTTGTTTTCTTCACTCGTAAACAATGTTAGCAAAATGCGTTATAATAATTTGTGATGATATATCATACAATTTCTGCCCTTGCACTGGGAAAAGTCGAGAACATCTTCTGATCGTTCGTGAAAATAATTTTTGTGCACAATTGAGCCCTGTTAATAGCATATAGAACAGCTAATATCCCAACATATAACAATAAATCTATAAATCCAAAGGATACTGTACGGAAATTTTGTTAGACAGCATTTCATTTAGTAGTTTTTATTGTTCATGCACTGTTTTGATGCAACATGCACATAAAATCTAACGTGCAAATTCATCAAGTATTCCCGTTCAGATATAAAAACCACAAGAAACGTAAAATTGTCTTATCGATGCATTACATTGCGTTTTGGGTAGCAAAATATAAACGCCAATGCAAGCCGTAAAAAAGAAAGAGCTCTAATATTCTCAAAACGGCTTTGTAAAGCTCAAGCGCAAGTTTGATGAGTTGGAAGCGAAAGGATTTCTTTGCAAACGTGAAGATAAAGGTGCATTAGTTTGGTATATTTACAGGATACAGTATACATCAAGCATCCCATTAGGCATTTGTCCCAAAAGTGTAATGATATTAAAATTGGTATGGACATTAACAGATAGCCCACACAAGTTATCGACAATATCTAATTGCGAGACTCTTTCGACAGCGGGCGCACTGCGCTCTTTTTTATCGGGATGTATAAAACCTTGGCGAATGTACTTCTTGACTGTGTCACATTTTTATCGCCGCTAGATGACGCTGTTATTGGTGAAGACTCCAAAGACAAAAAATTCTTCCGGACCTGCCTACTTGGCAGAACGGTCGGTTACGAAGGAAGAATGGTTCTATGCTTGACCGTTCCACCAGCGAGCATGCACTTCGCAGATAGAGAGCAGATTCACGTTCGCGCTCATTACAATTACCGCGCATTGTTTTGATTATAATTTATGTGGGATGGGAAACAAAAACTGCAGGAAATTGTTCAGGCATAAGAAAAGCAAGTAGTTGTTGCTTTAATATGTAAAATTAGTAAATTCAAGCTTCGCACCATTTATATTTACAATCAGATTATAACGTAGTTATACGGCATTCTTTTTGCCGCCATCAAAGTGCAATTGTGTTTTCCATGAGCAATCATATTTAAAATTTAAAGACAGGAATTACAATCTTTTTTTAGCGTTTAACAAAGTCTTTGAAAAAAGAACCCTATCAGAATTTTTGGACCGGTGTGAGTCGCAGATAAATCGCATCAAGGCGACACGATCCATCAGCCAGCCACGCTTAATACTACATACCTGGTCAATATCTTTTTGACTGGGTTTCTAATCAAATTAAGCGGATACATAAAAAATCTCCAGCACGTAGGAGTGAAAATTGATACCTGGTTTACGCATACCAATAACGCTTAACGCAGACAATGCTCTTACAGTTCATAGAATAACGATATGTCTAGGTATGTGTTTTTTATATTTACTAGCTATTCCTGAATATAGCATCGTGAAAAATTGTATTTCGTATCTAAAAAACTATTAAAAAAATTCAAAATATTTTTTCTCCGTTCATCTAGTGAAGATTCTGAACGAGACTTCTTTTAAAGCTTAGCAGACTAAAGATATACTGTGAAGGCAAAAACCAATACGCGTTTTAAAGATTGTTCGAGCAAAACAAAACGTTTTTAAAAGAAAGTATACTATCCAAATATTCCGATAGTTTTTCGTTAAAAGTAATATATAATTTTATCCTCTTTGTTCAACGAATGAGCAGAAAATTAACTTTCGTTTATTTTTAACTGACGACAAAAATCCTAACGGAGTATTGCTGACGAAGGAGAAGAAAATAATATTTGCGCCTCATATAATATATCAAATCATATAAGGTAGGAGATTGATTTTATCATGTAAGGTAGATTGGCTTTATTCCACATTATGAATTTTCTATGCATTCTGTGAAAGTACACTTTATCGTTGGACTACGCATGATCTATCGACATGGCTGGTTCCAAAACTCAACGAACCAATAACAAACTACTGTTATGTATATATTTCCTAGTACGTGGGAGTGAAAATCAAAGCAGGTTTTACGGATAACACGAAGGTATGACACTAACAAATGTTCAACAGTTTGAAGTTTTCACGTGCTGATATGACTGCGTAGTATATTATCTTTGCACAAGTCAGTATCTAGATAATATGGCAGCGTGATAAAGTTATCGCAATGAAATGGAACTCTTGAAAATACGAAAGGTTTATATTTGCTGGATTATTCTTGTAGATTTTTGCGACACATCGAATGCAAGTAAGTTTTATTGGGCGATTACTGAGTTGTAATTATTTAGCAATTGCATGTGTTGCATTCGAAAAATTTATGACTCTAACTTCGTATTCAACTTCTACATCGATTATGCAAAATCACTTTTGCTTCTGCTGTAATTGTTAAAAATTAACATCTCCAACATGTGCAATGCTTTTCAATATTCCTACTGTAGAATTTCTATACATATGTTGGACTTTCTGAAGTATATGAAAAACGATTCAAGGATTTAGGTTTCAATAAATTCAAATGCTCGAAGTAGTCTGATTTTTACTTATCACATTTAATAATTATTACATCGATTCAGGTGGATGGAAAACATTGACAAAGTCGAAGTATCAACTTCTATTTTCTGATTCCGTATATAATTGGAATGAAGCTATAGAAGCCTGCTCGAATAAGAGTGCAACAATGATCAAGTTCGAAGATAATTCAATCAGAAATGATGTTGATAACACAATGTCAAGGTTGTTTTTTTCAAGTATATAGTAGTTAACGCGCATTAATTGCTTTTCAAAAGCAAAATCACAGAATGAACTAGAACTGTGTTCAGAGTACTACGAATACTTTCGCCTGGCCATGCTAAATACTGTCGTCACCCGATCCTTCACGAGTATTCATACAAGCGCTAAAAGATCTCATAGCACGCAAACTTATGAATCAATATTCTAGTTGATTAATAAAGGTTTGCCAAAATAAAAGTTCATTTGCCATGATATTATATCAGGTCATACACACTGTATCTTTATTCCAAACAAATCGTATATGCACCATAGACTGTGGACTTTGTCAAGTCAGCTTCAAAGCATACCTTTACACGCTTTTCGATCTAATCAATGATGTATGTATGCGTCATGCATGGAACAGGTAGGATGTGAAGCTTAGAGAATTATTGGGCCATACATGTCACGACTGTGTAAAATCAGTCTCATAGCTTAAATTTAAACTCATTTTGAAATCTTCGATGATTTATACATGTTTCATGCATAGGACAGACATGATGTAGAGTACTGAAATTGCAATTAGACTATTTATGTTAGCACTATATCAAATTAGTCTCATCAAAGTATATATTAACACTCTTTTGAATCTTTTCAATGCTGTATATATTGCTCATACATAGGGAAGACAAGGTATGGTGTCTTAAAATTATATTTGGGTTATTTATCTCATTACTGTGTCAAATCAATAACAAAACCCATCTTCACAATTTTTTCGATCTAATCGATGATATATGTATAGGCCATGCAAGGAACCGACGAGATATGTTGTCTCATTATTTTTGGGTTAACCATCTCAGGATTGTGTCAAATGAGTATGAAACCCAATCTTCTGACTCTTTTTGATCTACTTAATGGTATATGTGCGGGCCATACATAAGACTGGCAAGGTATAGACAGCGTCTTAAAATTATTTTTTGCTTATTCAACTCAGGACGATGTCAAATCAGTATGTCAAAGCCCATTTTTTCAGATTTTTGATCCATTCAATGATACACATATAGGTCATAGTTGGAACAGACGCGATGTTCAGTCTCGAAAACATTGAAGGGAGTTAAAATTGTTTAGTAACCAGCCAAGTCCTGGAGTATTTTTTCTGTGAATTGGCCCAATCCAAATTAATAATCCAAATCCTCGTACGGTTGCAGGAGACGAGGACTATAATATGACTTCATATGCCAAAATTGTTTGTTCAAAAAGCCAATTATATAACCCTATAAGAAGACCAAAGAGATAAGTACAAAAAGTACGCGGCTTAAGTTCTTCATTGAATATCATTAGAGACACCAGGAGATTCTAAAAATCATTTAGGCAGAATTTCTTTAGCATTTCTAAAAGAATATTTTTATCTGAATTTTGTCGGAATACTTGGGAACCTAGATTGAAAATATAGAACAAGGAGTTTTCATCTACACAGACCTTTTGACTAAGATGTTGGATTACTAGATAATGTAGTTTCGATGCTCGAGACAAATAGCATAACATTAATAATAAGAAAAAAACTTCGAATTTCAATAAGACTTTCGTTTTGGAGCAAAAGCCTTCATTATAGATCAATAAAATTGCTGATGCAATATTTAAATTATTTCGCAAATAGGTTAATAGTAACAAAAAGTCGTTTGATCAGGACTTCAGGCAGTTTTTGTTGGTATATCCGAATGTCTCACTGAAACATGAACTTTTCAAGTCAATGTTTCATTCAAAATTAAATATAAAGGTATCAACGTTGTGGATAACATTGTTTCGACGATATACGAAACTCTGCATCACCGGACTGTTTTCCTTCAGCCTATTGATGCAAACTTTAAGATTCGCGTGTGAGTAAATTTCGTCTTGGGGTTTCGAATACGCGGAGTTCACGACACTAGCTCAGTAACTTCTATAATATCCATACAAATGGGGATGGGAAATTTGATGCGGGGATTCGAAGCGATACTGAAAAAAGTGAAATTTATGCATTTTTAAATTCAAAATTATATTGTGTGGCTAATATATGAAAATTGTTGCTCTTAAATATATAGTGTAAATTGAAAATACACCATAAACTATAAATTTCAGAATTTTCGGAATTGAGACAAGTTGTAATAGTAATGATAAAATAATAGATATTTACTCAAAATTAGTTATTTGATCCAATCCGAAAAAAATACTCGAATAAGATTCGAATTCCAAATTAATCGGTTTTGTCCATCCCTACATACAATTCCTGAGAAACCTGCAAATCGTTTCTAATAAAGCTTTTTTAATAACATTTTACAATTTTTATCTACTAGTGATACTCTATACTGGTATGGGGCAACAGATGAAGAATCAGAGAACAACTGGAAATGGAGTGACGGAACACTTGTTAGGATCACTATTCCCTGGTCTAAGTAAATATATTTTTCATTTGGCCACGAGAGATATACTCAATCATTACAATACAAAAGATTTTCTTTATAAATTATATGTTCCATCAGTTGAGCATATCAAATAGATCTTTGCATCTACAGGTGGTAACCAATCGCTACAAAAGAATTTTTTGCCGTCGTTTCCAACGTCTATTCAGACGAAATTTATAGAAATAGAAGCGTACTTATATAACATAAGTGACACAATACCTAAAACAAATTAATGACCAAAGCAAAAAAAAATGAATAAAATATCCAAAAAATGTAATCCATATGAAATCAAAAAGTAAAACCGAATACCAAATAAGAGATTTCTTTTTGCTTGGTTGGAGTCTTATAATTTTCGTATTTTTGCCTCATCCAAAACAATATATTGAGCTCTATTTAACCATTCAAAATCTTCGCTATGACCATGACCATGGCAAATGAAGGAAAAATATTCTGATTGTCAGTCAGTATATGATTACGTATGTACCAACAACTTGTGGTTGGGAAAGGGAGGAGGGAGGTAGTATGAACAATAAAATTCATTGGTAGGGTTGACATGTCAATTTTTGCTTTTAGTGAATTTGATTAATTGCAGCATATTTTTCATTTTATTTTTTTTAGCGACTTCTTGGAGCCCCCTAACCAAGGCCCTGTAGCAGACGCCACTTATAGGGACAGACAGAGTAAGAATTGCTGGAAAGATATGTTCTTTTTCTGTACGGCTTCGCCTAACCAAGTTATTACACCTTGAATTGAGTGGTGGACATAGATTTGTTTGGACTCGATATCGGGATTTTTAACCTGTGGTGCCAACATGTTCAACCCTAGAACCCCAAAAAATAAAACTTCGAAAATCTACTGCGGAAATATTTAAGGGAGTTTTATTAATTACTTCCAAATTTGACATATCATGGGTGTTGTTTGTTGATCATTGACAATTTGATTATCAAACTCAGATATCGTAGAAAAATTACAATGTTTTTCCCTGTTTAAAAATCTTGAACAACATTACTGGTTGCGGAACAAAATCTAAATATACCGAAATATACAAATATAAATTTGTCATATCATTCTAAAATCATAATGAGTTAGTCTGATGTCATTATGTAAACTTGTCATTAATTAAAAAAAATATATTTAAAACTTATTACATCACTCTGTTAGGTATATTGCGAAATACGTTTAAAAATTTGATATTTACTGTTCAATGACCGAATTTAGTTGAGAAAGAAGAGTTTATTGATCTTTAGTATCGCGATCTTTAGTATCAAAATGAACTATACCTGCCGATGCCGATACTCCCAAAATAGACTCGCCGATACCGGCACATCCCTAATTAATAACAGATGATAAGATCTTTGATCTAGGTGTCCAGCGTCATAATCGGCCATCAAGTAAGAATCAGAATTGATTCTGAAATGATTTTTTTGGAAGCTTTTACATGATCATATCTGATTTTGCGAACATTTTCAACCTCTGCTAATCGCTTGATCTCAGTGACAAAAAACTGTTTTTGCACTGCCGTGACAGGTGAATTTTTAACAAGGGAAATGGCACCGGTTTTTCATTTTTATATTTTTGTGCATTTAATTGATATTTCATCAATCCTAGCAGGGATGCTCAGTTTGCAGATACCTTTGACCAACGATAACCTCTTCTCAAAAGGTTATTTTTCTTAATATTTCGCAATGTATTTTATTCTTTTTCTTGAATACATACATGAGCCATCGTAGCGCAGAAATTACTTGAGAATGATCGTCTATAAGGCACGATATAATATCCAAAAAAAATTGATTTAATATAACCAAAACATTCCGAATTGTATTGCCAAAAAAGGGTTAATTTTATAGACGACTTTTAATTCATGTGACTTTGTTTCCGAGCGACCTTTTAAGCGATTTTGACATATCGATGACGTCATCAATAATGGTCAATCCATGGTTGATAAAAAAGGATAAGATTAAATAATAAAAAAGGATTGAGAAAAGTGAGATAACAATCCGTCTCGGCTTTGAAACTATGTTATTCATTTTTATCGCTGTTTTCTGTTTGTTTTTCATAACAACGTCGGGTAGAGGGTTTCTATTTTCAAATTCAACTTTAGAGCACAAAATGCAATCGTAAAGTGCATTACTTCATGTTAAAATAAAGCAAAAGTGGAAAAATCGAATGAGAACATTTTGAATTTAACAGGAACCTTTAAAAAAAAATATTAAACTGTCGATGTGTATTATATTGGCAATATTCTTGAAGTACGTATTGCAATCATCGAAATATTCGCTCAAAATAGTTTTCTAGTTGTACCGATTTACATAAATAAACATCCCAACCCTCAGTTTTGGACAAATTGATTCAAAGATGTAGCATCATTATACCATCTCTATATTGCTGAACTACGGAATTATTGCATTTTCGGTCACGATTCATTGTACGAAGTTCAATATTTATTTTGAGTGGTACCGTACTCTTTTTTGTGCCTTCAAAGTACACCACACTTTTCCTCTAATAAATCTATGTTTTGCAATCGGTCGTCGGTGCAAATAATATAGGTATAATGTCTATCAAAGGATTTTGTAAACTGAGAGACAATTTTAAAATGCTTGAAAGCGGCGGTAGGTCGGGCAATAAAAAATGTTACTGATTTTCGTTATCGGATTAAAATGGGTTATGTCACATATCTGTTTTACTGTCCTGAATGTTAAACTACATAACGCAAATCTGTATAAATTTAATCTATAATGTTGGTGATGTTTCTCGCGGAGGACACATGATTCAAGATCTTATTGTTTAAGTCTTTTCTGAAATGAATAAACCTAAATGAAAAATTTTTTTAACAAACTCCTTAAACTTTTGAAAATTTGAAAGAGTTCAATATGTATAAAAAAAGGGAATATTGTAATGATGGATCATATCGGGGAGAATAGCAATATACGATTACAAATACCCTTGAAAATAACCATAAAACTGCAATTTCCCGAACTTCTCTAGAAATTCTGAGAAAGTGAGGGTTTTAACTATTTTTTTAATAATTTTACCTTATAGGAAGACCAAAGAACCAAACGGAGGGACGAGAGAAAATTATTTACAATTCAACAAAGAAGGAGTGTATGATTATAGTAAAATCGCATATGCTAAAACCATATGTATGAAAGGTAAGAGTAATTTCCATCGCACAGTGACAAATCTATTTACGCCAGTATAGTGATCGAGTTTTGAAATATGGTAACATATTTTTTGGTTTATGTTATAATGTAGTAGGAAAAGCTTTTGTGCACTGTAACAAGAGTATAGTAAATTTACTGGTCATTTGCAGAAATTGCATATTTACAAAGTTGAAAAATCGCCACGTTGACAGATTTATGCCAATTTTGGGCTGTGGATGGCCCACACCTTCGCGGTTCATTCCATCAACACTCATATTAGGCGAAAAAGGTCAATTTTGAATTTTTTCAATACCGTCAGATAAAATTACTGTCAAAGACCAGTGATTTTGTTGCATTTTTTGTTACAGTGTAGATATTAATCTATAATTTCATTGCCAATAAATTGAAATGTATGCTCAATGCTCGCTTATACATAGTTTTCCATTTATTTTTTATTTATTTTTTAGTTTTAGATTCCCATCATAATTTGGTCAGGAAATGTGAATTTATGTTACACTTGAAGGTTTGTGATAGACTTGAATAATTTAAAATAATCTACCTCGACCGACTGTTGCAGGGATGTAGTGTAATGTAGGGGACTTTATCAACAACATTTATATACTATACATCTAACAAGCAAGTACCAGCTAAATTAGAATCGAGTGAATCAGCCAAATATTCTTAGTTTTTAAAAATACTGAAAATTTAATTTTTTCAAAACCGGCGTATATTTTAAGAATGTAGGTGGATCTTTTCTGACAATGCGATTAAATTGCGTTAAAGATGCGCGGAAACTTCGCCTCCTGCTAAATATTTTAAGTAGGGCGTGAGAGCTAGGTTTTTTTCTCGACCCCGTTCTCCTGTAAAACTCGCCTCACCGAAAAAGAACGCCCGCATGTAACGTCCACAAGAAAAGACTAAAATAATGACGAATTGCCCATATGCTTCTTGCACTTATGGGAACAGCATAAAATACAAAAAAAGTGCGGACGAGTCATGGAGATTTTTTATCCCGATAAATCAAAGTGTCCGTGCTCAAGAAAGACGCAATATTTGTTGTTTTCAAGTTGACTGCCTTGTAATTTTATCTATTTAGGTGGGGTATGTCAAGTAAGGCACTAGGACACTATTTAACTATCAAAGTCAGTATACCTATTCACGCGTCTGGCACGCTTGGCTTGGGAAATCTTATATCGAAAAAAGGAGATTTGCAGATTGAAATATAAAAAATCGCATACAGCAACTAAAATGAATATTTTGTTTGTATAATTTTAACAATATACATTCGACGATTTTGTTTTTACCCCATAAACATCCGGAAGATGTTTGAATATCTTACATAATTTTTAATCGAAATGAACCTGATTTCAAAAATTATATTTCTAACGTAGTGAATTTGATTTTTTGAAAATATTTCTATACATTTTGAGGAAAAATCGTATACGACATATATTAGAGATTTACCGATACCACATTTTTTGCCGATAACGATACCGACACTGCATAATGAGCCGATTCCGATGCCACCGGTACTCAAAATTTCCGATACTGGCCGAACCAATACCGATACTCATTAGAAATTCCTTCAAATATGCTAAAAGTACACCCTTAAAGTTAAATTTTTCTAAAAAAAAGTTCAGTAATTCACTGTAAAAGAATTAATAGCAAAGAAACACACCCATAGTGGATGAAATGTACTTGACGATATAACACAAAAATGCAGAACAAAGAATATTGCAGAACTCTATACATATAGAAATATTTAAACACAACATCCAAAATTAGCGAAAGCATTAAGCCATCCAAAAATAAAAAAATATCATCCAATAAATTTACTTCCGTGCAAATACATCTTGATTGGGAAAAATTGGCAAATCACAAAAAGGGGTAGGCTAATGATCCTGTTCATTACATAGGTTTGATATGACAAAAACTGTACAGAGCCGACTTTGGCTTCTTTTTTGTAGAGGTTCTTGTCATTCCACTGACCGGAATTCCTCTCAATTCCAAACCATTAAATTATCGGTGGTATCGGCTATTTTGCGGCAATACCGATACATCGATGCATCCCTAATAATCTTCGTTTTGCGGCGTTCGATATCAAAGTTTAATCACTGATATAACCTTGTCTAATTTAAGGGTTTTTTTCTTGAATCAACAATCGAATAGTTTAATATACTTTATATCTGCAATTTTGATAGAGCATGTGAGACCGGACAGCATCCAAATATCACCTACTATGGCTACCATGACAATAACATCAACAAGTGGAAGAAGCGAAATTACATGTTCAGCATCTGGAATTCCGACACCAACTGTATATTGGTTTGGAGGATCGACTAAGATAACAGTTTTCACAAATCAACGAATTTATCAAATTGCAACAAGTGGAAAATCGATTCTCTATTTAAAGAATAATAAGATAACCTTAGCAGACGAAGGTCAATACAGATGCGAGGCAATAAATATTCTTGGTGGCTTGTTAAGCAATATTAATATCAAAAGTAAGTCTACAGGGCAATAACAATGCTCTTAATTCTAAGTAAACACTCTGTGAGATATATTTGAGTGTACATGTTCTATTTATGTTGACTTATGTATAATGAAAATTATAAAGGGAAATTTGAAAAGTCGGAAATCACTTGGAGAGTGTTGATTTGCACAAATCGAAGCACAGAAAGAAAACACAAACCTGGAAATATAAGGACATGTGACTTGATAATATGACTGAAATTAAATAAATTAGTAGTAAATATGGCTGTGCCGAAGTGCGTTGCGACAATAATACCAACGAATAATTGTCAAATTAAAGTATATTTGTATCTTGGAACTAGCCCAATTTTGAAAAAATTGCAGTAGAGCTAAGAATATGTGTTCGTTGACAGTTTCAAGCAAACCATCAATCATCAACATCATATCATCACCCTGTAATTCAAGTTTATCAATTGAATGGAAACCTCATGTCCGTGCTATTGGCTTCACACACGAGTTAGTATATTTTATTATTTGAAAAAAACATTTCATTTTTTATTGCAAATAAATTATATTAACAAAATTGAAGTATTGATACATAAAGTTTGAGGGATGTAATGTAATGAAGTATATCTTTATTGTTGAAAATTGCGATGAATATTGTTTCAGAATCTTCATTGAGGACCAACATAACACTTCTTATCGCAAAGTGCAATATAGTAAAGAAACAAAAGTATTTATGAAAACGATCGTGCCTGAATTAACATCATCAACATTGTATTCTATCAAGGTAACAAATATTGCTAAGAATAGCCTGTCGACAATATTAAGAAATGTTCTTGCAAAAGGCAAACAAGGCATGTTCAATCTTTTATTTGTTCTGAGCCAAAAAAAAAACTCCAAAACTGCAATAACCTGTGATTCAAAATCTTTGGATTGTTTGTGTCTTCAGAATTTTTTTTATGACCACTTCTCAGAGTGGATCACACTATCCAAGGTGCTGTAACTTTGGTCACTAATATACAAATAGGGTTACAACTACTGGTAAGATATGATCTGTCCCGTCAATCAATTACAGTTTAGAAAATTCACTGTGAGATACACCACTCTTTTCGTTTATATAGATCAGTCCATGTAAGGGGCAGAATTTGAAATGCTTAAGGGAATATATCGTTACTAGATTTGTAACGACAGGAGGTTTACCAGAACCTGTGACAAAACCAATCCTTCAAATAAATGATGAGGGATCATGTAATGTATCTTGGTCATGGCCGATGAAAACAGATAAAAGTTTTATATCATCATTCAAGGTAAATGAGAACATTTTTCTATGAACTTATATATTTTCGATTGGAAGAGGTGTCTGAAGCAATGATCCTGTATTATGATATAATGGCATGCTAATTTATAAGATACTTATTAGACCTTTAAAAAAACATATCATGTTATTAACAATGGCAAATACATACCTCCAAAGTTTTGCTTCTAAGTTAGACATTCTCTTAAACTCCGATTTTGTTTGCAAGACATAGATCCGATTTTGTCCTCATTTGCCTGGCTAGAAATCTAATTAGTTTTATCTAACGCTGAAGGTTTTGATTAATTCAACGTCTGCTGATACTCGTTCTTACTCGTCGAATTCAGCAATAAACAAGGATGAGATTAATGTTTCATTTTCAATGATGAATTTTACAATTCCAAAGATTCCAAACAGAGATTACAATGTATCGATACAAGCACAAACATGTGCAGGATTTGGAAATAAAAAAGTTGCAGTTGGTGAATGTGTGACTGATACTGAAGGTAAATAAATATTTATCTCAAACTTTTTAAAACTTGTTGCTCAAGTTGAATTCGGAATTTTGTTAAATTACGCTTCACTCAAAATATTACGCCAGAAACAATATAGCAACATTTCCAAATATTTTTAGAACCGTGGATTCTTCTGCCGGTGGGTATAGAAAAGGAAAACAAAACGGGAAGATTAAAAATAGAAATCCATATTCCCGATGAAACAAATGGATCTGTGAGGTATTTCAAATAATTATTCATTTACAGAATACATCGAGTGTAATTAGTCTAAAATATTGCGATAGAGTGCTGAGTCCTATGGATCGAAAAGATCCGTTTGAAATAAAAATTATTCGAATTAATCACGATTTGATAACAGAGAAAAAACAAGACGAGTGAAGTTGAATTTTCAAATTCTAAAGTATTTTTCATTTTGCTCAAAGTTGTTTGCTATTTCAAACGATAATTTTACTATCAGGAAGAACTTGTAATTGCAAAAAAAATGTTTTGCATTCCTATGAAATTGATGCTTTTATCTGATTACACAAAAATATCGGAGCATGATTCGAATTCTAAATTACTCGGTTTTTATACACCTTAAACATAGGAATTTTTTCGTCACACTTTTTTTATAATATTATCTTTTATTATTATTTTGGACTTAAGATAATAAAAATCAACTTTGAACTAATATAAGAAGTCGATAGCTCATAAAACTTTTTTTATTCATTGATACTATATAAATAACAAGTGTTTACATGTTTTATTACTCTATTACTATATTACTATTATTATTCTACATCTCAACCTTGCAGTTGTTTTCTGGTTGTTGTGCAACTCTTTAACAAAAGCAGAAACAACTCATCTCTTGACCAGAAACGTATAACTTCCTTTTTTAAGGAATCACAAAGCAAAGATGAATATATTGCACTAGCGTTGAACAGAGACAGGTATAATATTAAATAGTGGAATAATTTTTTTTTCGTTTGGCCTCCATGTTTTTTTACTACACTGTATATTTTTGCAAGTAATTACATCAACAAATTAAAATGCACCAGCAACCCAATGCTTTATCATCCTTCAATAATGTAATACAAATAAATCTTTTTGTTTTGATTAAATGACTCATCTGGTCATATCATTAATATTGTTCTTAATATTGAGATTCGTATATATCTTACTTAACAAGTAGGCTGTTGCCATAACAGACATGGTATTTGTATCCAAAATCTACTGATTCATAATATTATAATAACATTACTAATGTATACATAGAGGTCACCACTTACTCAACCTTACCATGGCGGTTCAGTTTTGTTTGGAATATTTTCCGTTAACATGTTGCTGGTACTACATCTTACTTAGCTCTTTGCTATTGAGTGGCTGTTAGTTGTATTCCTTTAAGAGCTGCTTCCGATCTTACTTAGAGGGATTTGTTGTAAAAAATTAGATAAATTCCCTTGTATATTTGCCAAAATTCGATCCACTGAATTTTTACACAGCGCATACATATATCATCCAAACTTTCTGAATCTGCCGTTCTCAGTTGTAGCATAGAACTTCCTTAACAATTTATAACACAGAGTCAACGTACCAAAGTAATTCGAATTTCCTATCATTATAATACGTGCAATTGACAGCTTTCAAAGAAGAAAATTCAGCAAAACATTTATTCTTGGAGATGAAAGAAACAGCTCATGTGATAGCAGTGGACAACATAAAAATAAAACAAGCACCACCTACTATGGAACGAATCATAAATTAACAAACAACCAAAGATACAGGTACTAATAGAAATTAACTATAAAAATATTTTAAAGATACTATTTGCATATCTCGTAAAAAATTTTTGATAGCGGAAATATCAGTATTCATTGCTTTATTTTTTAGGAATCAATAAAATTATCTTACAAATAAAAATGGTATTATGTACAGTTTTCGAAATATGAATAAGTTAAGATATAATCTGCACAAAACGGCGAACACTGGCAAAATTTATTTGCAATAACTGGAAATTTTCGAAAATCAAAAGATGTATTTGAGATTCACTCCAAGTATGGACAAGAGAAGTCGATTTCATCATTTTATTTCAATATATACAAGTAAAGTTACCACCAAAGAGCAGCAATTTTACTGCATTTGGGCTTCAGTGTACAACTGTACTACATATTATACTAAAGTTGTAATTGAGTATTAGTAAAAGCCTCACTCAGAGCGTCGCGATGCACCTATGCATATCTCTACACTGCCTCTCTTTCACTCTTATTGAAGAAAACTTCTCAAACTTATATTGAAATTGTATTTGTGTGTAACATTAAACGGAAATTATAATTTAAGTTATTTTGGAATAATTACAACTGAATAATTTATTTCGTTTCCACAGAATCTTTCTTGTAGCTTCTGTACCAAGGAAAAGCGGTGTTTTATTCAAAATCAGCGATGGACTGATCTTTGAAAATATGCCAATAAATAATTCATCAAACGCTACTGGTAAATAAATTTTGTGGATATATTATATTCTTTCCCTCATTTTTGTTGTGTATTCAGGAAGACTCACTATTTTGTTGTTTCAAATACAGAAAATCCTATGTCCATTGGATTTGTTTTACCCGACAGCGCTTTTCACAGTCCCCTTTCAATGGAACGAAAATATGAAAGGCTTGTCTTTGCATAAAATTCACTACTTAAAAATTGATATTATTTATTTAAAAGCGATAAATTTAATAAAATGTTGCAAACTCTCCGCTAGTTCTTTTTTGTAGCAAATAATATAAAAATAAATACTTAAAAAGTTCTTACACCATAAGACTCATAATGGATACTTCATTTGATTTGATAAAAAGTCACAATAAACCTAAAAGCTTAAAATTTTCAAATTTATTCTCACAATCTATTTCGAATCAGCGACTTAAAACTCACATGTTTTTCAATGCATTGGCCATTGTCTGGGTGTCTGCATGCTACGCGCTAGCGTAATTAATTTCACACTCATGTCTGCGAATCGGATTATGTTCAAAGTGACGAAATATTTTTTAATCGGTCTAATGAAAAGTTAGTTTGGTTTTAATGTTAATACCATGAATAACAAAAAATAATTGGTAAAAATTTAGGTAGATATTTAGAAAATTGCAAAGAAAGAAGATTGAAATAAAAATAATATGGAATTTCATAATTATATTAAAATGAATAACTGTTCGTCCAACTTATATCGGTTAAGTTTAAAATATTTTTCTTTGTCTCTGTCATAATAATTTTCTGGAGTTTAAAATATCTTTTACGTAATAAATATGTATGAATATTCATGCACTATAATTGCCATTGCATGTTTGCCATTTTTACATATTAGATTGATATATATAATATCATTTGGACATTTGTTTTTATACACATGCAAATATGATATTGCGGCGACAAAATTTTACCTTAGACTTAGCAACTTCAATTCCACGTAACAGAATTTGATAAAATCACGTTTTTAATTTGAGTTTAACCGAAATATCACGCTTTTGTTCATTCGAGTCTATATGCCTCAAATCTGTCTGACAGTAAAAGCTAAAATTTCCCAACATAACCGAACTTGAAATTTCCGATATTTGAAACCTGAATATTATGTCCTTAAAGCGTTTTAGCTAACACTAACCAGCATAGAACCCGTAGTAAACAACATCTTAAAAAATTTCAGAAACCCGCTTGACCTATTTTGCAATAGAAAACGTTAATTTACATTCATTTATTAATTTATTATTGAATTCATTTTAAATTTAATACCAAATATGTTATCTTGTTGGGAATTTTCGGAGGCAATGAAGTTGCTGAAACGACGATTGTGAACCAAGAAAAATACATAATAATAACAAAAGTTATTTGCTATGAGCATAATAGCATAAATTTTTTATTGAGTTTGAACCTCGCAATAGATATATATTTTCAAATATTGCATTGTTTTGCTTATGAACAAGGTGATTTCTTCTACAATATTCTTCTAATGAACATCAATTTGGTAAAAGATCAAATTATTAATGGAAAACATTTGGTATTACAGGTACCAATACAACACTAATCTTTGGGGTAACTATTGGATCGATCATTGGTGTGACTATATGCGGACTTATAATATTTTTAACCCTACGAGCTTTGAAAATTACAAAAACAATACAGAAATCAGAGAATACAGTTGAGCGTAAGTAGATGGTTTTTATCAAGCTTTTATGTCAAAAACCTAATACGATTGTAGAAAAACACGTGAATTAATGTTGAATGCCCCGCCTAAGTTTTCTAAAGTCGGCAGACCTTCTCTTGTAGATTTTGAATATTATTCTGAAATTATAGGCGGCATTTCTGAACAGATATGAAGTGGGATTGAATTTTGTATACATTTCGTTCTTTTTGTCCAGAATTGGCAATCCTTTTAAAAAAAATTTACAATTGTTTTCCCCGCAACTACGGCGCGCAATCATTTTGGACAAGAAAATTAAATATGTGATCTTGCTTATATTGCTGTTGTCTCTCCACCAGCACGTCCTGTCGGTACTGGACACCGATTCATTGCAGGCCAAAGAGTCACGAATTTGACACAATATTCAAAGAGAATTTTTTGTTTTTAAGATGGATTCATGCATTTTTGTAACATTTTCTGTTTTTTTCTCCTTTCTTATTCGATCCATTGTTATACACCAGGTACAGATGATCAACGTCCCAACAATGCATATGGAAGTATTCCTGATATATCGACTCTATACCAAGATATTGTTGATACTCCAGAAATAAATCCATACGAGAATGTTGTTCATTATTCAGTGCATTATGAAGATATTGAATGATATAACGAACAATATCCATGCTCACAATCAATCGTTTTAACAATAATAATATCCGAACCTGTTTTTTCCTTATTGCTTTAAGCATATATTGAAATTTCGTGTTATTCTTGCTTGTTTTTAATAAAGAACAACCGATCAGCATAAATCAACATTGAATTCATGAGGTAATCAAACAACAAACAAGATGTTAATCTATTTACACCTTTCTGTTATTGAATCGGTGTAACACTAATGCAGTCTTTCGTCGCCAAAGTGTTTGTCTCTATTTGCATTGTATAAAGTCGTTAACGCGAAAATTTAAATGGACAAATGCATCAAGCATTATTCACAAGTGTAATCTCAACGATTTTCTTTATACAATGCATTTCAAAAAAAAAAAAATATGTTGTCGACTATTTCCTCTAAGAATCGAAGAAGAGAGTTCCGAGGGAGTTGTCGACAAAAAGCTCATTTGATAATTTTAAGCACTTGATAAGCTTGTTTATATCAGAATGTTTGCGCATAATATCAAGTCGATCGATGGTTTGCCCATTGTTTTGGACAGGACATTGCAAAAATTATTTTTAGGTTTTAAAATTACTTGCCTCATTGGCAATGCTTTAAAAAGGACATCTACGCAGAATTTTGCCCTCGTTGTAAGCAGGAAAAGCAAGTGCAATATTTCGGTCTCATGAGAACTGTTCGCAATTTTAGGTAAAAGCACTGAGTTTAATAGTATACTTATTTTACGATATCACGGTGACCAGTAAAAAAGGGTGAATCATATTTAGATTGAGTCTCTGGCGTTTTCAAAGATTTTTCTCATCGAATCTAATGAACGCATCAAATGACGACTACCTAGTAATGGTCACGGTCTAGCTGTAGAGGCGAAACTAAGTTACCTACTAACACTTTGTCTAGTTTTGCGACAAACTTAGTTTACCTTGACTATTTTGAAAGGGGGGGGGGGGGGGGGTGGGGGGGGGGGGGGGGGGGGGAGGGGGGGGGGGGGGTGGGGGGGGGGGGGGGGGGGGGGGGGGGGGGGGGGGGGGGGCGGGGGTTGGTTTGTAAGCACTCATATGGGGTTTGTCCTTTTCCTGGCAAATATAATTTGTCTTGTTTTTTTTTTTTTGCATTCTTTGCAAATACTGAAAAGGGAGTCAGCATTAATATTATTTAGATGTTTTAGAAATCGAAGCCAACATGACAAAATTGTTATTGTACGGGTTAATATAAAATATACTACAATTCAGGATTACTGTTTAGCAAATCAAAATATAAGTCCATTGTTGGCGTTTTAGTTACTAATAACGTCCTATTAATTTATAACGGTTTTCAATTTTTAAGAAACATTTGGAATCACTCACCGCTGGTTGGGTTATTAGATCACAGGTCAGTTTCTTTCTTACCATCAGGATTGTAATAAATATGAGAATTATATTAACTCAGAAACAAAGTTCAAATGATAACAAATTAGAAAGATTTGTCAGTCTTATCATTCATTATTATTTTTATTTTTCGAATATTTCGTGCGATATATGGTTGTTTTAATAAATTTATTTAATGGTGTTCGGTTGATATAGTTTTTTAAATAGATTTCGGAGATGTTGTCATTTGTAAAAACAATATTGGCAAAATTAAAATCGTATCTCAATAAAATATCCGACATTCAGCACAATGTTCGTCACAGAGTTGTCATTAATGGGAAAATTAAATAGTATCAGGATTTTCCCTGAAATGCGCAAAAAGAGTAGAACCTTAAAACTTTAACGCTTTTTATCCTTGTTGCATTTTCGTTATACCTAGTCTCCGACGTATTCTATATTGGAAGTAACGTGAGAAAAAACATGTTGTAACATACCAGGGCACCGAACTGCTATTTCTTTTGTAATAATTCGTAGTCGGTCACAGGGTTAGCAATTATGCCACAACCAAAAGTACCTGCCACGCTGTCCGTGAAGTAACTCGTCTTCAGCTATGCGGGTCAAGTCTAATACTATGCCACGCATTTGTTAAGAGATAGAAACTATCTAAGTAATGCTGCTTATTTAGGTGTGGACACCAAGTACATATCAATGATATATTAGCAATTTAGACTATATATCATTGGATTTCTTTTATAGATATTTTTGAAATGCTATGTCTTTGGAACAATGTCAGTAATGTAAAATGTATATGAATTTTGCTGTTTTTAATGTTTATGATTTTTGTCTAAACAAGTTCTATGTAGATATTTACAAAATATTTGTTTTTTTCACAACTCTGAACAGTTTCAATTTTGTAAAAACATCTACTGCTCCTGTTCACTCCCACTTGAAGCCTTAAATACAAACTCTTTAGCAAACTCCAGGAATCCTTGGTGGTTAGGATATACCACTGCAAACTAGCGGTTTAAGCTAGGAGCAATTCTAGGAATTTACCCAGTAAAACCAGTTTAGATTAAATATTTCCAAGGTTTAGGTTTAAAGTTTAAACTGGGGTCAATTTGCTAGATGTAGGGGATAAATGTACCTTACCTTTCAGTTAAGTACGCCACAAATTAACTTCATACTTGGCTTATAAAAACTAGATAACAAATTTGATAACTAGACAAAGCAAATATTCAATATGGGAAAGCTTTTAAAATAAACCATTCAGTGATTTTTATTTTCAAACCTAACAAAAACGTCGTAAACTAAGTCATACAACCATCTTCAAAGTTCTTATTTGAAAGACTATCTAGTACAGCTTTCTCTGGTTTTGTTTATACCTAGATTAAAAAAATAGGTTGATTTTGCCCATTTCATTCATAGATTCGGCAATAAACAATTTCAAATAAATTTAATATAACAAACATTTTTTCATTTCTTTTTTTCAACAGAATATATCATTTATATATATATATATATATATATATATATATATATATATATATATATATATATATATATATATATATATATATATATATATATATTATATGGTTGTCCGACAGAACATAGGACCCATTTTCTTGCATTGTTTATTTTGATTCTTGGTAGCTTCAGTGATAACACTAAGTTAGATGTGACGTTCACACTATTAAGCAATCTTAAAATAGCACGATATGAATCTCCCCAATTTACGAAAAATATCTTCATAGAAATTTCCCTCAAAACTAATTTGTTTTGTTCCTGAAATCACAAGAGAAACTTGATACTGATATACGAAAACTAATAAAGACTCTTTAAAGCATGTACGCAACTGTCACATCATATTTTTTACCTCAAATGGTAGCCTATATTGTTGTATTATAAAAAAGTTATATCTGGCGTTTCGACGATCATGTACTAAAGAGCTGTTCCGAGATGTTTGTTCTAACCTTTGGTGTTTTCATACAGTGATTCAAGTTTTATTTCAAGTCTCTAGTTCATACAGTTAATCCTACCGGTACCAGTATGGTACTTTTGTTATTACTTATGAGACACTGGTATATGCGTCTGGGACAAGAGGAATAATTCCCGGGACCGTGAAACTTCACGCGGTCCGCGTGCGATTTAAACTTCCCTGCAATCCAGTAATGACCTTCAAACGAATCATCTCATCATAGACGTAGGTGACTGATAATCCTTCATCTAAAATATGCATTTCTCTGACATTTTTAAGAAACTTCCAAGGGCGATTCGTCGATCAGTAGTTAAATTGTTTAGTAAACTAGAATTGATGTCGCCAATTTATTCCACGGGCCAGTATATAAATCCAATACAAAAAAGTCTGAAAAATGATTTTAAAACTGATTCGAATACTTACTCCCTAACTGATTGACATATTATAAATAGATTTTCATTTGTTATTTGAGTACATTCCTCAACAATTTCTCTGAATGGTTCATTTCGTCCTGTGATTGTCGACCAATTTCAAAACTTGACAAGAGTTTTCTTTCGGCCAACTGTCTCCGAACAGAGATGACACAAAATAAATAATTATATTCATTTAATAGTAATGGGAAATTCTATATTATGTATATTATGTTAGGCAGATCAACGCTGTGAAAGTTGATTGTGAAGGCTGTGAGATTTATTTTTGTGATGTTTCGATATTGATTAATCGCGCCGCCAATACGCGTTTCATCGGTTGTTGAGGGAAAACAAAACATTTATTTATCAGAAAATACACTTTTCGTACACACGAATTCCTAATATAAATTTGCTATAGAATATTATAAAATTACTATAAAAATTGTATTTCCATTTTTGTGGTAATTTTATAGTATTAAAAATGAATGTTAATATTAAATACTAAAGAATTATTATCGGATTATTTCCAGATTTCTATTGATCCATATTGCTTAAAATTACTATAGAATACTATCCTGGGAGTCTTCTTGAACCCACCCGCAAAGTCGGTGAGCACCAAACAACGATTCTGATTCTATAGTAAAGACCAAACTTGGACAGGGCTTCGTCGAATCAAGGTACTAGCTAATATTTGACAGTCAAAAGTAGATAGATAATTATTCGTCCAATATTATTTAATTTCTTGCAACTGAACAAGGGCTGCAGATGCATAGCTCACTATTATATTGCACAATCAATTGGTATCGCATGTGTCACTACTATATAGTATGTTCCTATCGAAATTGGCCGTGGAAGTATCAGTATCATACAGGACGTATAATCCAAACATTAATTATTATAGTGCGATGAAATGTATTTATATTTAACATATTTTATAACCCTGTGTAAGCATATAATTCTTTTCATATGTCACTGACGGAGCGCTCCGCATGTACGGCACATGTTTGGCTTTTTTGTTTTCAAAAATGAGCCACGGCTACGACGTAAATTCAACAGAGGAACACTATTAAAATCATGCTAAAGCAGAACGGAAATTGCAAGACAATAGGTGTAAAGTTCAATAAGCAATCAACATCACATGTGGGCGTAATATATTGAATATATTTTGCGTACCGCCAGTATTCAATTTTGCATAAATTTTTAAAAACGTAACATCACAAAGAAACATGATTTATGTTTCAAATATAGTTGACGTAAAACTGGTATACAATGTTGATTTTTAATTTTAATATTTTTAATAATTTTAACTGCGTATCAGCAACTACAGATATGGACTACGTACCATCGAACGTAAGCGCTTCTTCAATTTTTACTTCTATTTTTAAAATATCCCTAATATCCTGACACTCAGTGCCAAAGACAGAATAATATTATCAAATCAACTTTAGTCCTGGATTCTACTTGGACGTTTCATTCAATATTTTTGTTTTTTAAACATTTACCTTCAATATAATTAACATCAACTGGAATGACGATTCAATTTCTAAAGAATAAATCAATATTATACAGTTATTTACCAGTCATCCGCACATTTTCTATTCATGCGCGTTTCAAAGCATGTATGTGCTGAGTTCTCGTTATAAACTTCAATTGAAAAATCCATGAATGGCGCCGACAACTGATCACAAATTCCGCAACATGCAACCGCACACTCTGAGAAAAGCCACTCGGTACTTCAGAAGTCGTCGACAGATAAAGAGTGGACCACGA